>CM067504.1:9785041-10058764 GCA_034509495.1 Acestrorhynchus altus
GATGTGTATAAGAGACAGAGAGAGTGAGAGAGAGAGAGAGAGAGAGAGAGAGAGAGAGAGAGAGAGAGAGAGAGAGAGAGACCCCCTATAAAATCTACTTTATAGTGCCAAGAGCAGCTGTTTCTTTTTTTATGTGGCCATTTCCCAACTTCACTTTATCGCCTAGGGAATTATACAGACTTTGTTACTGTGCCAATGTATGTAAATGATCTCTCCTCTGATTGGTCATGCTTTATTGTGCTGTGTTTAAAAAGCAGTCCAGGCTAAAACGAGCAGAACAATCTGTTAAGCTTGGACTTAAATCCTCAGGGACGTCTGGAAAGACTAAACTTCTGCCACCTACTTTTAAATGTCTGGATGCTTTGGAAGGTTTAGTCAAATGCCTTCACTGCCCACACCTCTGCTAAATGACATAACAACACTCACGTTCACCACAAAATGAATGATGAAACTTCCGCCGCCATCCTCAATGCAGCTAATTTTCAGTACATTCAGTCAAGACCACCCTTCATTGACTTCCTTTTGAGTCCAAGTCAAGTTAGTAATTCAGGAGATACTTCTGAGGACATCAGCTATGGGGACCTATTAGATAGAGATATGGGCCTGGTAGAACAGCAGCATGAGAAGATCAAGCTCCACTCTTGCTTCAGAGAAGAGTAGACTTCTCAACACTCTAGGTCTGCTAGAGCTGTCAAAAGGAAAGAGACAAAAAGAACAACATTTACAAATCAAAGACGTTCCCGTGCTTTTTGGACGATGATGAGACCACCTCAGAGCCCCATGCCTCAACATCAATGAATGTGTATTAAGCAGAAAATATGTTCCAAATTCTCCCAGCCATGTTCATGAAGTGCTCAAATGGGTAGAATGTGGGCTAGGTGGGTTCTGAGTGGGCATGAGTTGCTGGGACTCAGTTGGGCTTCCCGAAAGAGCCCCATTGTTACAACCCACCTTGATCTCATACAGATCCCATCTAGCTCCCATGTGCTATGTACAACCTAGATGGGGTCCAGGGATTCTGGGGGCCATCCATATTTGGGGCAACCCATGGACAAAACATATATCCCAGATAGGTCAGATCACAGAGATCATCCAAGCTATAGTACATTTGAAGTAGAAAGAGTTGCAGGCCTTGTTGGAGAGACCAATAGCAGCAGCTTAGTTGGCATGGGCACTGAACCCACAGCCATATTTATTTTTTAAAGTACACTCTTTGACAAAAAAATAATGTGATGTCTGTTTTCTATAAAATGAATTTGGCAGTTGTGTCTCAGGAAGATATGTAAATAATTACTGGTATGGACTGATTAGACACTGGGTCTTGGCACAAGTGGGCGTAAACTGCTTCCATCACTCTCCATAAATAAAGACTCTCAGAGACTACTATTGGGAAGTATACCTCTTAGTGAGTGACTGTTGACTGCTAGACATGAATCAACGATGCACTCAAAGACATTTTGACCATTTTACAGACTAAAAGAGGGAGCATCATTGGACTGAGAGAACCAGGATTGTCATTTCAACAAATTGCAACAAATCTTAAACAAGAAACCTGAAATTACAGAATGGAAATATAGTGACAAATCCAGGTTCTGTATGGAATCTGGTTGGGTTTGAGTATGGAGGCTTCATTGTAAGTCCTTCAATCCTGCCTTTGCTGTGGAGCAACACACTGCCCCAAGTGCTGGTGTGGAGAACTGGGGCACTATCACGTACGTCAGTTGGTGAACCCCAGTAGTGATATGAGGGACACTAACAGCTCAGTTATATGTGCAGGACATCCTTATCTCATGGCAGGATGTCCAACTAGCAAATGCTGAAAATGTCAGATTGCAGCACTTTCTTGGCCTGCCCTGTCACCAGATTTATCACCAATCTAGCATTTATGGGAGCAGTTGGGACACCAGTTTTGGCAACCTATGAGTGTGCAGGATCTACAGGCCTAGGTGCAACATCTGTGGGCAGATATGCCACAGAATGCCAGATGGAACTGATTCAAACAGGTCATTTTTGGTGCATTATATATTGCCTGATATGTAAAAATGAATAGCTTGTTCTTAGGACATTTGGACTCGAAACACAGTCAGTCTTGAAGCATACGCCAGCAATGTGGGTACCTTTTGGAATACTGCCTCCAGCCATTGGGAGAAATGTGTCGCCACAATGCTTTCAGGCAAGATTCAATTCATGTCACGTCAAAGGTCACAGCTACCACTGTATTGTGGATGACCACAGATCAACAAGGTCACAACCTCTCCTCTGGCAAAGCAGAGACAGACAGCATTATGCAAAGGGAAACATTGGATCACAGTAATTGGAGCACTGTCTCTGAGTCTCTCTCACCCTTTTGTGCTCTCTCTCTCTCTCTCTCTCTCTCTCTCTCTCTCTCTCTCTCTCTCCTTTAAGTTCCTATGTTCTTAAAAATAAATATGTATATATATGTATTTTAAAAAATGTCTGTCTTAAACCTGCTACAATGTAGTTATGATAAAATAAATCTGTAAACATATGCATGAATTTAGATGCAGATTTAGCAACATTCCTTAAGGAAGGCCTGCAAATGCTGTAAATGCTCTGACCTGTTTGACAGGCTTCGTGTAAGTGGAGAAATATGTTACACTGGTCAGCTGCATTTACAATCACAGGTAGTGTCTGATAAACTGATGGGTGCTCATCAAGAACGGTCAGACAGCATGTCAACTCAGCTCCTCTCACAGCAGCTAATTATTGTGAGCTAAAGGGTCACTTTCAAGAATTTCAATACCAAGAAGCTAAATGTTAGTGTAAGCAGCACCACATATCAGGATATAAAAGCCTAATACCATTATGGCCCTCAGACACAGGAATTTGATACCCTCACAGCAGTACCATGAAGAGTTTGCAGAGTAATTGGGGAGCATGATTAGATTAAATGCCTCTTGCCACAGGCGTCTATTAGCTGTTGTATCAGAGCTGGACACCCAGAGCTTTTATGCAAGCATGTTGGCCTCCCAGCAATGACGCGATGCCTGCAGTTCGAAAAAAGAGGTGGCAGTGGGCTTATCATGTGTTGGAGGAAACATGTTAGTCTTCATCATTGTGTTCCAAACACCGGGGTGGGGGAGCTGTAACATGGATTGGATATTTGGCATTTACTGATCGGCCTGGAAAATTGGGGTGCAGTTATAAATAAATAAATAAATAAATAGAGGGGGAGAGAGAGAGAGAGAGAGAGAGAGAGAGAGAGAGAGAGAGAGATGGTTGCTGCATCCACCTCTTTAACTGCTAGAGGTTGGTGTTTCATAAATCTCGCCTAATGCTTAGTGAGGTAAAGCTGAGGCATTTTAAAGATCACCTTTCAGTGCAGGTTCTGCAGTGAGTCAATGGCTTTGGAAGCAGTGCCTTTATATTGCAAGAGAGAAGAACGACGAAAACAAAGTCCATAACGTGCTGCATCACATTCACAGATGCTCTGACATCTATTTTCCGACTGGGATCCAAAGCCTGCCAAAGCCAGTACACAACTTATCTCTGTCATGAATAGTGTCTTCGCTCTAATCTTCAACACATATGTGAGCTTTTGTTGCCTCCAAACGTCCCCCAGAGGAACAGTGCTAAACTTTTAATGATTTCTTTTACAATGGCTGTGTGCCTTGATTTGGTCAGCCTGAATGCCAAGGATGATGAATGGCCATGGCTGAGCAATGTTAGCCTGCAGACTTTAAGCTCTTACATATACTTTTTGACTGATCTGAGATCAGTTAAAGAGGGAGAGGATTGACAGGCTGTAGATCATATTCCTCAATTGGGGCTGTTTTTGTTGTTGTTGTTGTTGTTTTTTTTTTTGTTTGTTTTTTTTTTTTTAGTTTTGTTCCCAAGTTCCATTAATGTTCCCAAGTAATTAAAAATAGTTCAACTCTATCCAAGGTTGTTGATCTTTGTCATTCATTAGGAGGTTCAGGCAGGGTGAGTACGATGTGTCCAGAGGTACTTGGTGGTATTCAAACTTTGGAAAGCACAAGTGTTTCTTCTTTCATGTTTTCAACCGTTTGATGAATTTATCTCATTACTTTGCTTGAAGCTGTCTAATCAGGAGTGTTCTCAGTTCTCTCCCTGAAATCTGGTCAAAATATGCAAAGGAATCAAATCCAAGTGTAAAACTGCCAATTTAATATGTAGCACGACTCTTCTATTCCCAGAAGAGCCGTACAGTATCTTCAAATGCCTTCCAGATGGAACATTTACTGTCTGAATAACTTCGTACCACATTTGCAAGTGATCAGTCCCTGCTTCACCCCTGCTTATACTGGGGAGGGGATGTGAATTTCGACTTGCTCTGTGTGCTCACTGCTTGACAGCAGCAGTCGTCTCATCCCCTTCACTGAACTATGGGCATGGATGTGTTCTGCCACACAAACATTGCCTGTGGCTGTCAGTTCTTTGCAGCCAGGCAAACTGTTGGGTGTTGGGAAAAAGAAAGACACACTGCAGACCTAGACTTACAGACAAAACATCAGGGACAGACAGACTGAAAAAAATGAGCTAAAGATAGATATTTATTTTGCAGTTTTTCACTTTTTGACATAATGTGAATCTGACAGTATCTAGTACGATGAATGGACCAATAAAAATGCTCCAAAATGACTCGGAATAGAATGTTTGTACGTTGAAAGCTAGGAATATTGTTTTCTTCTGTAACGTTGCCTTTTTTTGTATTTTCATATATTGTGTTTTCATGCAGCTGAGAGCATGAGACATGTTTTTGATTATAAATGATTCGTTAAACAGATGGTTGGTTGATTTTTTTGAAGAATAAAATATTAAATGATGCTTATTTTTTACATATTTCATAGCTGTATTTTTTTGGCTTCTCTAGAGTATTGAAAGAAAACACTACAGGTACCCAAGGCAACAGTTTAGCTTTCTATTTATTGCTCTTGTTGGCCCATATTTATTTAGCCAAGTGAGAACACTGATCCACTGATCCTCTCTACCCATATAATACCATTATACATTAAAATGCTAAAGGCATAAAAGAACGTGGGTCAGCGCTTCTGCTCTGGGACGTATGATACATTTTGAAATAGATTTTCTCATTTTTTATTCACATATTTATTCCCACCCAATCTTCTCAAGATATAGTCTTTGCCAAGTACTATTTAATATCTATGTGGGTCTCTTCTATTGCTACCCACCTGAGTATGCATGATAACTAGCACCTGCTTACCCTCTGTCTGATGAAGCCAACCAGTACATCTCCTCACTCTGCCAACCAGGCAGCACTGCAGGATTCTAAATGCACTGCATGCACTTAGAAGAGATTGATACCTACTCAAGTCTGTGTGTGTGACCTAAAGACAACCGTAATTGGCTAACATCGCTGTGAATTGACCGGGTGAGAGAGACTAAGCCATCCTTCAAAAACCCGTCGGAACACAGCCAAATGGACTTTTATGCACTCTAATGCACTAGACTTTTGCCGTCAAGCAAAAAACCCCGTGTTCAAAAGCACAACAGGTGTTTTTACAGGTGTAGAAAAAAAAACCTTAACTTTCAGTGGAAATCAGTGTGAAAACAGCACATTCATAGTCATTTTAGGAGAATTTCAATTGGTCCATCCATCATGAAACTTGGACACATTGTAAATAACAAGATGTGATATTCAGATTACAGGAATTGAAAAAAAGGCAAAGCGATGCAAAGCTTTATATACAGTACAGTGCATCGGTCAGCAAGTATTTAAAAACTCTTCAATGTTTCCTTTGCAGTAACATTCTAACTAACTATAAAAAAATAAAAACAAATAAATGCCCCTATGTTTTTTACTAAAGATACACAACCAAGTATTTAGCAAAGTTAAATGTACAATATATTTCTAAATTAATGCTGTTTAATTTTAATAAAATCATTTCAAAATCACAAGCTGCAGCCCATTCTGACCTAGAAGGGCATGTCAGATCATAGAATGATTGGCCGACAAATGCTGCTAACTGTACAGATAAAATCACCCCTTGAATTTAGTGGGTTTTTTTTTTCTTTGCATGATTTAATAAAGTGATAACATTTCATGACATTTGATTTGTGTGTCATGTGTGGATGTGTTGACATATACTTTTGAAGAAAAAAAAAACAACACAAAAGTTTGCCATAGTTTATCTTGCAGCTGGAATTCCAACTTCCACAGTTCTCCTCCTGCAACTTTGGCACCATTTAAGTTGTAACAGCTAATCCTAAGAGTTAAGCTGGAGAAAAAAAGAAAAAAACTTGGTGCAAAACAGAACATTTCTACACTGTTTTAGCAAATAAAGGAAGAAAGACATCATACAGGTGTATGTTGAACATGGAGCTGCAACTACAGTGAAACTACATGTTAGAAAAATTGTGAAAATGAATAGACATTGGCTTTAAATACAGTACAAAAGTAATCTGTCTTGTTTCACAGGAATACAGATTTGGGTGCTGATCTCCTCTGTGAGCTCCAGACACTGTATGGATTCCACCAACAGCTTACCTGATTTACTTTAATGAAAGACTAATTAGGTAGACTAGAATGGAAACTCTAGATACTGGGCTTCAGCTCCACACTTCGTCCTCTCATCGGAGGAATGTTTCAAACAGGAGCTCTTTAAGTTTAGTAAAAAACTGAAGAAGTTAAGAACTCCTACAACAACCTGACTCTTAGAGTGGAGCCCACCCTCAGTGTAGCCTGAGGTCATTACTCATACCACACATCTTATAAATGGTGATTGTGGGTTTAAAAAAGTGTGTTAACTCTGTGCCCAGTGGCTCCAACAGATATAAAAATACACAGCACACATTAGAGAAACTTAAAACCCCTTAAAATAATTACCATAACACAGGATTTAGAGCAGCTAGATCTTTCTTCCCAGTCTTTTGCTGCCCCTAGCTACTTCCCCACCAACCTGCACCAGAATGCATTCATTTCATAGCGAAGAGCAGAATAATACTGGTAAAATTGGCTGTTCATTTACTGTCAGCATTAATTTTACAATAGAGAGCTGTCATATAACAATTATGTGTCATTCACAATGGCTTGTGCAATATTCACACCACAAGACATGTAATGCCATGTAAGGGAAATTTAATTAAACATTACATTTTTTTTTTTTGCTTGATAGAAAAGTAATATTAATTTTCCTCGACAAATCGACCTGAAGCAGATTCAATCTGACCTGTATAATTTATTTTACAATCTGTAACGATTCCTGTCACAGAGGTAGGTGGAGGCGGAAGTACTTGCAGGGTTGAGTGTCTGTACCTTATATACAGATAAGGTACACTAACCATCAATATGAGTAGACTAGACGAGTTGATTTGACTAGACGAGTCGACTAGACTAGACTAGACTAGACTAGTAAACCATTAGACAAGTAGTCAAGAAGACGACAAGACAGACTGGGACTAAAGGGCTTAAATACACACACAGAACATTGATCACACCTGGGAGGTGATAATGATGGGGCAGGATTACAGATGGAACACAGCTGGGAATGGGTGGACACATGACATGCTCAAAAGCACATGGGAAGGTAAACAAAGCAAAGACAGGCCAGAGGGACAAGACAGATTTCAAACACATTATTAATGTCATAACATTTTTTTATATCTCATTATATATTGCAGAAAAAAATAATATATTGCAATGTCTTAGAATCTTCTAATATTTTGCAGTCCTATTTTTAAAAGTTAATTGAGATTTAAACATTTTTAAATTTAGAGATTCTATTTTCTTTTTTATTTAAACGGGTGAGAACACCCCCAAATATTTATTCCCCCTAATTCAAAAGCCAGCCCAGAATGACAAACTTACAATATTATTACTTACAGTATTTTGCGGTATTAGCACATTTAAAAAAAAAATAATACTGCGAAGAAACAAATGATAATAAATAAAAAAATAATAAATTATAGATTCATATTTTATATTCATATAAAGTGAAATATTTTCCATTTTATTCTTTAAAAATGAAACTGTGATTCATAATCAATTCAAATTTGAATTGATGTCAAATATTTAGATATTCTGGATTTCTGGTTTTCATGAGCTTTAAGCCAAATTTATATTTATGAAAGTTTTTTTGAAAGAAACTGTTATCAGAAATGAACCATTTAGCAATATTATTTGAGATATTATTATTGTGAGAGAACAGTGTTCATCATTATATGAAGGGGCTCAGAAGCAGAGGTAAACGTAGGTAAAGCTTTATTAAACAAATCAATAACAGAACAGAAACATGGAGAACTAGAGTATAACGAGGCATGAAATAGATCTAATCCAAGAAAAAAAAAATGTCCTGCTAACATAACAAACAGTAGAAACAAGAGCAGGACAGGGCAGCACATTACATTATTATTGTGAACATATTGTAACATAAGCTAAATTCACAGTATAATGCTGAATGTAGTTTTGTACTGTGATAAATTATGGTAATATATTGTAAATTGGAGATAAGTCATCCAAACCTGGGTGCTGGGCAGCCACAGCTGCTACAAGTTGGGCCAGTATGGGCCTAAAATAGAAATGCTGTTCAAGCGTTTCACAGGGTGAGCTGCATGTGGGCCACATGTGGTCCAACCTTTGAATGCCAACACAAAACTTACATGTCCTGCTATAGCTCAGTTAACATTGCCATCCATTGCTGAAATGTATTGGACCCGCCTGGTTTCTTGGTGTGGTTTTCTATTTGAGTTCAGTTAGTTGCAGCAGGTGGCTGTCATTTCTAAGAAATATGAAATTTGCAGCAGTCAAAGAAAAAATAATCTCCAGAATGATCTAATATTACTGAACAGATGCATAGTCACAAAATGTTGGAACAGTTTGTACAAAATAAGATCATTTTTGTGAAGGTTTGGCAAGAGTCTGAATCAAACCCGGCTTCAATTATGTCTAATAATTGTCCTAATTGGAGCTGACAGTCCTCTCTTTAATGCTGAATATGTCAGGCATCTCCACTCTGACTACAAGTGGCTAATGTGACCTTTCCATGCAGCCTTCTCTCCATCACTCTCTCTCTCTCTCTCCTTTTCTCCCTCCAGGAGTGATTCGAACGGCGGTGGCTGATCTTGATCGGGAGACGCAGGACCGTTATGAGCTGGTTGTCAAGGCAACAGACATGGCAGGCCAAATGGGCGGTCTCTCTGGCTCCACCACAGTGACCATAGTGATCACGGACGTTAATGACAACCCTCCACGCTTCCCTCAGAGTGAGTGGGCATTAAGAGGGCCTTAAAACAGACACATGCTATTAGGAATGCCCTTTCTGTGACTCTGTCCCCTGTGGATCTGGACAATTTTGAAAAACACTAAAAAAAGTCTAGGAAAAATTAGTTTAGCCATGGAAGTCAAGGTCAATCAATTAAATTAGATTTCTTGATTTCTTATACAACTAAATGATGCTTAATTTTTAATCTAAACTCCCATACTATACAAAAATCAGTTTATTGGAATGACTGCATTGTTTTTATATTTTCTCTCCTATCTCTTTAAAGGCTTCCTATTTGAACTTTTTCTAAGTATTTTGGAGGACTCGGAATAGAAAGTGCTTCATTTGGCTTTTTAAACTATATTAAAACTTGGTGCTTCCTAAATATTTAATATAAATTTGTTATTCGGGTCTAATAAATTATAATAAAATACAATCACACATTTTTCTAAGGAGATAGACAGTCATGTTCTTTATTCACCATTGTTTAAAAAAATTGACATCCGCAAGATTGTGGCACTGACTGTGATCAGCAACTCCATGTGCACTAAATGAAATCAAATAAATGAATCCCCCTCAAAATAAATGTTTTGACAGAAGTTCTTCTTTACGTACCCCTCAAATGACATGGATCACTGAATGTCAGTCTATGCACTGTTGTTTTGCATATATTTCTGTTGTAAGAGAGTAGTATTATCTCTCTCTCTCTCTCTCTCTCTCTCTCTCTCTCTATATATATATATATATATATATATATATATATATATATATATATATATATATATATATATATATATACTGTATATAATTTAATACTGTGATATTCTTTATATCTGATCTGACACGGTTGAACCTTTTTTGTTTCAGTGTTGATACTGCCCCATTATAGATGTATATAGATATAGATTTATTACTAAAACAAAATAATCAAATAAGTTAAATTGTGCATTTAATTCAAAATTAAATCAAAATTCATGAGCTTTAAGAAAAAGGAGAATTATGAATATGAGCCTCAGTTTATTTTAATTATTTAACATTGAAAAATATATATTTTTTTCACAATATTCTTGAGATGCTCTAGTATAAGCCATAGATAAAAAAAAAACGTAAAAAAAGGCTTGAAATATTTCACTTTACATGTATATATTTCATTTAAATCCACTCTCTTTCTTTAAAATCTGAATCTAATTGTTTATCCGGGTTTAAACTGTAGGGGTGGAGAAAGATGGCTCCATTATGTGCAAGGTTATTGCCTTCCAGATTGCACAGTACATTTCACACCAATGTCCTGTATAATATAAATGGTATATTTTGTCCTCAAGAACAGGTCTTGTGGTAGAATGATTTTCACACCAGACCAGCACAGAAAAGAACAGGCATCAGGAACGAAGGAAAAAAAATCTTTTGAATTCCTTTTAATATATATATATATGGTTGTTGAAAACAGAATCTACCAGCTGATATAATGTGGACATGGAAAATGTCTATGCAGCATAACTCTTCTGGTAGAAGATTTAAAAGTGTTATAAAGGCAATCACCAAATAGGGTTCAGTAGGGTTAAAATGTTGGCCAGACATTCAAGATAAATTCAGACAGCTTGATACTCAGAATGCTCATCTGACTCATACTGAGGTTTGCAACTATTCCTGTGGTACCACATATGAGATGGTGGATTTATGATGCCAAAACATGAGTCACAGGTTTGGGCAGTATAACAGTTTTGTGATTTACCATGGTATTTAATATTATGATACTATCTCAACATGATCCTTTCATTACCTACTGAGTAGAAATCTAGTACACAGCCAAATAACTAATTTATTTATGTGTATTTTAGGCTGTGGGGTTGGAGTGGTGAGGGCAACCATGGTTATGGGAAGCCATTGCCTGGTGGTTAGGGAACTAGCTTTGTTACTGTAGATTCCCTGAACTGGCAGGAAATGACTGGAGTGCCCTTGAGCATTTAACTTCCCTACTGGTCCCCAGGCAGTGTGCATAGGGCTGCCTACTACTCTGGGTGCATGTGCTCACTGTCCCAAGGATGTGTGTTTTATTGTGTTTTGTATTGGATGGGTTAAATGCAGAGGACATATTTCCCTGTATGTAAACACTGTGGTCTGTATTCACACTTATGTTTATATTATGTCAGACTCTGAAAACAGCAGGGGACAAAATAAGGTTAGCGTACAGATTCTCCAGGAAAACGTCAGCTTTCTGCCATTCCAACACCGGTCATTCAATCATCTTCTGTCACTCCGAGGAAAATATTGCATGTTATTGCAACAACTGCATATGTCCCCCCGTCTTCTAATGCTGACGAGGCTTTTGACTTCCTGTACTCAGTTGTGTGCAGAATGCAAACACAGCACCCACAAGCCCTCATCCTTATCTCTGGAGACTTTAGTCATGTTTCTCTATCCTGCACTCTGCCCAGCTTCACACAGTATGTAATCTGCCACACCAGATGTAATAAAATACAGGACCTGTTTTATGCCAACATAAAGGAGGCATATATCTCATTACTACTCCCTCTGCTTGGAAGATCTGATCATTGTAATTCATCTTCTGCCTGTGTAGAAACCCCTTGTACACAGAGAACCAGCAGTGACCTACATGGCTCTAGACTCTGAAGGGAGGGGAAATTGAGCTACAGGAGGAAGCTGGAGGAACAGTTACAGCATGAAAATGTCAGTGAAGTTTGGAAAGGCCTTAAAACCATACAGTATCTGGCCACACAAAGCCTGACTCCTAGGTGTGTGTGTGGGGGGTGGGCACAAGTGGGAGAACCTCAATCAATTTTTAATAGATTTGATCACTCGCCTGCCCCTGACCACACAGTCATCCCTGCTGAACCCTCACTCTGGGACACTACCTGCATGCTGCCCTTCCCCTTCTCAAAAGCTCTCAGGTCACTGCCACTGCTTTCATCTCTTGACAGCTCCAATTTGCCATTCACACACTCCAGCACTCAGCCCCTCTTGTCCAGTCTGTCCTTCACAACGACTCAGGTGAGGAATGAGCTGAGCCATGGATCCGCTTGGCATCAGTGCCAGGCTTCACTAGTCCTGCACAGATCAGCTCTGCAGTGTAGTTATACATATGTATCTGTACCAAAAATGCAGCACCAAAATGACCTGCCACCGACCGGTTGTGCTGATTTCTTATCTGATGAAGTCACTGGAGACATTGATCCTTACCCATCTCTGCACTGTGGTGAGCACACCCATGGACCCTCTTCAGTTTGCCTACCAGCCTGGAGTCAGAGTGGATGATGCTGTCATCCATCTTCTACACAGAGTGCTTTCTCATCTGGAGAAGCCTGGGAACGCTGTGAGAATCACCTTCTTTGACTTCTCCAGTGCCTTTAACATACAGCATGGGTTCCTGAAGGACAAGCTGGAACATGTTGGTGTGGACCATCACCTGTCTAACTGGATACTGGACTACCTTATCAACCAACCACAGTGTGTGAGGGTACAGGTTTGTGTTTCAGAACAGGTGGTCAGCAGTACAGGGGTTCCTACAGGAACGTTCCTGGCACTTTTCCTCTACACCCTGTACAATGCTGACTTCATGTACATTTCACCAACCTGTTACCTCCAGAAGTTCTCTGATGACTCTCTGATAAATGTGTGGGGTAGGGGTGCCTCCAGGACCAGCAATGAGAAACACCGCCAAATAGAATCGAGAAGGATATATTCGGGAATGCCTGCTACTTACTTGTCATATTCCTAAAATACTAAAAATTAGCAAAGAAAGTGCTCAACTAAGGGATAGGCAGCTCCTGAGACAGATCATCCTCCTAGTATAGCTCCTAGCTGCTGCAGGCTGCCAAGTGAAAAGCTCCTGCAGTGTGAAAGAGTGTCTTACGCTGTTTGCTATGTATCGAGCAGCTTGATCCATTTAGAGTGGCTGATTGAGTAAGTGAAGCTTGGGCCTCTTCGTCAGTTCCAAAGGTCTTTTGCTGGAGCCCATCAGTCTTGTGTATACAGCCATCACAAACATACCCGTGTGCCCAGCCTACAAAGCGCTCCCACAGCAGACGCTAGTGTGCACGGGCTTGAAATAGGGGATTCTGAAAGCGCAAGCGGCAAGGCCGCAGACAAATGAAAAGCACTTTGTCTCGTTGCTTACATATCAGCGAGGACCTGGTGGGTGAAGCTTTTAATATAGTTTATGTCAGGGGAACACTAGGGGTATGTATGGCTCTGTGTGTGAGTGTGTGCGACTGGCAGCTCCCCGCAGAAAGAACGAAATAAAATGAGAATAGAAGAAAGGAGCACGCACGGACATATTAAATTTGAGAGACACGTGGGTCTTTTTTTCTTTTTTTTTTTTTTCCAGCCATTTCTTATGTTGTTTCTTTGGCCCTTTTCTTTCCTCCGTGAGGCATTACAGCATTAGATTTATTACTGTGAGAAGAGTGTGTGAGTCAGGCTTGCAGTCCCCAGTGCCTCTTTTCTTCTTCATCTCAATGGTCCTCCTGTTTCCTTTGCTATCCTCTCTCTTCTTAACCACTCAAGTCCACATTTCTGTCCAGTCTCTACCTCTTCCATCTAATTCACTAAGCCCACTTTGCTGTGCTGTGGGTTACAGTGATATGGTGGCTGTATTCTTAAAAGTAGATGCATGCAGTTGTTAGTCTGACACACAGTACTGGTTGAAGGTTTACAAACTGTACACTCATCAAGGCCATGAGGACCATGGTCATACTGGGATTTCATTTCATTTTTCCAACTATTCTTTCTCTGAAGCAGAATTATATACAACACGAATATTCAATAGAGAAAAGATAAGAATTGAACACACAGCCTTATAGTTTTGGAGGGTTTCTGAATAAATGCATATACATGTGTTATACATGCATGGTCAATATTAGGTTAAATTAGGGGTCACAATCCTGCTCCTGGTGGGATACCTAAAAAAAGCCCATTCAGCCACTCATGAACTCCTGATGGCAGTTGGATCAGATGGGGTGGATAATGGTTGAATCTAAAGTCTGCAGGAAGGTAGCTCTCCAGGACCGGTGTTGGTTATGTGTTCCTTGAGTTACCACTTAAATGGAGTGATAACCTAAGGAAAAAAAGGCAATGCAGACACACATCTGCAGAACCATCACACTCTTGTGTAAGTAGGGAGCAGAGTTGTATTAGTGTGGGTCATTGAAGCCTAATCAAACTCAACCACAGAACGAAGGATTCTATATCAAAGTTAGAAAAGTGGGATAATTTCTCCACTCAACCACTACCTCACAGTTCATTTCAAAATAGAATCAGTGATACAAAACAAAAAAAAAACAACTATGTTAAAATAAAAGTTACTCAAACAGATGATTCAGTAACACAAAATACTTTCCAACTTCTTATTTGCTGATCTGAAACATTATGGGAAAATGTTGATTCCCCATCATAAAACAAAAAATATAAAATAATTAGTTATATGTTACTGCTGCTTTTTGTTTCCATGTTCTTTTTTTTTTTTTTTTTTTTTTTTTTTTTTTTTTTTTTTATATATATATATATATATATATATATATAGTAGCCATGAAAAAACTAATTTCCCTGCTCATCTCTGGTCTCATCTTTGTTTCATCTCCCCTCCTGCTTCTGAGCACATGTCATGTCTCCGCACATTCCCAGCTGTGTCTCTTTTGTCGTCATGTCCAGGTGTCTGTAATTGTGTCCTTCTGTTTCAGTCCATCCTTGTCTACTTGTTTGTTATACTTGTCTTGCCATGATGGTTAGTGTTGTTAGTTGTCTGAGTATTTATATGCCTGTGTTTCCTGTTCATTAAATCCATAACCCTGCAAGTGCTTCCTCCTATACAAGTCTGTTCAGTTCACCGTTCATGAGAAACTTCAGCAGTAAGAAATGTCATTAAAACAGAATTTGTGAATGAAGATTTTGATCTTTATTGTCTTCATTGATAGTTAGCAAAACAACTAAATTCCAATTAAATTTTAAAGCTGATAGCCACATAAGATTTTGGAGTTTGGAAATTAAGAATTTTATGAACAATATTCAGTTATTTGTTTCAATAATCAATTGATTATTTGTATCAAAATAGTCATTTGTTGCAGCTCTTTGTCACAAACACAGACTTAGTTCATGTTCAGCTGCAAACTTTAGTTGAACTTGAAGGTCAGTGGCTTGTTTATTGGACAGCAGCCTCTCAGTCCAGGGCAATCTTAAATTTGCATGACTGTAAACAATGACACTAACTCCAGCTGTCCCAGCAGCTTCCAGTTTAGGGCAGGCCTTGCCTTGGTAGTTCTTGGTTTGCTGCTGAATCGTCTGAACCAATTACTTCTCAGCTGTGGGCGATGGTTTGCGTAGTCTTCCAGTTGTTACACATTCAAGTAACTTGTACTTATATATTGCTGTGTGAACTGGTGATCTAGGAATTGGCACCAAGGATACTTGACTTGTACAAATCTATATTTATCCTTCTCAGATCCACACTAAACTCTTCTCACAGTACTGATTGTTGGTCAATCCAATGTGTGTTGTCCAACACGTTCTTTGAATATGGGAACTGAGACACTACCAGCTGTAGTCAATGATGGCCACTAACAGAAAACCTTGACCTTCATGAGCTAAAAGGTGTTTTGACACTTATAGCACCGTTTAATTCATAAACTACTTGAGTAAATGTATAGTTCTGGGCATATATGTATCATTTTGACCTTGTGTTGAGTTCAGAAAAACCCACACCAGGAGCATGCACCAATTTGTTTTTCTATTAAAGGTGTGCAGTACTTTGTAGACCTATTTTGCCATTTGTGTCTATGATGAGTACAGTATCATGAGTAAATGATTTCCTGTTGGTTACTGTATGGAATTATAATACAATTTAGCAGGGCAACAAGAATAAACTCTCTTTTTATTTAAACCAGTGGAACACTGAAAACTGTTGTATTGGGAATAATCAACTGCAAACTTCTCTTTCTGTGAATCAGTAGTTATGTAATGTGTGGCTTCAAATTTACTCTACTTTCCTTATTCTAACCATGCAAGAGTCTCCTATCCCCATCCAATTTTGGTCAGTGTGCTTGTGTTCCCTACATAATGTTGCCATAATGGCATAATTACATAATGCCTCACTTTAGGCCCAGCCAAAAAGGGCTGCATTTCGAACTAAATCCCAGTAATGACTTCTGGCTACTGCGGTGTGCTGTGGGATTAGAAGCTGCTCTGTACAGGCTGTGAGTTCCGTATCCTGAATCATAATGTCCCTGAAGCATTACATTCATAAATTGACCAATGTTGTGCCAAGAGGACATGCATTGCTTTGCTGCAGCTAGATTTGCAGGCCTACTGTATTTAAAGCACAGTGAAGGGATTATGAGACTTGAATGAATGAATGAATGAATCCCACCTGTTCTTGATTTCTTTCTCCTTACTTTTAACCTCTCAGAGATGTATCAGTTTTCCGTTTCGGAAGGAGCGGCCGTCGGAACATCGGTTGGCCGGGTGATTGCCACAGATGCAGATATGGGTGAGAACACGGACATGAGCTACCTGATCAAAGATGAGGAAGGTGGAGAGCTGTTCAAAGTCTCCACTGATGGAGAAACCCAAGAGGCCATCATCACTATCAAGAAGGTAGACTTTAGAAAACTCCAGCATGTCACTTTCTATTACAAAGGAAATGCCTGCTCACTTTGTTTGCTGACTCATGCATTATGCTCATCTGAGCAAAGGCCTGCCCTCAGATAACTCTGAGACTGTGGGTGGTGGACGAATAAAATGTACTTTCCAAGAAATAGGAATGTTGCTTCTCTATGTGTTATTTTCTCATTTCACACCCCCTTCTTGTGTTCTACAGACTCTTGACTTTGAGAAGAAACGTACTCATAATGTGGTGGTGGAGGCAGTCAACAAGCATGTGGACCCCCGTTTTGTGGACCTTGGCTCTTTCCGGGACCAAACCATTGTTAGGGTCAGTGTCTCTGACACGGATGAGCCCCCAATTTTCTTCCCACCAGCTGGCACTATTATGGAAGTGCAAGAAGATGCAAAGCAAGGCGCTGTTGTGGGCATTGTCACTGCCAAGGACCCAGATATGGATAATGTACCTGTGAGGTAAATCACATTGGTATTCTGTAACTATCATCAGCTGCAAAAATATGTGTGTGTGTGTGTGTGTGTGTGTGTGTGTGTGTGTGTGTGTGTGTGTGTGTGTGTTGTGTGTGTGTGTGTGCGCAAGATGCATGACAATTATTGGCCTATTGTTCAGGCGAATTATGTTAAAATGCCATTTTATCTCATTATATCAAAAGTCTACTAAATATTATTCTGCTTCATTATTAATTGGCATCATAATGATAACTTGACCTCTATGATATGAGGCAAAATTTTTCAGACCGGAAATTGCAATTTTAACATATTGGAGCCTTCAGACCAGACCTTCAGACCAGGTCCAACATGTCCAGCTTTCTGATCTTTGCAAACAGGTCTAGAAAGTCCATAGTTATAATATATTTCCACTCTTTTTCTCTGTGCTCTGTTTATCATTGCTCTCTGTAATGTTCCTGCCATGAGTGATCATCTATATTATGTACTATATACCAAGGGTGGGCACTTCCGGCCCTAGATTCTTTTGCAGTTTTCCAGTTTCCTGCTCCAAAACACTGGACTCAACTCACCTGTTAATTGCCAAGCTTAGCAGGTTTGCTAAAGCAGGGAAATCTGTAAACTGTACTGGACTCTCTGGCCTCCATTGCACACCTCTACTATATACTATAGTGTGCAGCTCTTGTGGCCATGAATAGACTAGGATGCATCTAGAAGTAAACTTGTCTAAAAATGTCTTCATAAAGTAGCAGTAAAGTTCTTATCATCATCCCCCAGCCTTTCAGCTCTGCTCTTGATGTTATTATATCTTCTTTATCCTCTGCATTTTTAGTCAGCATGTTGTTTGTCATATATGATTTTGTGGTCTGCTTTGAACAAGCTGAGCTGTTTTGTCATTGTCCTAATGCTCATTTTTTGCTCTGAAACCACAACAACAGAGGTCTGCTTGGTCAACCTGATTTGAATGCATTTGTACATCACAGAAAATGATGCAAGCTCTGATTCAAATCATGCAGTGCTGTAAGCTGTCAGTTTCTAGTCTGAAAGAATATACACACATGACACACACACACACACATTCTTTCAGTATAAGTGTATATCATATACTGTACAAAATGATTAAAAATCAAAGAGATTTGATTATTACTTGAGATATGATTATAAACTGAACTGTGTGTGTGTGTGTGTGTGTGTGTGTGTGTGTGTGTGTTGTGTGTGTGTGTGTGTGTGTGTGTGTGTGTGTGTGTGTGTGTGTGTATGTTTTGCTTGTGAATTCATGACCTGGCTCTCTCCACATTTCTTACTTTAGACAAGGATATATTCCTTTGTTGAAAGGGCCCATTATGAAGACATATACTTCCCGAGTCAGAGGAGCATATCCAAGTTCAGCTTTCAGAGCAGGCCAGTGGCTTTACTATCACACAGCTATCAACCTGTTATCCTCAATTCCTAACATACATCCATTCCACCAGGCATACACTGCAACCAAGACTTTATGCTCAAGGCTATGAAAAAAAGTTTCCACAGGAGACGTGCAGTACTGGAGCTGCGGTTTGTTGAAACTCATGGGTGCCAGCACCTTTAGCAGTTCTCTACCCACTGTACCAGCGGAAAAATGTCAGAGGTGGAATTAATAACTCCTCAGATGCCATATTCTTTTTTTCTCTTTCACCTTTACTGCCAAATTTACAAATCAAAGTAAAGGTAAATGTGAGGCCAGTGTGAGTGTCAGTAGCTTCTGTTTAGCTGTGTGCTGGTAGATCTGACTTGTCTGCTAAGACCACGTTGGGCCCTGTAGAGGCACACAGTGTTTATTTAAAGCCATTTGTCCATAAGATCTAAAATCTATTTGCACTACTTCTGTTTATATTGGTTTCCTGACCTTTTAAAATGCTTTCCCTCTTCCTAAAACAGTTAACTCATATCATTAGCTAGTTATGAAGCCCTGCATGAGTTTGCAATACACAGCTGAGTCACATTATTATTATGATAAACGTCTCTTGTCTTTCTTCTTTTCTTTTTTTTTTTTTTTTTTCTAAGCCTGGGCCACTATGCACTGGCACAGACATAGATGCAGACAGACACAGACCTACACTGATATACGTGAATGGGGAGAGTGGACAGTAACAAGCATTGAAACAATACACTTATGGTTTCAATTTACACACTGTATTACTTACAACCTTCTCTTTTCTACAGTTTGAAGGGCGATGTTTTTACCCACTGTGATGTACCAAAACAGTAACAACCTGCTGGTGTTGATAATAAGATTCTGTTAGCAGTGAGCCAGTCATGGCTTGAGTGGACGGGGATGATAAATTGTAGTGTGGGCTATGCTCTGTGATTGTGGATCTTATAAACTGACCAGTGAGTAGGAGGTAGGTATTTGCAGTAAAGTGGACAGTAAGTTGCATTAGACAGCATTGGTATTAGGTTTCTTCAGCTTTTTCGGACACTGCTTGAATAAGAAGTCCGTCAAAATAAAAACAGTCAACATTCGTAGCTCTAAATGCCAGTGGGATGTTCAGGGATGTGTTTAGTAATAATGTGAACAAATTAGGATACCCCCATGAAAACCATTTGAATTCATTTGATCTTCATTTGAACAGTATAGAGATGGACATACGTATCTGTCCTGTTCATATCTGGTCTTTTCTCTGCTGTTGTTTATTTCCCACATGCTTCTAAGCCCATGTGTCTTATTTTGGTCTTGTCTCCGCCCATTCCCAGCTGTATCTTATTTGTAACCCCGCCTCTTTGTAATCATGTCCCAACTGTGTTGTATGTTCCTCAGTCAGTCCTGGGGAGTCTACTGGTTTGTTGTCTGCTTATGTCTAGTTCTGGTTATCATGTATCCTAGTTCTCTAGTTTCATGTATCTATGTTATCATGTGTGAAGCCATTAAAACTCCTGCGTGTACTTCCGCTTCCTCCTACGTTTGTTAAGTTCACTTTTCATGACACAAGTTCAACTGAAAGGCAATGTTTTTTAAGAAAAATATATACAATGGAATTGTTAGAAATGCAATGTCTTCTGTCTTAACTCTGAGACATTATTTTGGTTTGCTCTTGATTGTTGAAGTATGTAGGATCACTGTGGTCAGATCCCCAGAGCTCTGCGAGGCCTTCAGATAGAAGGCTGTAGATGATTATGGGAAGGAATCTTGAAACATCTAAATGTTTAGAAATGAGCTGTTCCACTATCATGGCAGGTCCGGCCATCCTAGGAACGATCTGCTCCAACGATCTGAAAATTTCATCTCAGGACCTACAGGTAGCTCTTGCCATAAATGAGGTCAAGGTACAGCATCTTCCATCAGAAAGAGACAATTTCCACAGGAGGTGTGAAAGGAGGAGCAACTTTTTGCTGTTCTTTTTGGAATGCAAGTCAGACTTTGTATTTTCCTTGAACTGAGATATGGGTCACTTTAAACAGGAGAAATAACAGACAAAGAGTCTGAGCAGAGTGAAAAAACACAGACTCATAATCGAGCTTCAAGTCCTGCGGTGTAACCACAGCCTATTTTAGCCCTGTAAACACACTGATGCACCCTATTCTCAGGACTCATTAGTGCCAAGAGATACAGCAATCTCATTGCTGCCTTTCAGAGGTGCAGTGCAGAGGGAATAAAAGAAGACTGGCCACAAAGTCTCTCTCTCTCTCTCTCTCTCTCTCTCTCTCTCTCTCTCTCTCTCTCTCTCTCTCACACACACACACACACACACACACACACTGTCTCTTATACACATCTTAAATTGGTTCATTAAAAAATGCATGAGGACAGAGCTCAAAGTGCTCCAGGTGTTATAAAGCACAGTGCAGTGACAGAGTTGGCTGCTTGGCTGGCACGTGCCCCTGCATGGCACCACTCCCATGCCCATTGGAAGCACTTAATCATCACTTCATTGGAGTTCAGTTGCTTGCAGAGCCATGCCCACAGCTTCATGGCTCTCTCTCCCACTTACGCCTCCCTGATGCCAATAGGCGAGCCCAAGGAACCAGTACCACTTCTGCAGAAAACACCCCTCCATTAGTGGTTGTTTATTTTTATGCTTCTCTTTTTTTTCCCACTCTGCGCCGCAGTTGTGTAAAAGCCAGTCAGGCAAACTGTTGTGTTTTTTATTTTATTTATTTATTTTTTTGTGTGTTCTTGTCTTTCACAAGTTTGCACAAAGAAATTTGTTCTTTATTGGTGATATAAGAGTGTGAATCTTCACAACTTTGCGTCGCGGAGCTTTTTTTTTTTTTTTTTTTACGACATTCTTTGGTGCCATCGCCGTAATGGCAAGTCTCATAAACATTTACAAGTTGAGTGAGAATTTACACACAGTTTTGCACGTCTCACACAGATTTCTTTTGACACTTTTGTTGGCACTGCAGTTAGCAGATTCTTTGCCTCTTCTGTTCAGTTTGTTTTTTTTTTTCCCCATTTCTTTTTCTTCACCTAGTTCCCACACAACAACAACAAATGAGGCAAATACAGAATGTTTTCATGCTCCTTTTTGCTCTTCTTTGTGGATTACCTGCATTAGAAATGCGTTGTTGTTTTTCTGAAAGATAACTGTATTCCTGTATAGAAGGCAGTATTAGAATAGTGTACTCTGCAGAGTGCCTTATTGTTAAAAGGCAACAGCAACCATAACATAAACACTGGCAAGCACTCAGCATATTAGGGTAGTATATACTGTGGAGTCATCTGCCCCCACTATTTAGTACCCTAATATGCACTATATACTAAGCTGTAGCAGACTGGGCCTGTCACTTTACATCACCAATCTGCTATTTCACTTGAGGTCCAGTCTCAAACCCATTATGCCTGTTTTACCCATGGATCACCAGCCATTCAAAATCTGTTTTAAAAAATCTGCAATTTGATCATGAAATTAACATCCAGTTAAAACAAGCCAGCATGCTCTTGATATTTCAAAGCAAGCATCTTCACCGGTACACCAAAGGTGCAACCCATGTTGCTTATATGATTCAAACTTGAGTCATATGTAGCCTCTTCCTAAAGTTATTAGAACACTTTCATATAAGTTCCATGCAACAAATTCTGAGGAGTACATGGTATGTGTCCCGCTTTGGAAGTGCTTGCTAGAACTATCTGCAAGAGCACCAATGCCATTATCACCTAATTTTATTAGAATGCCTCAAGAGGGCCTGCCATGGTACGTTGTGTCTGGACCACTTCATCAGGGCCACCTGTATGCAGGAGAATAGATAAAAGCAGTAAAAAAAAAAAAAAATAAGGAGATGTCATATTGATCCCACACAACTGGAAGAAGCTGCCACTGACCTACCTGGCAACATCTTTCCACACAGGTATAGAGCAGCTGCAATAAGAGACAGCGAGAAAAAAGGAGACACACAGCCATGTCTGCCCCCGTGTTCCCCCACAAAGGTTTCCCATGTCCAACATGCAATTATTATTATTATTATTATTATTATTATTATTATTATTATTATTATTATTAGTAGTAGTAGTAGTAGTAGTAGTAGTACTAATAGTAGTAGTAGTAGTAGTTAGCAGTAGTACTAATAACAATAATCAATATTATTATTATTATTATTATTATTATTATTATTATTATTATTATTATTATTATTGACATATTATACTTTATTCGTAGTTAACATGGCTACAACATTTCTAAATTCATTTCCAGTGCCATTATTAAAGGGCATAAAGGGATGAGAGGAGTGAGGGAGAACAGCTAAAGACCTTGTTGTGTTTTGTTGACTCTGTAACCTTCTAAGAGGTACATATATGGCACACAGAAAATGAAAATGTATTTTGGATTTATTGCAAGTTGCATGAAATATTAATCATTGCTTGAAGAGGAGTGTCTGGCAGTGGGAGCTGTCTGCCATATCCCTTCAGCCTGAAGAGTGAGTTCAGAGACAGAGAATTCTATTCCCCTGTAGATACATATAAAGCATTTTCACAGTAATGTTTTTGATTATTATTTGCAATTGTAGTTGTCATAATTAATTCATAATCCACTTCCTACAGAATATGTAACAAGACTAAAAGCATTTCTAATACTTTAGCTTTGAAGTTAATGTTTGACGTTAGGATCTGTGGTTGCATCCAGAAGGACGTGTCAGATTGCAACGCTGTTGTATGGACTACACATAGAGAAATAGTGTCTCAGTATGGCTGCAGATACAAGTTCTAGAGGTTCCTATTGGTGTCTTTTGATAATCCATTCCATGCATTTTCAATACTGTCACTCGTTCCTGCAGATTGTGGAGTGCTGATAATATGTCCAATAGTATCTCAAACAATTTCAAGCAGGGTTAGGTCTGGTGATACGGCTGGTCATGGCATAGTATCTGTGTCACCAAGACAAGCTCTTGAGATGACAGCATTGTGTGCACGAGTGCTTTCCTGTTGGAACAGCACACCAGAGTGTAGGTTCAGAAAAGTACAGCCACTAATCACAGGACCTTATTAAGATAATGTTTTGCTGTCAAAGTGCCTAATGAAGAACAAAAGTGATCTGGCATTGTACACCAGATCCTCTGAATGTGTAATGTGACAACAAACCGCTGATATTGGCACTTTGTGCCTCCATACACAGATTTGCTGGCTGTCTCCACCAAGACAAGAGCTGAACTCATCACTAAAGATGACCCACTGCAGTTCTGAGTAACTCCATGACAGTCTGTCCTGACGTGTGTGTGTGTGTGTGTGTATATATATGTATATATATATATATATATATATATATATATATATAATATATATATAGAGAGAGAGAGAGAGAGAGAGAGAGAGAGAGAGAGAGAGAGAGAGGTGACATTATTGCCACAGAAAAGCTCATATCTCTAATATCGGAGCAGAAGGAAAAGTACAATGGAGATTCAATCTTCTTGACTTCTACTGAAGAGTAATGGTTTTCTCCTTCTCCTGTAATGTTGCTGTTTTGGAGATATGAGGTTTTGATCTGACAGTGATAAGAGTCATCAGCACCACCTGCCTTATTTTCAGTAAAAAGTTCCCTGTTGTGCTGCAACAATATCTCTGACCAAGGCCTGGTTCCCACAAGCCCTCTAAAGGTGCTCTGTGGTATCTGACAACAAAGCTAATGTTTGCAGACAGTCCTGTCCTGTAAAGTTGTGAGGTGGGTCCCCCAAAAACATCAGTGAGCTTTATGTGCTCATGACCCTCTCATTAATTCACTGGTTGTCCTTTATTGTACTACTATTGGTACATACCAGAAAAAATCCACATGACCTGCCTGATGTTATGTTAAGTTCAAGCCTGTTTTTTTCTACATTTACTGTATGAAATTTCTCATTATTACTTATTATTTTCTCACTTGAATCATTTTCTCTTTTCTCATTCTCTCAATTAATGTTCGTGATTGAAACAGCTTTCTTTATGATTCATACCTGGACTGAGAAATGTGGTTTTAAAATAGATTTGATGATGCATTCGATTATGTTCTGTACTCTTTCTGTCTTCTCCTAGTTTTGGGAAATGTTTTGTTTTTTTTTTTTTATTTCCTGCCCATACTTGTACACTGACATCTACTCTGTCCTCCTCTCACTCTGTCTCTGTCCAGATACTCAATAGACCGGAGAACAGACCAGGAACAGATTTTCAACATTGATGCTGTGACTGGTGCCATCACCCTGGGGAAGATATTGGACAGAGAAACAGCGGGTTGGCACAACATCACAGTGACAGCCGTAGAAGCAGGTACGTCCGCCGCTCCTTCAAAGGCAGACGGACGTGTTTTGGCCTAAAGCCTGTCACATCACTTTGAATAAATGGGAGGCAAAGCATATGCCCTTTCACGGCAAGATTTTCTGCCTGGTTCCTCTCCTGTTTTTTTGATCCTGAGTTGCAATTTAGAACCTGTAGCTTTCTTCTGAATTCCTGATTCTTTGAAAGCCAGCCACCATGTGTTTAATAACACCACAGGGGTAGCAGAAATTCAGCTGGGTAAAATCACAGCCACTGTGAAAATGAATGAAATGCTCCATTCATTTACACACACACACACACACACACTATACATTGCATGGCTTCAAAATGCTCAAAAATGCTCATATGTACAGTTTTTATTTCTTAATACAAAATTAAAAGAGACAATGTCTCAATTCAGTACACGGTACTGCTGAACATTGACATAGATGTTATTATAGATCTTATAAACAATATGTAAGTATGCCTTAAGCAGACACAAAGCTGTTTAAAAATGCCTCAGTATGGTTCAGAGTGACTCAGCAGTCTAAAGCGCTACCACTATGATCTGAGGATCGCAGGTTCTCTCCCCACATCACACTCAATGTGATGATGGTTGGCACGGGCATATGTTAGCCATTGTATCAGAGCTGGGGACCTTCGGCACTTTCCTCCAAGTGCACTGGCTCCCCGACGAGGATTTAAATGGTGGCAGTTCAAAAAGGTGTTGTGGTTGACATTATATGTATCAGAGGAAAAATGTGCTTGTCCTCGCCCTCCTTGTGTTCTGAGCATTGCATGTGACCGGGGAATAAGGGTTGGGGAAGTGGCACTTCCAAATTTGTGCGGGGAAAATTTAGAAATGCCTAAATATGTTTTTCTTGTATAATATTGCAATAAAAAATGATCTAAAAAAAGGATCGAACAGGGCTGGCCTATGTGTTGATATTATATTGATATTGGGACATTAAAAGAGTGGGTTACAGACTGAGGTGATAGTGGGTGATATATGGAGTTTTTCAAATAATGTTCTGGTTTAATCTTCCAAAAGACCTTTCTCTGCTCCCTCACTCTGCTCTGCCCCCTGCTCTCAGATCCTCCTCTGGTCCCCTCTACCCCTACACGTGTCATACATACACACATACATACACCATGAAGGGGCATAAGACACAGCTCTGGCTTGAGGGTCACTCAGTGTATACAAAGAAATAAAGATCAAATTTCAATATTTTAAATATTTAAGTGATAAAGGATTTCATTACATCATTTTTGTATATCACTGTTCAGCTAAATCTATATCATGAAATGATTTTTGTGTCCATATTGCCCATACCCAAGATCGAACCTACCAGCCTGATCTCACTGTCAGACAAAAGCTGAATGCAGTGTATTAACTGAGCAATAATTTAGATCCTTTTCCACCTCTTTCTTTAATTATTCAAATCTTATTACCAGCCAGTAATACAGCAATGGTAACTGTTTGTCAGAATGATAGTCATTTGGGAGAATGGAAGCTGGAAGACAAATACTGTGTGTCATGCCTTTGTATGATGGTCTGCTTTAGGTTTTCACTGGTGCATTTTAATGTTAATTGGCTATTTTAAGGGCGAAAGGGAGCGACAGTGATTCTTGCACTCTCAGTCAGAGACACAGGCCTGTCTCTTGGAGATAAAGCCCTTTTTCATCTGCTGCTTCACGCGCATAAAAAATACCAACTAACGAAGTCACTGGTGGACTTCATAAGCATTCTCTCTAAATATCTCCGTCTATCATTCTCAACTTGCATCAAAATATGCTGTGCAGGAGCTGGTGGACAAAGAAGCAATGTAGCTTGCACTCAGGAACTCCATGTCACAGTCATTTAATAGAACTTGGCACTCATGAACATAATTAGTGCTCTTCAAAAAGTCAGACTTGCAGATCAATGTGGGGACAAAGGGTGCTAAACTACTGCAGTTAGGAGGAGAATATTGTACCTGCTGTTATATATATATCAGAGTTTTTGCTGCTACAAGGCCCCCACGAATTTTAAGCTGTATTCATCCTGATTAAATTGATTAATCAGTTACATGGAAACTGATTAAACCAGGAACCTAAAACACAATTGTCTCTTTATTGAAAAGAAAATCCAGCAGAAACTAAAAAGTACTAAAAAACAGTCGAATTCCGAACCATCAAAACTATGACATGAGGGTTAAAACTCAAACACTATATGGACAAATATATTAGGACACCTGCTCATTCATTGTTTTGAAATGATGGGTATTAAAAACAGTTTATCTTGCTTTTGTTAGAGCCACTGTCTTTATCGTCCATGGAAGGCTTTCTTATTGTGAGGATTTGATTGCATTCAGAGATGACATTTCACAGAACACTGTGCCACTCCTCCACATCTCAATTCGGGAGGCTTTATACCTCTCTAGCCCAAACCTGACATTAGGCATGTTGCAGACAGGTTCATGTTTACTTCTCAACAGGGCCATGTGTGGCACATCTGTGTCAGCAATGGGTGCAACTTACAGTAGCTGAATGCATTCACTACAAGGGGTGTCCACAAACATTTGGACATAGAGTGGACATATATTTAAACCCCCAACATTTATATTTTGTCCATGGGCAAAACATGATAGAGACTTCATTTGAACATAGTGTTTTTGATACTGAAGAGCTGCTCATCACTTCCAGACTCATACAGGTTGCAATGAATCAGAACCAGAGCTTATGAATGCTGCTTTTCCAGTGTTTGTTTGTTTTTTTTTTAACATAAGCTCATTGTGAAAGGAAAAGCAGTCAATCAATCAATCAATCAAAGTTTATTGATATTGCACTTTTTAGAATTAAGGCCTTGTCACAAAGCAGCTTCACAGAAATCCGTGTCCAATCCTCTTTTGAGTAAGCTAGCAGGCGCCAGTGGCCAGGAGAAACTCCCACAGACTGTGAGGAAGAAACCTTGAAAGGAACCAAGGGGAAAGGGGAACCAAGCCTCTGGTCGACATGGGATAGCACAGACATAAAGCACAAAAGAACAAAGAGAATGGGAAAAAAACAAGTAAAATAATAAAGAACTATTGCTAAAGTGTGGGCAGGCCATGTATGGGTGAGTACGAGTTATGAGAGAATGTGAGAGTATAAGATGCAAACTCAGTATTAATATGAAGGTCCATAATCCAGAGCGAAAAGTGTCCATATTATCAGAAGAATGCATCTGAAAATCTGAATAAACACAGAAGGCTCTTTATTTTCACTTTATTAAGCACATTGAAAATGTCTTAGAGATGAGTTTCTAAGCTTTTCATTCATCTTGCTTTTACACATTAGAGTTCATCTTGCTCCAGTTTGTTAAAAATGTATGTTGGTTCTAACACTCAAAGGTCATTAGCTGTTGTCAGATTGTGTATTAAAAGGCAAAGGTGATGCACTGCAGCAACACCATCCCTACTTGAACCTATAGTACCTTTTAGAAGCAGAACATTGTACCAAATGGTCTGCTTCAGGAGAATTCTGTTCAGAGGCTGTACTTTGCCCCCCCGTGCACACATCCCTACACCCCTCCACCACCCCAAGCCCCTTCCAGACTGCAGACTAATGTTGGTTAGAGCACCAGAAAAGCCATGCTTTCTGCACTAGTGCTGACAAACCGTTCAGTGGCTGCCGAATCCTATCTATTGGCAGAGTGACATATAATTTCTGGGGGCTTTGATAGTGTGTTTGATATCAAATTGCAGGCAGTTATTTTTTTTTAAAGACAGGTAAATTGAGGGGAAGAGTAACATGTCCAACCCTTAGGGGAAGAAGATACCACACTAGGCTTATACATCTTTATCTTGGAGAAAAAGATGCTTGATGTAGAAGGAGTGTATGAGAGAAAGAGCGAGAGAGAGAGAGAGAGAGAGAGAGAGAGAGAGAAATAATAAGTCATCATCCAGGAAGAATGCAAATATTATTCTCAGATAATGTAAAGAAATGAGCCTCCAGAGGTTGTGTGTTAATGCGGTGTTACCGTGGCTAACATCCTTCCTAAAACATCTTTAACCCTCCTGTTACATTACAGTCCAAATTGACCCCTTCATATGCATATATATATATATAACAGATTTATTTTAAAATCAAAGAAGGGTGAAATGATGGCATATCCTACAATCATGAACATTAATGGAGACATTCATATTAAAGCAGTAGTTTGTATGTTTTTGGGGATCTGGGGATTTAGAGACCTCTCTTCTGAGAGGGTGTAAGTGCACCACAAATGTGGAACACTACTTTTTAAAAGTAGTATTCAGAGTGGAGAATTCAGAGAGACCCTTGGTCATGATTTTGATTTTAATCAGCATGTTTTTTTTGTTTGTTTGTTTGTTTTGTTTTGTTTTTTCATTTTTTTTTAACTGTGTTTACTCCAGTTTTGGCAGTGTGCAGTCCTATAATAGAGCAGTGTGGCTCTATTAAAGGACTTGGGACAGTATAACCAGGTAGAGATGTTTTGGGCACCTCCTGTTTGATGACCTGGAACAACATCTTGCTCAGACCAACCTTCCTATGACCCGGTCTAAGGTCAAGCTATAATAGAAAATCTCTCCCCAGACCAAGTTCCAGACACTGCATATGAATGAGCCAGACTTCAGTGGAGAAATGGAGGATGCAACATGCAGGATGTTGTTCCATGTTGTTAAAGGGGCGGAGCCAAAAACATCCCACCCCTAACCCTGATTCTGTTCCAGGGTGTTGCCTGGCCCAGTGGTCATTTATAGTACAAAAAAATAAAAATAAAACATGCAGATTAATATCAAAATCATGACTGAGGCTCATAACTAGAAGCAAAAGCTAATACTGTCATTCTTATCAGTGGAATAGTTGTATCCACAATAGTAACTGTTTAGTTAAGGTTTTTAGCTTTTAATGCAGGTTAATCTGAATAAGTTGGCATGTAAAATTGTATTCTGTGTTTTTGGGCAGATTGCTTTGTTCGTTTACAATGAAATACTGCCGTCTAGAAAACAATTACATCCAACAAACAGATAGAAAACTAAAAATGCAGAAAATGGAGGCTCAAAGCATTCAACAGATAAAAGACTGACTATAAGAACAGGTAAGCATGAGTCCAGTAGATCTAAATAAAGCATCACTCACTCACATACCTATTTTCATGGTTTTATAGGTTTTGTTTACACACTTGTTACTCTTATATTATTTGTAGTGACTAGAGATTATTTTTTTTTAAGCACAAAAAATAGAAAGCTAACCAGCAAATTTGCTAAGCAGGTAATATAACTGTAGAACTCTGCATACAGTAGGACATAGCTGCCAAGAAAGATAATTATCAGGAGTTTTAATATCGTGATCCAATAATACAGCATCGTTGGAAATATATGGTCAGCCAATATATGGTTTAGTATGGTAACTGTTTGTTTCTTAATGAAGGGATGCTTATTGGAAGGCCATCCGTTTTGTCTTTCTTTTTTTAATGAGAGTCCAGCAAATAGAGTCAGCAGCTCTGCCGAACAATATTTAAGAAGCCATCCAAGTAAAGGTTTTAAGAGAGTAATCAAATTATGCAGAGGAGGCAGCGAGTTTGTTTCCCGGCATGAGGCCAAGCCTTAGTGTGTGTTCGGAGGCAGTGGGTTTAATTAAGCCGGGCTGTGTCTTCTGCAGGAAAAACCCTGAAGTTCAGATGCAGGATGATTCACAGGTTACATCTGCAGCTGTGGCATTAATATACAGAGCATCAGCATGCAACAAAACCAGATCTGACACCCAACGATTAACAAAATATCATCTGCAACAGCCTTTGAAGAACTGACATTAATTAAATACGCACTTCATTCCTAGGAACAATTACTCATAGCTTTACAGTGGTAAAGTGATCTGACATGTTGAGTGCACCGACTCTTGTCCTCTGAAATACCAGATTATAGCAACAATAATTTGTGCTGGTCTTTGTGACATTTGTGTGACATTTGAGAGTGTCAGAGGCTCTGGGAAGATGATGAAGAAGATGTTAAGAAGCTGCTTTGTCTAATGTTTATGGCATTCACAGTCAAAGTCAGATAACCTTATTCACCGCCAGCTAGGACCCGAGATGTCTGTCTACAATCGGCTTTCGCTTGGATGCTTGAGCGCATGACTCAGGGAATGAAATCAGAGCTAATGCGTTGTTTCCTTTAATGAGACTTTAAAAACATCTGAAAAAGTGCATAAAAAACACTTTCTAGAATGTCAGCTCTCTAGGACAGGCTTTTTTTATTCACTAAAGTTCATTAAAATCATTGGCATATAAATAAATAAATAAACAAACACAACTGTGGCATTTTTCAGACTTTTTCAGCGTTTTGTAGACTTTCCATTAACAAATTATTCCTAGCTAGTGTGAATAGTCTAGTGTCCCGGGATGTCCAAATGTTCGTGAGCACCCTTTCTAATGAATTCATTCACAATCATTGCCAAACAGATGTGTAGAAGTATTTCCAGTAGAGCAGGACTCTCTGGAACAGTTAAACAATCAGCACCGTACCTAATACCAGGCATTGGCTAGAGGGGCATTGAGCTGTGTGGCAGTGGAACTGTGTTCTCTGGAATTACGGTAGTTAACTTTTGGGATAAGGAGGGAATTGGGGATGAGGTGGGAGGTGATCAACCGTGATCCTGAACTCATTATTATTCTTGTTGCTGAGTGCAATCAAATCCTCATAGCAATGCTCCAAAATCTAAAAGTCTTCCCTGGATAGTAGAGGCTCTTGCTCCAACAAAAGCAACACAAACTCTTTTTAATACCCGTGATTTTGTGGAAAACAAAACAAACAAACAAAAAAAGTAAACAAAAAAAAAAAAACAATAAATGAGCAGGTGTCCCAATACTTTTGTCCATTTAGTGTAGCTAATACAAAAGATGCAGAATACTCAAAAGCTAGACATATTAAATACACACTATATTTCAGCTCAAAGTAATACATATAAGTACAGTCATATGCCTTTAGTGAATGCAATATTAGTACTAATTTAAGTACTCTTGAATGTAAACAGAGATTCTGCCGTTCAGACACCAAGGGGATGTTAATTCCAGCAGGACAGGGAGCAGTCTAGATGTTTGTCTTCTCTACATCTGGAACGATTATGGCTCAGGCTGAACCATTCTTAATCTCAAAAGTCTCTTGGTACAGATTAGGTTTTGACAGTTGCCAGCAGGTGAAGGAGAAGCTGGTCATTTATTTATTTTTTTGCTTAGTAAACCAATGTCAGGGCATGAAATCTAAAGTAGGCAGCTACGGGGAGTCAGTACTTACAGCACTGAGCCACCACATCTCTACTGAATTCAGGTCAACCTTCTTAAACTGCACAGACTGTTGAGGATAGGCATTAACAGCAGATGCTCAGCACAGCCAATCAGAATCTTCATTTCAGATGGGGTGCAGAACATTTCCTGGGGTCAGGCTCTGAGAGGAACTGCTGACTATTTAGATAAATGGTTTTAATGTGGTTCCACATCTAATGTTCAGGCACTTGGTTGCAGTTTATGTTCAAACAATGAGCGACATTTACCAAATATCAACTGCAGTATTTCATACAGTTAGATTACTTCAGGTATTCTTCAGAAGTGTCAGCAAACTAATATCTAACATTGAGGTAACAGGTCTAATGCAGACCTGCTGCTGAATCCAGTCTAGAACCTGATCTTGATTAGGATGGAATCAAGAGGGCAGGGTGAGGGTTGGGGCAAGGTTATGAGTTGAAGTTATGTTTCACATTAGGGTGAGGATGATGTTTAGGGTTAGGATTAAGTTCAGGATTCTGGTTAAGATTATGTTTTGGGTTGAGGTTAATGTTAAGACTAAGTCCAAGATGAGAGTTAAGATTAGGATTGCTTTAAGGTGAAGGTTAGGATTAGATTTTGGAGAAGGTTTAGAATAAGGATAAGGTTTTGGGTTAAAGTTAAGGTTAGGGTTAGGGTTAGGGTTAGGATCAGGGCCAGGACAAAGGTTAAGATTAGATTTTGGACTGAGGTTAGGATTTAGTAAGGATTGTGAGTTAGGATTAGGACTGGTGTTGAAGTTATAGTTAGTAAAAGATTTTGGATAAAGGTTAAGGTTACGGGATGGATTAGGGCCAGGACTTGGGGTAAGATTAGGTTTTGGGCTAGGTTAAGGATAGGATTCATTCTGGGATGAGAGTAAAGATTGGGATTGGGGTTGTAGTTAAGGTTAAGGATTGATTTTGGATGAAGTTTAGGGTTAGGATTAGGTTAGGGTGGATGTTGGGGATGTTGGATGTAGGATTAATGGTTAAGATTAAGTCCAGGATGAAAGTTAGGATTAGATTTTGCATTGAGTTGAAGGCTAGGATTAGATTTTAGAAATAGGTTGGGATTAGGATTATGTTTTTGTTTGAGGTTAATGTCAGGGTTAGGATTAGGACTAGAAGAATAATGGTTAAGATTAGGTTTTGGTCTGAGGTTAGGATTAGGACTGGGGTTGAAGTTAAGGTTAGGAATAGATTGTGGATGAAGGTTAAGGTTATGGTCTGGATCAGTGTTAGCATTAGGTTTGGATTGATTTTCAGTTGGTCCAGGGTTAAGGCTAGGGTAAAGCTGAGTTTTGCTTAATGGAGGTAACATTTTAAGTCTACTTTAAGTAACAAATCAACATAAAATATGCTGTTCATCAACTACTAACGTAAGTAAAGCATCAACATCACATATTCAAGATATTTGTGTATTCAGATGCTTCAGTACTTCTGTTGCACTGATATTTTGATTGTGTGTTACTGATTGTCTACACGGGATCAAAGGCTCAAAGTGTTACCAGAAATGGTTATGATGACAGCTGTTAAGAGGTGGGATATGAGGTATGAGGTAGCAAGTGAGATTTCAGTTCTTGAAGTTATGTGTTGAATCTGAGCTAAACTGTGATGACTAAAGAACCGGGTCAGAACATCTCCGAAACATAAGGCAGGTCTTGTAGGTTGGTACCAGTATGCCGTGATAAGGAGACAAACATGTCCAGTCCTTTAAAATTCCATCTCACAACTTACAGGACCTATAGCACCTGCTAATAATTTCTTGGTGCCAGAAACCACAGAGCTTCTTCAGAAGTCCCGTGGAGTCCATGCTTTGACAGGTCCGAGCTGTTCGGTGGTATGAGGTGCTTCTACAGGGCCATTTTAATGCTATGTCTGGTCGCTTCATAAACCTTTATATTTCCTATAAGCTGTAAAATTACAATAATAGTTTTTAGAACCCCTATTTGACACCTTCATTTTTAGAGTCATTTTGAGCAGGTGTGCAGAGGACATGTATTCATTTCATCATATCATAATGAATATTTACTGTGGTGTTTTCATTGAAAGGATGTATTATTCTGTCCATCTTCCAGCTGTTTTACCTCGCGATAAAACCCTTCAAGCATCAAATCAACTCATTTTAGTGCCATTTCCAGGGGGCCCAAATGACCTTTGTGTTGGAAACACATTATTAATCTTCCATCCTGGGAGCTTTCCGGTTCTTCCAGCATGCGAGGCAGTACCTCAGTTCTCCATACGACCTGTTTGTTGCTACTCCCAAGTTAAGCTCAGTGGAGTAGTCTAAAGAAGTCTGAAACTTTTTCCTTTTTTTCTTTTCCAGTATATTTTCTGGCTGATAAGATATGTGGCCTTACAACATCTGGTGAGCCTGCAGCAGAGGCGCGCCATCTCTATAAGCTGCTGAAATCCCTGTCCTTAATATTCCAGCCACACATGAGAAGTTAAATTTAGCCCAGGGGTTGTTCGTATCAAATAAATGAAAGCAGGCTTACTGATCTTGAATCAGTTTTTATTACTCTAACATGTGAACAGGATTGTTTTAACTCTGCAAGTCAAACAAATCCCATCCGGAGAGCAGGGAGCAGACCTGCTAAGCCTAGATCAGTACTCCTGACACTTGACATATTGTTCCAGGTGTGGACTCTAATAATAGGTCATCTGTCAGCCTTCCAATGTACACAATATGTCCAAATGTTTGTGGACACCCCTTCTGTCTACAACTTGTGTAGTCTCTCTAGAGTCGTATTATCAACAGAATAGGATCTTCTGGAATCTGTTGATATCAAGCCTAATGCCAGACATGGCCTAGTGGGATATAAATACACCTGAATTGAACTGTATTCTCTGGAAAAATGTTCCATACCATACATTTGGGATAAGTTGGGGGAAGTGGTTACTCTAATTTGCCCTAGCATGTGAATATTCTGGGTAACTGTTCAATAAAAATCAAGGCACAAAATCTCTTAATTTTGAATGGAAATGAATTTAAAATAAAAGGTTATTGTATTCATTTCAGAGCATTTCTTTTGGTCTACTTAACCAGAACTATTTATACAGTGCACAGCTATAGGGTTTGAACCTTGATGGAGATATATGGTTTTCATTGGACAGCAGCAATTTTCAAAATTCAGTTTATTCAGAATAGCATTGAGGATTATGATTACCTGTTGTGTGTGATGTTTTCTCAATGCATTGAAACAGATTTGATTTAATCAAATAATGTGCTTTATGATTTGTTTATGAGACCCAGCCCATTTGCATTCCTTTGAGCCTGTGCTTGATAGTTGTTTTTGTAAATTTGAGCTAATAAACAAATTCCTCATCCTGCACTTCAGTTCCGTTCTGTCACTGGAATTAAAAGGAATCTCCAAGTGAAAATAGGCTAGTGCTCCCATGTCTTAATGTCTTAACAAGAGCATGATTAGAATCATTTTGCAGCTCACTATTAAGCTTGTTCATGTATATTTATATCATTAAGGAAACCCCAACAGTGCACTCTAATCATTAAAGTTGCATGGCATGTACTGTAGCCAAGCCTGATCTGAAAATCGCCTTGTTAATTCCTGATTTTCTCTTAAACATGGAGAAGAATCAGCTTTGAAATGAGGACAGTGTTCTACACTGTGAAGAGAGACAGCATTTATAGTAAAGCTACTGCAGCAGATTCTTATAAAAGTCCCAAGATATGGTTGATCATATGTTATTGAATGAAAACCTTCATAGGTAAGTTGCTCTGAGCTGAGTTGTATCACACTGGTATCATTATGATGGTGTGTGTTGTGAATTATGTTGCAAAAATGGCTTTATGTTGTTGCGGAATGAACTGTTCATGTATATGAACTGTAATATGATAAATAATCATTGGTGATTGGCCTGCAAGGGAAACAACAAAAACCACCTATATACAGTGTAGTATATTTATAATATTGACTTTATATCAAGGTCTACATTGCAGGGAAATGAGAAACTAAGATGGAAATCTGTTGCCTTAAAATTGATTGTTCATCCTGCTTCTGTCCTCTCATTCTGCTGCCTTTTTGCCTTTCCTCCAGATAACCAGTCCATGGCTTCAGAGACTGCAGTTAGCATCCGTATTCTAGATGTGAATGACAACCCACCTGAGCTGGCCACCCCTTATGAAACTAAAATCTGTGAGGACGCAAAACCTGGCCAGGTGAGATAAAGCCTCTGCGCTTATTTATTTATATTTTACCTTTTTTATGACTATCACGAATGCCGCATGACAGCACAGGCAGACACTGGCAGTCTTCGTTTAAAAGCAGAAACTAAGTTGTCATTGCCTACAAAAATGGTACATCGTCTGTGTTGTGACCATCGCTGTCAATTTCACGCCGTGGATAATATCTCGGCATGACTGATTGGACGTCATTGACAAACTTGTTACCATTGGTTTCCTACATTGATAAAGCTGTCAGCCTTGAAAGGAGGAAAGCCTGTCTGTGGAAATTGCCCAGCATTTGATGCAAGACGAAACACATCATGCAACGACACTCAGGCAGCTGGGACCATGGCTGAAGCCAATCAGTGGACGAGCCTTTAAAGAATATCAGGTGTTTTGGCATGATGACTCCAGCGATGAAGTGGTCAGAAGCTAATTGCATTGTGAAATCGTCTTGAATAGAATTGTTTGCATGTCTTCGGAAGCGTGCGGTAGCTAAACAGATTTGCTGGGCTAATGTAGTTTGTGGTAATGTTGAACTTCCACATCCATCTTCTCATGGTTTGAGGTAAATCTGTGGGCTAATCGTTTTAAGGAAGGATCCTGTGGTCTGTGCGTTTGACCCTTTGAGCTTTCCATGCTTCCATTCCAAAAAAAAAAAAGGAAGAAAAAGAAAACAAAGGCAAACCTCAGCAATCGGTTTGTGTCAGTTTTAGCACACAGCCAATCCCTTTTCCTTTTCTGTCAGAATTGTTTCATTATTGCCTTGATCCGACTTTGGACCTTTTTCAATTGGAAAGAATGATCTGTCTGACACTTTGTTCCAAAGGCAATTTATAAACTGTTTTTCAGAAGAACTACAAACTTACAAAGGGTACCTGTGCTCAAAGCTCCTCTTAGATATTTCTGCGAAAGATATGTTGCATGTTTTCTGGTCGTACTACCAGTAAATAAAAAAATGGTGTCTTCTGAGGCACAACAACAACAACAACAACAGCAACAAAATCTCCTTTGTACGGTGCCACCCGAGGGATTGGGACGCTCTGAACGTGACTCAACAATAAAACAAGCTTTTATTCAGTTAGTTCATCCAATTAATTTTCCTCAACTTACAGCCTGTGCCTAAAAACACAACAAACCTTGATAACACCTGTAATCTGTGAAATCAGCATAGGTTTGCAGCCCACTACTGCTCTGCTAATTTAAGCTTTTAAGGAATCATTTACATAATGTATTTAATAGTGCATCTAAAAAATAGACTATTCAGGGGAATTCCAAATTCCATGATTATTCCAAAATTATGATATATATATATATATATATATATATATATATGATCCTTTATATCTGATGCTATAAAAAGTAAAAGTAAAACAGGCTTGAAATATGTCACATCATATATTATTATTGTCCAGTGAGAAACATGTATCTCCAAAATAGTGACTTTACAGGACAGGGCAAACAATAATCTTGACTTTAAAAATCTTAAATTTGAAGGGACTTTAAATGTAAAAGTAGTTTAAAAGCATTTCTTTTAACTTTACCATCTTACCAGTTTATGAAGGTTTTCATGATTTCCTCTTTTGATTTGAGACTAAAACATTGCAGAAATATTATTTGTTGTCAGTCATGCTTCTGATAACTAAAACACCTCCATCATTTAATCTCAAATTCTAAACATGACAGTTTATGGCATCATAAACAAAAACAGCTGCACCTGCAAGGCTGAAATAATTCCCATGGTACCTTAAACACAGAAATTACAAGCACCAGAAAACAACATTATTTTAAGGTAGAACAAGATGCAAACCTTTCATATCTGTTCCTGTAAAATTCCAATACAAACAAGAACATTTTAAAATGTCACAAATTAATTCAACACTATGCAATAAAGTACCATCATACCAATAAATAAATAAATAAATAAATAAATAAATCCAGAGGATTCTTAATCTGTTCTTTTCTGCACAGGGCCTTTTGATCCCCAACATCATTCTGCAGAACGTCAGAGGAGCACATTCCAAAAGTCCAAACTCTTGGCTGTGTGGTACAGACAGCCCAAACTCACTTCCAAAAGAGTTAAAACCTTAGCTCTCAGGGTTGCAGGGGCTGGAATGATACAGACAAAAAGTGCAATGAGGTTTCTGTCAGTTAACACCCTTGAATCTCCAAAATTTTATAAGAAGGAAAAATGTAAAAAGTTTTTAATCCAAGTCATTTTGGAGCCATTCATCATGAAATGTTGACACAATGTAAAGGACTACTGTCAGTTTCCCATTATGTCAAAATGTGAAAAAATGACAGAAATGGAGACACAAAAGTTTTGTGTGACAGCGACAATAAGCACAATACACACTACCTATATAAACTAAAAAGTCAAATAAAGTGAGACGGAAGATTAGTGACAGCTGAATGCTAAGCTGAATAAATCTGAAATGTGTCCTCAATCCCTCTGCAAACTTTTAAATGGGGCCACTGAAATCGAATCACTCAAAAGTACACCTAAAGTGATTAACTTCGCTGAGCTAATTTAAAAGTTTTAGATGTGATAAATTTGAGATTTTTTTATGTTGATTCATCGTTTCTTTGGCAAGGACTGCAGATTCTCAAGGTCACTACAGGCTGATCCGTATTTAGTACCGTGACTATTGAGTGTTCAGTATCAGCAATCTCTGCATTTTTCATTACAGGAGGTCAGACTTCTTACATAATGTGTACAATAACCTCCTTTTACAAGTGTGCCCAATTATTAAGGTGTGAATCTCTCATTCTCTGTCAACAGCTTTAGGCACAGTGAGATCCAATTACCGGGTGTAGAGCAGGGGCACGATTAAGAAAATAAAAGGATTACTTTAAAACAAGGCCTCCGTGCTGGAAGCTACATTTATATGTGTAATGAGGCCTAGGCCTCCCTCCCCATCCAGAGACAATTAGCTAAGGACTAGGTGCTAACTACCTCTCACTCCTTTTGCACAAGCTCATCTTGCAAGAATATTACTCCTCCCTGCCCAGTATCAGCGCATTAACCTTCAGCTGATTATTGCAGAGTTATAAATCTTCAGAAATGTTCATTAGCTTTATATTCCAGGTGGGAAATGCTCTGCTCTTCAGTCAAAGCTCGCAAGTTATAGAAGTACTCAGAATTCATGCCGAGTTCCTGTAGTACACTCTTAAAGTTCAAGATACAAGCAGTTTGAAATGTTTCAGATTGTCTATAACCTTGCTGCCAGATATTCAGTTGAGAATGCTCAGGGAGTGGCTCTGCTGAGGACTATAAAAGCATTCTCCAGATATTAAAAGTGAAACATTTGTATCATATCTGCTTCATTCAAAGAGACAGTAATGTAATAAAGTAGCTGAGCAGAGATAAGTAGGTTATAAACCTTGTTTTATTGGTGGTGCATCTGAATTTTTTATTATTTTCAAGAATTCCGAGGCGTACAGTGCTACATCTGTGAAAGTGAAATGGCACATACTGTAGAATTCCATTTTTTCAAAGGGTCCAAAGCAATGTTTTAATGAATGTGTAGTATCCTCTTTGTTTGGGGTATGTATATATATATATATATATATGTGTGTGTGTGTGTGTGTGTGTGTGTGTGTGTGTGTGTGTGTGTAGAGGGAGAGAGAGAGAGAGCGAGAGAGAGAGAGAGAGAGCGAGAGAGAGAGAGAGAGAGAGAGAGAGAGAGAGAGAGCAGGCGAGAGAGATTTTTTCATGGAAATATATTAGATCAGATTATATTATATTACATCTTTTGAAATTAAGAACATCACAGGGTCATCGTCAGTGATGAGTCCTGCTTTTGTCTTGGTGCAGTCAAGCAACAGATTTGTGTGTGGAGGCAGCATGTTCAGCCAAGATCAACAGTTTGCTGTCAGGCGTCACATGTCTTGGTGTAGTTGTGGATGACAACTTATCGTTCTCTGCCCATGATGCAAACCTGACTTAGTCCTTCTCCTTTATGACATCAGGAGAATTCAACCATTTCTGTCTAGAGAGGCCCTCAGGTGCTCGTTCTGTCTCTTGTCATTTCAAGAGTAGACTGCTGCAACTTTCTTCTATCTGGAGTTCCTATGTGGACCATGAGGCCAATTGCAACTCATCCAGAATGCAGCAACATGGCTCATCTTCAATGTTCCCAAATTCAGTTCCCAAACTCCTCTGCTGTGTTCCCTTCATTGGCTTCCTGGAGCTGCCCGCATCAGATTCAAAACCTTTAAGTCAAAAATGGACCAGCCCCTCCGTATTTGATGGCAATGGTCAAAACTCGGCTTGACCCACCATCCCTCAAGTTGAAAGGGAGACAAGCATCCAGGCTCTTTTCTGTCCTGGCAGCAAAATGATGGAACAAACTTCCCCTGGGGGGTCAGAACAGCTGAGTCACTCAATGTCTTCAAACACAGACTGAAGACCCATCTCTTTCAAGAGTATTTACCTCCTTAAAGGTTTATAATTATACTCAATCTCTGGATTCTCCCTGCTTTTAACTCGTTAAGGATACCTGAATTAACAGGAACTGTTATAAGTCGCTCTGGATAAAGTCGTCTGCTAAATGCCGCAAACGTAACTGTAAATCTCCAGAAGACCTGGTGTCGTGATGTGGGGTGAAGTTTTGTACCATGTCAGATCACCTTTGATCACTTGGACGGACCAACATTAATGAGGTCCTGCAACCAGTGACCCTACCATTACTGAACCAACACTCCATTGCGTTCTTCTAAGAAGAGAACACTCATGCATACTGCTGTCATCTAAAGAGCTCGCCTTGATGACACAGACATTATGCTGTGGCCAGTCACATCTCCAAACCTGTCCCCAGTTGAAAATATGTGGGATGCTATTGGACACACTATCAAACACTCCACCCCTACCACACTATCTGCTGGAACTGAGTGAGAATACAAGCTGTATGAGATTAATTATCACTGGACACCACTAGGAACCTCGATAACACCAGATGTTTGGCATGTTGTGTATAACCATCAACAAACTCAGCGACACTACTTCTGTGTGTGTAGCTCAGTAAATATTGCCCATATCAGTCTACATTTTTACTCTTTTTTTCTGGTAACCTATGTCTTTCTTCTGAATAGTTCTGCTATAGGACACTTCCTTCTGGGTGCAGCTATTTGTGCTATTATTTTTTTGGCAATGAATGCATATTTATTAAGGATTATTAAATTAATCTCTGTAGGATTAAATCAGATATAAGAAATAGGACATTATGGGATGTTTAAATATACAGTAGTATTTCCATGCTTATATTTTTCTCTAGACTATAAAGAATTCATATTAAATAGTAAACAGCCCTAATTAGACCTATTTATACAGTTAAATATAGTATGCAGTAATGCAGTAAAACTTTTAATCAGAGAGGTTGTCTGGGGTAGTTTGGAAACAGGCTTTTTTTTTTTTTTGATTAATTCAAATCGTATTTGTCCTTACAGCTCTGTTATTCCCTGAACAACAATATTTTTTTTCCACAACAGAAACATCATTTTCCTGAATGAGATTTCATGGAGTGTGTCATGTCTGCCCTTTGTCAGTCCAGTTTACCTCCGTCTTCCTGTCTTGGTGTTGTTTCCTCCATGTGCTCCTAGCACATGGGTTGTTTTTGTCCTTCTCTCCTCCCTTGCTCCACCCATTCCCACCTGTGTCTGTTTGTAACCCTGCCCCCTCGTTATCATTTCCCAGGCGTGATCAATGTCATGTTGTATTTAAGACCCTTTGTTTCAGTGCGTCTTTGTCAGTCCTTTTGTTATGCACACTGGTTTGTTAGCATACTTAGTGTTTCTGTAAGTAAGTGTAGCTTGTTGTTGGTTTGTAGTCTTTGATTGTGTAAGTCCTTTTTGTTGTAAATTGGTTTCTTTGTTTGTCTAGGTTTTGTTTTAGTGTATTTAGTGTTGTTTGTATTCCCCTGTTTGTTTGTTAGCATCCCAGCTTTGTTTTTATTTTAATTTTCATTAAATCATCAAACCCTGCATTTGCCTCCACACCCTAGTCATCTCTGCCATCCGTTCACACTTGACAGAGTGAGAAAGCATATACACAAGTTGTGCTCTGTTGTTATATGCTCTTTATTTATTTATTTTTATTTATTTATTTTTCCTCCCCCAGGGTGTCCCTAGACAATAGAGGGGCTAAATGAGGAGTGATGTTGTGGGGTCAAACATGGTAACACACACAGACAGTACATGACTGGCTTTTATGTTCACACCTTTCATCGATGTAACTTCACTAGCAGTACGGACTGACTTTCTGGGTGCAGCTGACCGTTTCACCTCTGATGAACTCATGAACTGGGGACTACACATTGAATTTTACTACTGTTAGGGAGTCTCATATATATGCTCGGAAAACTTGAGAAACTTTTTTTCCTGAGATCATGCAGCCTGTTTTGGCCTGCCCAACAAAAACATGGAGTGATGTTAGCGTTATAATTTAGAATACCCCCAATCAGTATACAGTGCTGTTTAAACACTACACCCTTAAAAATGAGAGTTAAAAGGGTCCTTCAGATTGATGGACAATGTTCTATATGGAAGCTTGTGGAACATGGTTCTATATAACACCAATAAGGGTTCAATTATTGTTACAATATCAAACGATAATAGAAGGACCCTTTCTTGGTGCCATATAGAACCCTGTTCAGAAATCCAAATGCAAATAACCCTTTACTCATGCACTGGGTTTTTTGAATGTTCACGGTTCTACACTGAACCATTTCCTTGACTGAAGAACCCTCATTTCTAAATGTTTATGGCAGAGAGTGCAGTAACAACACTGTTCCAACACTGCTTTTATAAAGACAAAGGGTTTGCAAACTGTTAACTGTACCTGCTGTAAGCTTTTATCCAGCAACTAAAAAGCCCTTCTTATTTATTTATTTATTGCATTTTATTTTATTATTATTATTATTTATAATCAATATAGATTGTTTTGATTTTTCCTCTAAGTGCCTGGCTGTTAACTCTTAACTTTTGTACCATTTAAGGTCACTGGACTTTATGGCATTTCAGGTCAATAATTGGACTTGAAGTGAAGCTTAAATGTCAATGAAAGTTAGGAGAAAATAAATAAATGGGGGTGTTCAAAACTTTTGCCCAGTAGTGTACTCAGTAGTTACTCAGCTCTTGAGAACAGACTTCCTGTTCATTTCAAAAGGCTGTATTTGGAATTAGCTCATGTTCTGTCTGTTTACTGTGTAGCATGTCTGTTACTGATGGACTGTGTTTGCCTGGCATGCCTTGGGGGAGGATGCATATGGTAACACAAGTCTTACACAGAGCTGAACAAATACACTGATCTCGAGCTCATTATGTTCAGGAATGCATCCATGTGTTTGATGTACAACATAGGATCTACACACTATGCATAATTTGAAAGAACCATGAATCTCATGTTTATCAAACACACTGAACAAGTGATAACATGGCAGGTGAAATCAGCTTAACCCTTAGAACCCCAAACCAGTCTTGAGTGCATTTTGCTACCTTGAAGTTTGAGCTCAATCTGGCCACATTTCAAGCTTAAATATCCCAATAATTATATATTGTAAATGTGTTGGTTTTAACATTGATATCAGATACCATCACGATTAATGGATCAATTAGTTTAGCTAGCTGTTTTGTTTTTTTTGTTGTTGTTGTTTGTTGTTGTTTTTTGTTCTACTGTAAAGTTTTGTCATTTTGGAGATGCAAGGTTTTGTTTTTTTTTTTGGTTTTTTTTTGTAACCATGGATCTCTAAATCAGGAGTGATTCAATTCACTCAAGACAATAATTGAGAAATAAACTTAAAACCTACTGAAATGTGCTTCATTATAAGGAGCCAACATTGCCTAATTTTGTGTTGATTGTTGAAGGCCAAATACTAGTTGTAGAGAAACTGTTCACTATTTGTCTTTTAACATAATGTCTCAGGAGTCTAACACATTTACTACATTTCTCTAAGAAAATATGTGTTCTTTTGGCCACCTTGAGATGCTCAAAGTCTTAAATCTACTCAAAAGGATTGAACTTGTTGGTCTAAATTAAAGCTGATTTGTATTCTGCTGAGAGATAAATACAATGATACAAACAATATATATAGACAATATATATCTATCTATCTATCTAAATATCTATCTATCTATATTTAAAAAATCATTGTCATGCATCACATTGTGAATTTCATCAGTACTTGAGGACATGAGGACATTGACCATTTAACTACATGTTTCATCATAAAGAGAGCGTAGTTTCTGTTTTATTGGATTTAGTGTACTGTAATATATCACTGCATTAATGCTTTTGATTATATATGCAGTGCTACTCCACCTTATGAAACATAAAAAAGTAAAATTATCAGCCAGAGGAACAAGACACTAAGTTTTATAAAATTTGAAACAAACAAGTGAAAGTGTGTAGTGTATATGTTGTCATGTTTTTATATCATTTTTTAAAACATATATAATTCAGCTGTATATTTATAGAATATAGATTATTTGTAGGTTTTATTTGTTAACATGTAATCAAATTAATCTTAGATTTGTTGGTTATATAGTTATATATAATTTTATTCAGTAAATTCATGGATAGAGCAGTTCAGCGCTGTATCAGCATGCATGGTGAATTTTTCTAGTCTTTACAATTCTCACATTTTGGGATAAATGCAAACTGGATGCTTTACAAAACCTTTATGCTAATTGATCACTTATGGTGATAGACTTAGTGTTTCTGAACCTCATGTGTTCTGCTCATTATGATTTAAATTGCAGTTATGGCTCTACACAGTAGGAGTAATTGCTCTATCTATACAGTCTCTGTATTTTTATTTTTGTTTTTATTGCAGTGATGTTTGTATGTGTTCTGCAGAGCTAATTTCCTCCACAGGGGCAATAAAGATTGATATATATGCTGAAGCTGATATGATTAGCATAGCAGTCAGAGCCAGTCATCTCTTTTACTTCACATAAGCCTGGAGAAAGTATATATAATTCTAAAAGAAGCTTAATTAATGTTCCCCTTTGGATCTATTGTACCAGAAAATCCAGAGGGTACTGTGACCCCTGCTGTTTGCAAATGCATTTAAAGTGAAAAATGCCAAAAGTAACCTCTCTTTTACTAAAAAAAGCTTTAGCTGAATATATTGCTCTCATTAAAAAGATAACATACTTTCCAAGCCTCCTGCTGCATCCTTAGTACACAGGCTGTAGTAATAGTTCCATGATAACCTGTAGCATATTGTTATGCATTGTGGCATGTTGTCTCTCCCTACGGGGCGCTGTTTGTACTGTAAATTGGCTGTAGGAGAGTGTGGAGTTCGGAGAGATGGAAGGAGAAGGGGGGGGTTGAGTTGCAGTTTGCATATTAAAATGAGCACTAACTTTGCCCACACTCTCCACTGGACGATTAATCACCTTGATGAGAAGGAAGGAAAGCAGCCCTGTGGATGAGGCAGTAATTAGAGGTATTTTTCTCTCACCTGTGCTGAGGAGGCTAAAGTCTAAAGGCTAAAACTATTTTCTGTAACTCTGAATAAAGATAAAACTTCATCAGATTTTCACCTAAAAGTAGATGAAAAAGAACCAAATTTAACAAATCGAAAGCTACTGAATTATTGTGTTTGGAAAAAGAAAACTCCAGCATTCCAACAATAAAATAAAAAAAAAAACCTAGCCCATCTATAAAACACAGTGTTGGTAGATTGCTTTGGGCTTATTTTTTGTATCTAGGCCAGGATGGCTCGCCATCGTTCACATATTTTTGCCACTCACTACATAGAGGACGTTTGTGAAAATCTTTGAAATGAACGTTTAAAGAGAAAATTCGCAAACTTTTACGCACCACTGTTCTCTTAACAATAATTATGCAGTTCTTAAAGCAATGTAATCAGTTTTTAACCAAAAGTTCTTCACACTCACATACTCCATGTACAAACATGGTACTATAGGTTCTTCTCTTGTATGGCTCAAAGAACCATTTGAAGCACCTTTACTTTTAATTATGCAAAGGGGCAACTTTAGAGAATCTAAAATATAACAAATGGTAGTCAATAGAGTGTGTTGTAATTCAGATCTGGACTACGAGCAAGTCAATATACTCTTACAGTAGCATTATATGAGAATATATATTTTTTTGTTCTTAGGCTCTGAACCAAATGAAGCCCATGGGTAGAGTAATATGACCTGGGTTATATACAGTTCTGGCAGGAGGTCTTGAGTAGCTCCACCAAAGTTCCATAGTGCAGTAGTAGCAGTAGTCCAGCTCAGAGTGGGAGTGACAGAAATGCCATACTCCCTATTACAGTCTATGTACCATTGATATGATTCTGAAGTTGTAAAAATTGCTACTTGCAAGTTTACAACCCCTTTAGACTAGTATGTAGTAGAACCACTCTTTGCTGCAGTAGCAGCTTTAGCTCTGTTAAAGTGTGTTTCTACCAACATTGCTCATAGTTGGTAATAAATTCACCCATTATTCATGCTATATTCGTTCACAGGGTATTTCATGTTGTTTGGAGGAAGCTTGTGGATTTCAGTTTTCACATTGTAAATTCCATAGATTTTGGTTGTTCAGCAACTCCCAAGATTCTCCCAAGCTTTCGTTCTTTTCACTCACTGAAGCAGCCTTTTAGCAGCCTTGGTAGGCAGTGCCTGGGTGATTTGATGCAACTTCCATTTCCACATGATTGATCCAGCAGTGTCTACTGGGATATTTAAACACTTGAATGTTATTTTGTAGCCTTGTCTTCTGTATATCTACAGCTTCTATCTGGTTTCCTTAGAATGCTCTTTGGTTTTCATTTTTACACGTTCCCTTCAAGTCTGACCAGTGGTGCTAGAATGAAGGTGGTCTTTTATCTAGAAAAGTTGAACTTTTTTGAATGATTCACAGCTTGAGGTCAACTGTAAGCTAGTTAAGCAGTGGGGAAATGTCTTTCAATTCAGCAGATTTTGCCATTTCTTTCCTGCTACAGAACATTTCCTTACATATCACTTTTAGTTAATTAATGTATGTTTATTTTAAATAAAACATGACACAATAGATTATATCACAAAATATAAATTTGATGTCATATATATGTATACACTGTCAAGTATGTGTCCTGGCCATCTCCTGTCTCGTCTGTGTTTATTTCCCACCTGCTTCTAAACACGTGTCTTGTTTTGGTCTTGTCTCCACCCATACCCATCTTTGTCTAATTTGTAACTCTGCCCCATTATTATCACGTTCCAGTCTCGTCTTATATTCTCATGTATTTAAGCCCCTCAGTCTCAGTTGGTCTTTTTCAGTCTTCTTGTCTTCTAGTCTACCTGTATGATATTGTGTGTTTTGTTAGTATTGTCTGTCTAGTCTATCTATTTAATTAAACCCTCAACCCCTGCTAGAACTTCTGCTTCCCTGTCTCATTAAGTTCACCAATCCGTGGCAATACCTATACACCAACCGACTGCTTCATTAATATCACCTTCATGTTTTTTACACTCATTGCTCATTTTATCATCTCCACTTACCATATATTGATCTTCTATAAATGCAGACTGTAGTCCATCTGTTTCTCTGCATATTTTGGTTGCCCCTTTTCACCCAATTTTCCCCCCCGGGGAACCACAGAGCAGGTGTTATTTGGGTGCTAGGTCATTCTAAGCATGGCAGTGACACTGATGTGGTGGTATGTTAATTTGTGTGGCCCTGGTACGAGTGGATGAGACAGAGCAGTGCTGTGTTTAAACACTGGGTCCACTCTCACCTAATTGGTCCACATTGTTTTGGTAAAGCCAGAGACAAAAGCAGAGTGTCAGTGTCAGTTTAACTGCAATCCGAGAAACTTGTCGAATAGCTGTGTCTAAACATTTGACTAGAATTGTGAACTGTGATTTTACAAGCTCATGCATCGGATTCACATAGAAACATGACATTCAACATTCCATATCCTGCGGTGTTATAAATGCACAACTTTCCAGATAGGAAATCTAAAAATAAAAAGTCCAAATCCCACCTTATGCTTCCTCTCAACAAGCATTTATGCCGGGAAAAGTTGCTTACTCACTCTATAATCTCATTGCATTATGTATACAGCCAGCTCAATTAAGCGAGCTTTGTTCCTCTGCCATGTTCACATGCTCTCTTGCGGCGCTCTCACGCTCACTCGCTTCTCGGCTCAGGTTTCTGATGGCACGACAGTGAAATCAGATTAGCTTAAGCCGCTAAATGCATGGAGTTTGATCCCATTTGAGGGATGACAACACAGCATATTTGTGTTTAAAGGGGGACTGAATCAGAGCAGGAGGGAGAGAGTAAAGGGGTCTGAGACGTAAATAAAAGGCCTTATGCGACAGGCCGTAAGCAGCTTTGGCTCAGGGACACAGCTCCACATCAGGAGATGTATGAGAGAGAAAAGGGGAAGGGGGGGGTTATTGGGCGTGATTTAATGGTTGACCTTAAGGTGAATTTAAGGAGAGCCTGATGAGTCAAGACTGGAATGATGTTTCTCTGACATGAAATTTTAACTTTAAATTGAAGGGGAATGAATCTGATTTGGACCAGTGGCTCCTATCACTTCCAGTCAGGTTACTCTTTCAAGATTGTCAGCAGATAGTGTTCACTAAACAAGCACTCTTAGAGTATTTTCCTCAAATAAGACCCTGAAGTGAACAGCATTACCGGTTTGGTGAATAGAGGGGTAGGTGGGTTAGAGTCCCCATGGAGCACTGGGACTGTGTTCTCTGGAATAATGATGTGCCGTCCAGTATTTCTGGAATGAGTTGGGGAGTTGAGCTGGGGTGGTGATCTTCACCATCCTGACCTCACTCATGCTCTTGTGCCTGAATGTAATCAAATCCTCACAGCAATGTTCCAAAATAAAGCAGAATGCCACGAGGCACACAGGACATTTGCTCGCTCACTAGCTTTGGCTTATGCTGCTTGATTTAGAGTTAGTCGGGTTTATGCTCGTACATTTCTTTTCTGACTGCAACATAGCAAGATGGAAATGAATGGTAAGCCTTGTTTCTATGTGGAAAGAACCAAACAGATCGGTTCTGTGACTGCTAAGGGATCTGCTGACACAAGAAGTCTGACCCATGATTAGTACAGGCCATTTTCCATTTTAAAAGCAAAACAAACTCCTGTTGTGTTCCACTATGTGTATGTTTCTGCATCTTCCACATTACATGCATATTTACTCATTCTGTGATTTTCATCATGACCCGTCCACTGGTGGCACTGTATGGCCACAAATAACCCAGCTTGTTGTTTACTTGAAGAAGAATTGAGAAAACCCTTATGATTTGTTATATCATTAATTAAAATGAATTAAGAATGGAAAACCACACAGACACAAATAGAAATTCACTTTTCACTATGCTTAGGCGGCAGCACGGTGGCGCAGTGGATAGCGCTGTTGCCTCACAGCAAGAAGGGTGGGGCGACCTGGGAAGTTTCTGTGTGGAGTTTGCATGTTCTCCCCGTGTGTGCGTGCTCCGGTTTCCCCCACAGTCCAAAGACATGCATGATAGGTGAATAGGTGACTCTAAAGTGGCCCTTAGTGTGTGGATGTGTGAAACTTGGAGCTCAGCCCAAAATGTTTAATAGGGGGTCCCCCTTTTCGGTCATTCTCTGCCTTTCGCGTGCTCTGTTAGTTCAGCAGGGGTCCCCAGTTGTGAATTTATTTCATTCGACTGGAGAGGAGTCATCCTTTTTATGGGACAGGGTGGGGGGAATGTTCGGTTTAGGTGTAGGTGTAGGTGTAGGTTCAGGTAATACAGTTATATTGGTTTATTTGCATTATCTGTTCATGTCATATAATTTACGTGGTGTCTTGGTTGCTGCACATGCACAAAGGTTTAAATATGTTTAGTACACATTGTAAGACCCCTGAAATTCCCTTTTAGTCACTTACATATGAATTCCTCTTGAGATGTTTTACATGTCACTTAGCATCTTTAGAGAGGATAACTGACAAGATTTAGAGGTCATTTATTGATTCGTGGATTGCTTGTGGATTGGTTCATGTATATACATGTGTAATTTGCGTGATCAAAGGGGGAAGCTTAACCTAATTAGAAAGAAAACAGCCGTTGGGTTCCCTGGGGCTTTCAGTTGTCAAAATAGATGTTGTCCTTTCAGATGTATGCCATATTCATTTGATGGACTTAATGAGAAAAGAAATGCTGTACTTTTGTTTACAGTTACTGAATTCTAAATGGGTCACATGGTTTCCATAGCAATAACTCTGTGAATCCAGTTAACATTACTTCACAGGACTAAACTAGTTCCTATGAAAATAGTAATGTATTGTTATATACTAATACTATTAAATATTCCAGAACAGCGACTTGTATGACACTCACTTAGTACTCAATACTGGACTCTTATTATGCATATACTCAGTCAGTCAGTCAGTCAGTCATTATCTTAGCTGCATCTTACTGAATAGGGTCATGGTTAACTGGGTGCGGGGCAGGAATACCCCCTGGGCAGCATGTCTGCTTACACTCTATATGTCCAAATGTCTGTAGACACTCCTTCTAATTAATTAATTCAGCTATTTCATGTTGAACCCATTGCTGATACAGAGGTTGTCTATTACTTCTACTGCCAATAGAATAGGACTCAGATAAACATTTGTAATGTGAGGTGTGGTCCAAAGAGGAATGTAGACATGCAGCTTTAAGCTGTGAAGTGATCAAACTGTGTTCTCTTGAGTGATAGTGCTCCATCCAGTGCTTTTGGCATAGGTTGGGAAGGAGGTGGGGTGGTGATCATCCAGGACAGAATGCAATAAAAATAAACTAAAATAAATAAATAAATAAATAAATAAAAAGCAGGATAAACTCTTTTTTAATATTCTTGATTCCAGTAGAAGCAATGAATGAATAGGTGTCCCAGTACTTTTGTCTATGTAGTGTATGTAAACACAGTTTGATTGCATTTCCGGCTGTATGATTAAAGCAGCAAAAGGTCACAGTGTATCTGATACTGAATGGTTGGTATGAACTGTGTAGTTTCCTTTATCACTGCAGTACCTTCAGCAGCACATGTCCAAGAAAAGTGTTATACACGATCTGATGTGTTTACCATTGATTCACATACAAGATAAAAACAGGGCAGGCGCAGCCTTCTCTTCTGAGGTGTGCAGCTCCTCTCTCTCACTGTCTTACTCCCTCACTCTCTCTGCCAGTCTTTCATTCTCTCTCTGATTTCTGCCAATTCATGATCTCTCTCATAATCTGGCTTTGTCTTCTGGCCTAGCCCAGTCTCTGATTGACGCACGGAGTGGGCTTTTTGAGCATGGCGCATTCGACTCGTAACCCCGTGGTATTTGGGCATAAGAGTCTGATCAGATGAAAAGAGACAGATATCATATAGTGCCGTGTGTGCAGGAAAAGGCCGGGTGGAAAGGCAAATACTAGGAATGGCCTGGGGACGAGAGGCCTGTCAACTCGGCACAAGATATCAAACAGTGCTGAGCAGCCTCACTGACAGATCACCAGGGTCTGGTCCTCCCCTGGGAGTGTCCCAGCCAGATGACTAATGTTAGGGGAGGAAACACATACACACACATGCTCATACACACAAAAATGGGGGTGAAAATGTAAAATGTAGATGATTGGAGAGATATATGATTTAAAGAAATACACAATAACATACCGTCACGGTCAGACAAAAGCATCACATTGACGGAAGTAGGGTTTCGGAATACATCATAAATATTGATGCTGTCAAAACTCGTCTTATACAAGATATTAAACATGACCATATTGTAATATTGCATCAGCTACACAGGGTACCATGTGCATGGGATTTGATTTCCAAAAAAGTGCATTGATGGATTGTTTGTGTGGAAATTGTTTGGTGTCCAGTGGGACGACGCTCAACAGAGTACAGTCTTATGCAAATGATGTCATAGAAACATTGTAACTAAAGGAGCAGCGTGACAACTTTTAATCACATTCCAGTTGAATTCTTTTTTTGTTTTTAACGACTGTATTCAGAGCGCCATCTGGTGTTGTCAGTGCACCATTAGCAAACATCATTCCCAGCCACGACAGCTGTGAGAAGCTTTTCTTCTCAGAAGGCGAATAAAATAATTCAGATTTGGAGCTGTTTTACAGCAGAACATGAAACCATAACATTTGAAACTGTACAAAACTACTGCGGAGACAGATCTGCTTTAACAACATGCTTTTTTTTTTTTTTACCAGAGAGTTCAGCAAAAGAGAAGAGGACGATTCAAACAGTAATTTTAATGAGCAAAGAAGTTTGACTTTAAGTTGCTACTAAACTAAATAAATCCAGAATGTGTCAAAGTGATTTTACTTCAGTATTAATTAGCAGCACACTGTGGGGCTGAATTATTCATACAAACCCAAATAACTTGATCAGGACATCCCAAAGCTACAGATATTTACTATTTAAATCTACAGCCTGCTGTGGTTTCGGTTTTACTGATACATTATATTTTACATCATATCACATACTGTCATTTCTTCTAAGCATATTAAGATGTGATTTTATGTAGGTATGTATGTATGTATGTATTTATTTATTTATGTCATAAGTAATGTGAGCATTTTTGTTGGTCATTTGATCATGAAATTCCGATTTTTGTACGTGAATGAAATGGCAAGATTTTGCAGGACAGTTATGACATATTCACTTGAAATGTGAACAAACACTTTAACCATTTCCACACGTCTCCTCAAGGACCATTCGTATATAAACGGTAAAATCTGAGACCCAGTTTATGTAATCAGTCTTTTATTATCCTTTTTGCGAGTCCAAGTGGGATTTGCCATGGCTGGTTCTTGGTTGATACAGTCTCACCTGTAGGATTGGAACATACAGCTTAGCACAGGGGTCACCAACCCTGCTCCTGGAGAGCTACCTTTCTGCAGACTATCTTTCTGTAGACCCTAATCCACCCCATCTACTCCAACTAATTGCTGTCTTCAGAAGTACTTGATTGGCTGAATGAAGGCTGTGTTAGGTATGGATATGGAGGTTCAGCATGTCCCACACACACTGACAAAGCACTGAAGTACCTGTAATTCATGGAAATCAACCGGAGCATGGCTTTAAGCTCTGTGTTTCAAAGAAACGTGTTAAATCCACCCCAATGATACTGTTCCCTCATTATTTTCTAAAAGCATTTTGGAAATTCACCACCTTGACAGTTTATGACACTGTAAACAAGCATTGCTGCACCATCGAGTCGGAAGCTCATTTGTAGCTTTTTACTGGAATTTTCCATTGCAGTTGAAATCATGGTAACATTTCCATTTCAAGCAGTGGGGTACTCAGGTGGCAAAACTCTACTGTTATTAATATGCAATGATAATAATAATAATAATAATAATAATAATAATAATAATAATAATAATAATAATAATAATAATTTTAATGCTCACATAATCAGAATTTCTGAAAGTGGGTAGCCCTAACCACTATTTTTGTGACATTTATAGAGTGGTTTAGTAACACTGTGGACAAAATCTGTGTCTACTGTCCAAGGAAGACTTTCTACAAGATTTTGGAGCATTGCTATGATAATTTTATTGCATTCAGTGACACAAACAAGGGGTCAAGTCATTGGATGAGCACTATCCCCAGTTTACCAACTCAAATATTAGATGGAGTTCCATCTTCCCAAGGAACACAGTTCCAGTGTGCCACGGCTCATACACCTCTAGTACACCATTGGCATTCTTCTCTCTGGAAAAGAACATTAGGTTATTGTCTTCTCCAAAGAGTCCTATTCTATTAGCAATACTTCACTACAGGGACTAGACAAGATGTGTGTATGCATTTGCACATCTATGTATTCATTAGAAGGGGTGTCCAGAAACATTTGAACATGTAGTGTAGTATTCATATGTCTTTAGATTTTGGACTCTCTCTTTCCCAACATGCCTATAGGCTCTGAAAATGTGGAGTATATGCTGATTTTTTTGGGAACATTCCCACCTCCTACAATCCAGAACCAGTCTGGCCAAAAGGGTCAAGAGAGGACTGTTATATAAAAATCGAATTAAGTGACTGGACTTTAGGGAGCTGTTGCTGCTACTCAGTATACCCTCTCTCTCTCTCTCTCTCTCTCTCTCTCTCTCTCTCTCTCTCTCTCTCTCTCTCTAACTCTCTCTCTCTGTCTCGCTGTCTCTCTCTCTGTCTTCAGACACATATTGTTTTCTCCTCCTTTCTCTTCAAATGATCAACCTGGCATCAGTGTGATGCTCCCACACTAGTATCATTTCAGTCAATCACTATTGTTGTCCTTGCCGCATTGTTGTTCATCTAACAAAGCAGAACTCAGCCTGGGCAAATTTTTGCAGCTATCTGCAATGCTTACTTTAGCTTTCTGGTTTTATTATTTTGAACTGAATAAACAGGAGCTATTTTTGAGGTGGGACAAGAGAATGGAGATGAAGAAAGGGTGCAGATGTTTATTTCCAGCTCTGCCCATAGCCCACCCCCACCCATCCCTCAGTGTAGCTTATGGAACAGAGATTACTTTGGATATTATGAGCAGCACCAGAGTACAGGTTTTATTCTCTTGTAGTGAGAGCAGTGATAACAGTGTGTGTTTTATGTGAAAGCACCAACAACGTCCGTAATCAATAACACTGTGAAATTGTAGCCAGAGCACCAGGTTATGGGCACTCTAAGTGTGTTAAATGTAGTTCACGCTAGTTTTCATGGACTATTATCCAGAGCTGTTGATCAAGTGTCGAGGCAGTTTTGTTACACGTTTACACACTTTTTTTGGGGATGGATTTTCTACCCAGAAAACAGGAGGCAAAAGCATTGTTTGTTTACTCTTTAATGAGCTCACAATATTCACATCAGAGAATTAAAACATTAGTATAAAGCATTCAAAGTTCTTCTGTGGCTTTAAATTGTATAGTGATGTGCTCCACACCTGAGCAAGACTCAAGATTTATATATCTTATCTCCTGGTTTCTTCCTTGTTCACCTCTCAAGAAAATCAAACACCTTTGTTCTATTCCTCATGTAGTTTTCCATAAACTGTTTAGAAACCACCTTTAGGTCCTAATTTTATTGATCCGTTTGAACACACTAGGACAACCTGACTTGGCCATGTAGGCAGTTGTTTCACTTTGCAAACAGTGGAGTGACTGATTTCTAGCTGTTCTGAGATCCCTTCAAACCCTTTAAACAAGACTCATTTTGCATCTACAACCTTCTTTCTGAAGGCCTCAGAGAGCTCTATGATCTGGCCACTTCAGCAATCAAGAGCAAACCCAACTAATGTCTGAGTTTTAAATAAGAAAGGCTCATGCAAAGTCCTTTCTGACCAACTCTGGTCCTCTTCAGCTGATGTACTAACCTGATTATAATTTACACATTATAGAGTGGGGTATTCAAAGAGCTACCCCCCCATCCCTCAATATCGGTAAAGAAGTCCATTAAAATGTCCATGTGCTTAAGTATGTTAAAGATCATGGTTTTCAATTAAACTGAAACATGATGGCATGGAAGCGCCTTCATTCTAACAGTTTAGCACTAACCCATTCATAGCTTCAGACACACTTCAGAAGAAGTATTCAGCGGAGCAACCATATACGTGGTCCTTTCAATACACCAGGTTATAGAAACAACATTCAGATGCTGCATGTGCGCTTGATTCGCTTATATTAATTCTACGTACAAAAACATAGACCAAAGAACACAAAAAAAATCTCATCAGATTCCTGTACAAATGTTCAAGATTGTCCTCCTTAATTCTGTGTGCAAAGTAGGCTGCATTGCCAGGGACACCATTCTTGCAGTCACTTACTCAACACTAATCACTCACTACCTGCACCATCACAATTATTGCTTTTAGCAGTCATTCAGTGTTCTGGCGTAATCACGCTGGCAGGTGGCTTCAACAACATTATGTAATAATTGTACCTTAAAATAGCAGATTCAGAATCATGTTGATGGTGCACTGACCGTAATCAGGAGAATGACGTCTCTGGCATTGAAACTCCAGGCTGGAGTAACACGAGTCATTTTTTGTGTAAAATCCTGTCATATTACTCTATAACTTCAATCCACATTCTTCTTTCACTTCAGATGTCACTTCTGTGTCTCTCAGCTTGTCATCAAATGCATGTGCACATCTGTCCACGAAGAGGTGCTGTGACAGAGCATCACAATGATTTTGTAGTTGCAAATTTGAGATTACAGTGGTTGCTGTAGATGATCTAAAACCAGTTTCACCTGAAGTGAAAGTTTGTTTAATCTTAATACAATGAAAAAACCTCTTTAGACAATAAATCACTGAAGGGAGTTTCTACACTTTAACTTAATGTCCACAAACATCCAAATGTCATATATGAAGTGCTGACTTTCAGGACAGAAGACTTCTGAAGCAATTTCTCACCCAGTCTGTCTCAAGGTATTAAGTTCCATTTTATGAGACTTGACCTGGACAAGATGGATATGAACAGACAGATAGAGAGTAGAGAGAGAGAGAGAGAGAGAGAGAGAGAGAGAGAGAGAGAGAGAGAGAGAGAGATGTGTGTGTGAAGATACACTATATGAACAAAAGTTGTTTTGTTTGAAATCTAAGCTTTTTTGTCTCTACTGTCCAGGGAAGGTTTGCTACTAAATTTTGGAGCACTGGCAGCTTTACCAATAAGAGTGTTAGTGAGGTCAGGGTTTTGAATGATCACCACTGCACCTCATCTTCAACTCTCTAACTCACCACAAAAGTACTGGATGGAGCACCATCATTCCAAAGTACACAGTTTGACCACTCCAAAGCTCAAGGCTGGGGGGTTTAGACTCCTCTAGACCATGCTTGGCATTAAGCATGGTGTGAGAATCTTTGTGTTTGTCTATCAGAGACTCCTAGTCTATTGGCAATGCTTCTCTACATGCTGTGTGTGTATTTGCAATGCATTTATTAAAATTGGGGTTATGGGGTGTCCACAAACATAAGGACATGAGGTATATTAGCTCATAAGCTCTTGTTAGATGATCCTTCTTTACATTAGCGTGTTTGTTTAATTACAGACATGCCAAGCTAAAAGTTCACAGCATGTGTGATAGATAACCCTCCCCATCTGGGGCTCCAAACGCCAAAGCAAGAGCCTGAGGTCCTTCTTCTGTTCTACTCACTCTCCCTCCACGCTAGAGTGACTTACAGCAGCCAAGGTTTGAATGCATCTATAACTCTAATTAGATGTTCAGTCCAATTAAGAGTGAGCCCATGCCAAAATACATCAAACATGGACTGGTTATATCACACTGAGGCAGAGGTCAGCGTCACAGTGTGAGCAAGAAGGGAGTAAGACAAGAGGAGGAGGAATGATAAGAGGGGACAGAAACAGACGGTGAAGGAGAGAAGATAAAAACACAAGTGCAGGGAAACAGTACAGTACAGCCAAGAGAAACTGAGAAAAAAAAAAGAGAACAAGAGAGATTATTGAAACTCTTATCCCCGCTCCCTTTTTCAAGAAGCCCGCTGTGAATTTTAAAAGTGAGCGCGGAGCACATTAAAGGCACATGTATCTGGCAGAATGAATCGCCTGGGAGTTTTGCAGCAGCGGCCTCTAATCAGACTTATTCAAACTAGTCATGTCCTCCAGGATGGAGGATTGAACCCCAAAAACTTGCTCACCTTTCCATGTTTCCTCCTTTAATCATTTTGAAGAGTGCCACCAAAAAAGAAACCCAAACTGTTTGTATGGAGTCTCCTTTGAGCATAAACATTGCCTGAGAAGCATTTTGTCCTTGCTGTCACTTTATCTTTGGGAGAGAGAAAGAGAGAGAGAGAGAGAGAGAGAGAGAGAGAGAGAGAGAGAGAGTGCGAGAGTGCGTGCCATTGTGTTTCTGTATTCCTTGTAAGAGTGCTTCCCTTTATTTGTCGGAGCGCCTTTGTGCAAGTGTCCCTCTCTGACTTTGTTCATACTTCAGGGGGTGGCTGGGAATGGAAAAAAGGCAGAAGATTTGCTCAGGGAAGTATTTCAGTCCGCTCTAATTTCCAATTTGGATTTCCACAGCCTCCCTGAAGAGTGACATAAATACTGCATGAGCCTTTTGAGGAGCGTGTAATGAGAAAAGAGCAATAAGCGAACATGGGAATTTCAACTTGATTGTCTGGAGTGCTGCCTGCACCCCCCCCCCACACACACACACACACTGACTTCTCTCTCTCTATTTCATTTGGTCTCTGTCTCTCTCTTCTCCTATTCACTCCTTTAAGTGCATCCATCTGTTGCATTACAGAATCTGCTAATTTAATGACTGGGCCTGATTTCAGAAAACACCCTTTTCGCAAGTGCTCCCACTTTGACTCTCGTTTCGCCCACTTTCGTGCCCACTGTTCCTGATTTACAGTGAAAATGTGATTCATCAAAGACTGTGCTGTCAGCTCTGTACAGTGCTGGTAATAGAGAGTCCATGTATTACCATCATGACCAATTTGTGTTATGAGAAGCAAATGACAAAGAGGATTAGTATTTTTTTCCTCTTTTTTCTTCTGTTTTTTGGCTTTTCCTTCTCATTTTCACCCTTTTTCCCCCTCTAGCTCATTCACACCATCAGCGTAGTGGACCGGGATGAACCTCAGTCTGGCCACCGCTTCTATTTCACACTAGCACCCGAAGCTTCCAGCAACCGCCATTTTGCACTGTGGGACGTCAAAGGTGAGAATTATGTTAATGTATCAGACTGGTTAACACGACACAATAAAACAAATAAAAAAAAAAAGTCTCAGTTAAACACATAAAACTGGAGGCTATTCTTTATTTTCAATCTTAGGATGGCAAGGATGAAGGTTAAACTCTAGAAGTCTAGAGGTGTGTCAAATGTAAAAGGGAAACTGGTGCACAAAAAGGATTTCTTAACCAGTTAAGAGTTTAGGAAGGTGGTATCGTGCAGCACTGAGTGATAAAGAGCGGGTTGTGGAGTTGAGGAAGTAAGTGGTGGAGGGTATCAACTCCCTTTTGAGTTGATTCTTGCCTGGCCATTTTGGTTTTCCTACCTTGTGTAAGGTGGCCAATGACTATTTAGAAAGCTCTGAGGTGACGTTGTTAGAAAGGATAATCAATAACGCTGTAAGGAAGTGGCTTGGGGTGTCTCATTGCCTTAGTAATATGGCATGGTTTGGTAGAGGGGTGCTGGAATTACCACTGACAAGCTTAGTTGAGGAATTCAAATGTACAAAGGAAGGTCGAGAAATAGTGTTACTAAGGTGAAAAGATGAACTGATTAAAGCTGCAGCATCAGTGACAAAAGCAGGAAGAAAGTGACATCCCAGAGAGGCAGTGCAGTCAGCAAGGAGGGTATTGAGATGTGGTGGGGCACATGCAAAATGGGTGGGCAGGATTAGGGTTAGGTGATCCATGGACAGCATTCAGAAAGGCCACATCACCAGAGAGAAGGCAGGTGGTGACGAGTTTTATTTGAGAACAGGAAGAGGAAGTATGGTGTGCAACTGCAGCCTCAAGGGAAAGAAGGGCAGTGGATGAGGTTGGATAACATAAAGGAGTGAAGTATCACTTGGCCAGAGTTACGGGTATTGGATACGAGCAGTATGAACTGGGACGTTGAAACACATTTTGTCAGCACGTAAGGTTAGCTTGTCACAGGGTCTCTCCACGCGGAGACATAATCAGGTGCTTAGGTCTTGAGTGGGATGAGTGGGAGTGGCTCTATGATGCTAGACTTCACTGTTGAGCCTTATGGAGATGTTGTGGGTATAATTGAGTGAAACACTGATGAAGGAAGGTGCCTTTCTGTTTGATTCACACAAACGTACTTACTTACTTCAGTGTTAATAACAGCATGTCTTACCTAAGTTGTGAGGCTGTACTTTTTATACGGATAAAAGTGTCCGATTATATTAAACAAGTTTCAGAAGATAGTCAGCATTAAGGGAATCTAACTGATTGGGACATCCTCTAAAACAGCTTTGTCTGTTTGTTTTTTTGTTTGTTTGTTTGTTTTTGTTTTTGTGTTCATTGGGACCGTTATTGTTTGTGGTTTTTCTTGGCTCATTTACAGCAGAAATATTCTAGTAGTTAAAACAGTGTAGATATTGTAGCGGCACATTATTTGTTTAATTGTGCATATAACTAGAGATAATTGTTTTCATACAGGCCTCTCTGGTCCCGTTTTTTTTTTAACTCTTTTATTTAAGTCTTATTATTTCCCCCATCACTGCTAAACAGGATGGTTTATTATCATGGGGCTCTTTACACATATCTGTGTGAGTGGATGTGATGCATGGCTAAATCAAGACTGATACCGATCTGACACAATGAAAATGTCAACCGAGAGAGCAAGGGAAATGTCAACTGCGTGTGTGAGGCTAGCTGGGGGTGTATACACGCGCGTACGTACACACAAACACACATGCACATGCCAGAACATGACACTTGGCCTCTGTGTCGGCTGTGATTGCACAGATTGGTTGACATGCTCTTTGCACACATACGTACAAACAAACATGTGCTCTGCACCTTTTACAGTCCCGTGATAAAATTGGGACACCCCAGGAAAACCTTAGCCTTTAACATGTTTAAACATACGAATGTTTATAGATCTTCATTTGTACAATATTGAGAAATTGATGTAATACAAGTAAACACATAAAACTGAGAAGGAAATGAAGAAAAATGATTTGTAAAATGTATTAATTGAAGTAGGCTATTTCCCACTTTCCTCAATGAGACGTTTTTTATGATTTCTGACATCAGCTGAAATAAAGTCTTTTTCCTACTCCTCCATGTAGAATTCTTTCAGCTATGTGATGTTTGGGGTGGGGTGGGGGTGGGCTCTTCCATGAAACCCCTTTCCCAGATTCATCTGCATCTACGACCTTCTGTCTGAAGGGCTCAGAGAGCTCTTTGGATCTGGCCATGGTAATCCCACTCATCCCCCTTCATAACTTGAGAGCAAACAAATCTAAATGTCTGAAGTTTAGATAAGACAGGCTCCTCCAAAATCCTTTCTAATCATGTTTTAATCATCTGCAGCTGAAATGCTGTACCTAATTCCAATACAATACATTTTATTGAACAGAAAATGTCATTTTTATTCATCATTATATTATTATTCAACGTTAACTTCAGCTTGCAGTATTGTTCAAATTAGGATCAAATGTTCATATGTTGTAAATACTGTATTATGGACACTATATGTCCAAAAATGTTTGGACAGCCCTTCTAATAAATGCATTTAGTTACTTTATGTACTGCCAGTAGAATATGACTGTCTAGAGCAGCTCAACATGAACCTATTGACACCATAAAGCCCACAGAATTAAGCTGTGGATCAGTGAAACTGTGTTCTCTGGAAGGATGCAGCTCCATCCAATATTTTTTTTGTGATTAGTCGGAGATGAGTTGGGGTGGTGACATCCAACCTCAGTTACTTTGTTGCTAAATGCAATCATCACAGCAATGCACCAAAATCTAGCAGAAAACCACCCCAGTACAGATGGTCACTCCAGCAAAAGCAGAATCATTGATTTCAGAACTTGAGTGAATGAGCGGGTGTCCCAATACTTTTGTCAGTATAATATATGTAAAAAAAAAGGCTTTCAGGGGGTGCCATCATTTTCTTTCACATGCCTTTATACATGCACTCACACAAACGCTTTTATTCAAACTGTTAGATAAGCGAAAAATGAGTCATGTTTTCATGCACACAGTGTACACTGAGAAAAAGCTTTCGTAGATATTGTATAAACTACACCTACACACCCAGGTGCCCTCGGATTTCCTCTCTTATTCTTTGCTTCTCTCTTGCTCTTGCTCTTTCTCTCTCTCTCTCTCTCTCTCTCGCTCTCTCTCTCTCACTCTCTCTCTCTCTCTCGCTCTGTCTCTCTCTTTCTCTCTCTCTCTCTCTCTCTCTCTCTCTCTCTCTCTCTCTCTCTCTCTCAAAGCCACATTTTCTGTCCCCCCACCACCACCACCACCATACTTCTGATTCCATGGACACATTTGTCAACCTGTCAGATTGGATCTGTCACTTTTCCCTTTCACCATGGCGGCTTCACATTGCATTCTGTCTCCCTGCGTTCTGACACATGAGGACAAACATGCGCTTTTTTCATGCCTGAAAACTTTTTAGGCAGGGCTAGAAGTGCATGAAACTATTCTTTGCCATTGACGAAGCGGCTCTTTCCAGATATTATCATATTAAAGTTTCACTCTGTGCTTTGAATGACATCGCCTCGCTCCTTTGAAATCTATTTTACAATGCACACGTTGAAAATGTGATTGACGAGTCCAAACAAAAATGCATTTTGTCTTATCTCTCTCCTTCCTGACAGCTCATCTGGAGGTTGTCAATACCACTGCGCTGTTTGCTTAGACTTATGTCGGGTTCATCATCTCATCATACATGTCATGCACTCACACACAGGCTCTTTATTAGGAACACCTACTGCTGTTCATCTTCTTCATTTTCTAATCAGCCAGTCATGTGGCAGCAGTGCAGCAAGCTAAATCATACACATATGGGCCTAGAGCTTTAGGTAATGTTCAGATTATAATTTTGTACAGTTGTCGTGAGCAGAAAAGCGTCCCAGATTGAACACATCCAACCTTGAAGAACATGATCTGCAACAGCAGGACAAGAACTCCAACTCTCTCAGCCAAGAACATAAAGCTAAGACTGCAGTGGGCACAAGATCACCAAAAGTGGACATTTCCGGGCTGAAAAAAACATAGAATCTTTGAAGAATCTTGGTTTCTTTAGGTAATGCAAGTGTGATCAGGCATGGCATGATTGTTGGTGTCAGACAGCCTAAAGAAACAGCCTGCTTTTCAGCTCAGTAGTCTCTAAAGTCAGACCAGAAACATACTTATTGCAAGGATTATCTTAAATGCCAATGCCCAGCCAAAACTAAACAAACTCATTGGGCATTCCTATGGTGTATATGATGGTTAAAACTTTCAGTACATAGAGTGATAGAGGACAAATCATCAAATCAGACTAGTCTGCCATGACAGTTGACTGGAATAAAGCACACTGGAAGCACAAGGCTAGGCTGTCGCTCTAGTGCCCCTTGTGGCAATGTTCAGTACACAGCTCACGTTTGCGTTGTGTTTTTAAATGAGTTGTAACACATTGTTGAACACAACTATGCACAAACGTGTCTGCATATCTACAAGCATTTGCTTTCATGCCCTTGTGTGAAGTATGTTTCAGGTCTTAGTCAGAAAGGTGTAATAAAGAAAACACACCCAGTGAGCGGCATATCTGCAGACAGGAACACCTTGTTCGTGGAGAATGGTCAGACTGGTTGATGCTGGCAGAAAGACTACAGTGACTTAGATAACCACACATGGTGAACAGAAAAGCCTCTCAAAATGAACATCATGGCTGACACTGAGGAGGATGGGCTACAATGGTGAGTTCCATGTCTGTGGAAGAGAGAACAGAAAGACGAGGCTGCAGTTGGCACAGATTCACAGACCCATGGAAGGGTCAGAACTTGGATGGATGTATGGACTCAACATCCTAACCCAGATAATCACTCTGTACAAGCTAAATGCACAGCACATCAAAACCTATGGCCTACAACAGCTGAAGACCAGGTGCTTAGTGAGTGAATATAGACAGATTTTTCAATGTCCATCCGCGTCCCGTTTCAATTTCATTTCTGATTTAAATAGGAGCTTTTTCATTATGCATAGGGCTGGTAGATTTCAATATTCTCAGTGTAGTACATATACTTACATATACATTAACATGAAATATTCAGCTGGGGCTCATATTAAATTTCCCTCCATTTTCACTTATAAAATTTAAGGGCTAGAACCAGATCCATCTCTGGACTTTAATCATTTACAGACTGCTGTTAGAGTTGGTGGAACAAATTGGATGAATTATAGATCACTCTTTAATCATACGAGTTAATTTTATGTTAACAAAAGGTAAGCTGCTCTGCAGTTATTTATTACGAATGAGCTGCAACATTATTCTTGAAGGTTACATGCAGTCCATGCTTAATGTTAAAGATTTGGAAAAAAAAAGATTTGTTTTTGTGTCGGGGAGCTGGGTGCTGTATTTATGAGAACACGAGAAAGAAGATTTACTGGAGGAGTCAAAGTACAATGTCATCACGGTTTTACTCAGCAAAACTCGCCTTCACCCTCAACAGATCTGGTAATATGAGAGTGTATTTATCAGGCACTCTTGCCTGAGTCGCTCAGATGACGTGATATATGCCTCACATGATGGATGGCTCCGGTGTGTGTACGCTGGTCTGTTGGTGGAGTCAAGCTCATACTTTTTTCACTGGGCTTTGCTGTTTGTCAGCATAACATACACTCATATATCCACTGTTTCACTGTACATCTGCTAAGCTTAGGAGTTTGTTTGGTGGACCTTGAGACACAGAGTGTCAAACAACTCTGCTCCATAAGCTAATTTTAGTTGAAGTAAAGAAATAGAATGCTTTAATAAATGATTTTAGTAAAGTAACAGCTCAGCATGCCACAAACTGCAGTATGTAACCGCATAACCTCAGTCATACAGTTCTGTAATATTACTCTACAACATTGGTCCATGTGCTTCTTTTACTTGAGATGCTTATGCATGCGAAAACCTTGTCCTATAGGGGTGGCTCAAAGCTTGAATTGCACTTGCTAAATATAGGGGGAGCCCAGAAAAGCCAGTGCTTACATAATGCAGCTTTAATGAAGTGAGTGCAATGTCTTCATACCATCAGCTTCTGTTACCTAAAGCTGTTATGTTCCAGTAGATACTTTGCTTAGAACTGGACCGGTCACAAGCAGTTCAAAATGATCACTTCAATGTACTCGTAAATGAACAGTGAAGTGCAGTTTGCTTGATCATAACACATATTGTTGCTGTCACACAAAATCTCCAAAATGGCAACCTTCTTAGCTATTAATAGAAGGTTAAAAGGATTTATTCAAGTCATTTTGAAGCATTTCTATTGGTTCATTCAGCGAGGAGTTTAGGCACGGTGTATTATCTAATCAAATACAATCTTGAAATTTGTAATTTTCTAATTGCTGTTTCATTTACATTTACATTTATGACATTTATCAGGTGCTCGTATCCAGAGCGACTTCCTCACACTTAGATGCTGTTGAAAACAACTGTCAGACTGTTTTGACTAACAAGATTCTGTATAATTCGTTATGGAATTAAATATTCCTGAATGAGATGGGTCTTCAGTCTGCATTAAAACACAGTGAGGGACACAGCTGTTAGGACCCCCAGGGGAGTCTGGATGAATGTTTTCCTTATATTTTGAGGGATGGTGGGTCAAGCCAAGCTGTACTTGAAGCTAAGGGCTCTTGGTACAGATCGAGTTTTGACCATTGCCATCATGTATGTAGGTGCTGGTCCATTTTTGGCTTTGCAGGCCAGCATCAAGGTTTTGAATCTGATGTGGGCAGCTACAGGAAGCCAATGAAGGGGACGCGGCAGAGGAGTTACATGACTGAATTTGGGGACATTGAAGATTGCAGAGAGGTCAAGGAGAATTGCGACAGATGACAATTTAGCTGCTCTTGCAGCATGGAATTTTTCAGTGACAGCAATAAGAGCAGTCTCTGTTGAGTGTGCCAGTTTGAAGCCAGATTGGTTTGGGTTCTGTAAGTTGTTCTGGTGAGAAAACAAAATAGCTGATTATAGAATGAACGATCAAAGATTTTTGAGAGAAAAGAAAGTAGTGATACTGGTCTATAATTGTTCATGTTTGTGTTATCTAAGTTGGCTTTTTCGAGATTGGGACCACACCGGTAGCCTTGAAGGAAGCTGGAACATGACCTGATGACAATGAGCTGTTTATGATGAAAAAGTAAGGTCTGGAGCAATTTTCTGAAATAGTGAAAAAGGAATAGGGTCTAGAGGACAGGTGGTTGGATTGTTAGATGTGAGAAGATGAAGGATGTCATCTGTGGAAAGTGGAGAAAAAGAGGACAAGGAAAAAAAATGTCTGGTGGGAGGAGTAGAGGTGTGTAGAAAGGATTGGTAGATCTTGCCAGTCTCAACATTCTTCAGTTGTTGCACAGAACCTCCGTCAGCCACAGAGAAGGTTTGGGGGTTCTTGTCAGTCTTTGAAAGAGAGGACAGAGAAGGTTGACTGAAGAGGAGACGGATAAAAGAAAAGTGCTTGTAGCAGTTTCCAGTGGGAGGGAGGAGAAGGAATCAAAATGAGGAAGGGTGGAGAGAGAGTGTGAAGAATACGGTGAATGGTGGAAGAAGCTGAGGAGACAGTGTGTGGAAAAGAAGGGAGGGAGAGTATGAAGGACATGAAGTGATAGACAGAAAAGTCAAGAGAAGTAACTGTCAGATTCATGGCAGGGGCAGGTCAGCTAAAAATTTGGTTCAATGTGTTGCCTGCTCTTTGCATTGGACCAGACTGGTTAAAAGTGAGGTCAAATGATGATAGAAGTTAGAGGAGACAGGATGACTGCAGTTTCTCAGATGGAAGATTGAAATTGCCAATGAGAATAAGGAGAATGTCCAATCCTAGAGGTCAATAGAGCACAACGATGTGCAATTTAGTAGGAAAAGATACTGCAACAGCATGGAATTCAAAAGAAGAAATGTCAAGATGCAAAAGTGTGAGTGGAGTAGATCGCCGTCCCTGAGAGACAAGCAAGCCTGTGCATCCATCCCTGCCCACCCTTTGCGGAGAGTGAGAAAAAGCAAAGGCGGAGAACAGGGCAGCTGGAGTTGCAGTGTTCTCAGGGGTGATCCACGTCTCCGTCAGAGCCAAGAAGTCGAGAGTTTGGGCAGATGCCAGCGCTGAGATGAAGTCAGCTTTCTCTACTGCCAACTGGCAATTCCAGAGCACCCCAATTACCATCACCTGAGAATCTGATGAAGCAGGCGGGTAAATGAGGTTACTGGTATTGTGGTTTCTGCTACACCGCTAATGTCTTCTGATGTTGCAGGAGGTGACAACAGGAATAGGGAAACACATGTTGGAAGCTATAGCTTTTTCAAAAACAACAACTACCAGTTCAAGTAACAACACTACCTGCCTTCCTACAAACGCTCGTGGATATCCCTTAAATTTATCTAGAATTACAATCTGCCCCTGCAATTCACACCTTAACTAACTTGAAACCACACCTTATTTCAACTAACAGGATAGGCACAGAGTTAGATAAGACAGACAAAAGTTACAACAGAGTCTAGCGAATAAGGTAAATCCAAAGAATCAGCCTAACCTTACAAGCAGAGAATGAGTCCAAGTAAAAATCCTGCAAGCACACATTACACAAATTAAAATTAAAGAACCATGTTATCTAATAGCATCTGCTGGCCAGGTTTGTCTTCACTGTTGTCCTGTTCTGTCCCTGTTTCGGTTAATAAAGTGCAGTGTTAACATGAAAAACAGCTCTGGTAGAATTTGTGAAACCACTCCATTGTTTTTTTCTTAATCAGCTTCTCTACACATATGGCAGCCGTTTTAATCATTCCATCAAAACAAGCCAAACTGCTTCAATTTCTTTCCAGAAATGACTTATTGTCACCCAACAGCACTTTTAAAGAGACCACGCCAAGACATAAAACTGTGATTCTCAATCAAGGACATGTCAAAAGTATTGGTTTCCAAATTCTCTGAAAGTTAAACCGTTAGTATGTTTTGTTTAGATATGATTATTAATGAGATTCCATTGCAATATTTGAGGTCTTTTTGTTCATAATTTTGAGCAGCTGCATTCCTGCAAATTAAAGCTTTGAATAGCAATATTTTATTTGGGGTTTGGGAGAGACCACTGATGACTTTCCATAATTCACTACACTGTTTATTCTGTATTCATATAAAACTTTACACTATGTATAGTAGCTGTAATGTAGGCATATCTTAACAGCACCAACATTAAGGCACTTCTATTCTTTCTTTCTTTGCTGCCTCTACAGACAACACAGCAGGCATTAGGACTCAGCGATCGGGTTTCAACAGACAAGAACAGAATGTGTACCTGTTACCTATTCGGGTAGTGGACAGCGGACCTCCAGCCCTAAGCAGTACCGGGACCTTCACTATCCATGTGTGCGGCTGCGACACGGTGGGAAACATACAGTCCTGCAATGCAACAGCCTTTGTCATGTCTGCAGCACTCAGCCCTGGAGCCCTCATTGCCCTGCTGGTCTGCATGCTTATCCTCATAGGTAAGACTCAGCTTGGGAATCTCAGAAGTCCAGTTATCACTGTTGTTTTGCTGATCAAATATAGTAATAAAATGACATGTTAATTACATAATATGTTCCACAATTAAAGTTATAAGCTTGCTAATATAATTTGAGCCGTCATAGTTGACCCATTAATGTGATAAATTATTAATGCCACTCATTTTTGTAATGCTCTTAACGTATTTTCTAATTTGGCCTTTTTAAGCATCCACAGTATGAAGCCCAACTGAACACACACTGTATGTAGGTACAATGCAATCCCACATTTAGCTTGTACCCAGAGAAGTTTTTTCTGTTACTACAATTCTGAATTTAATATTTAGATTTTTTTTTTTTACATTCAAAAGGGACTTTTGAGTTTAAGTCTATTGCCAATGGTGGGAACTGGAAAATGATTACTCCTTGCAATGTTTAAACAAACAGTCAAAAAAATCTCATGCTGATTGTCAAGTAGTACATGTTTATTAATATGCTGTCACCTGTAGAGTTCTCCTGATGTTTATGCAATGCAACCATCTTCAGTAAAACTGAATTGGTCCCTGGTACCATATATTTTTATACTGGGTGTGTTCTATATATGTGGTATATATATACACTCACGCATGCACGCATGCACACACACACACACACACACACACACACACACACACACACACACACACACACTTTTAATCAGTATTTTTTTTTTTTGCTTCCTGGTCTCAGTGTTTTGTAGCCTGACTTGAGCTGTAAGAAACAGTTACCACTGTCTATATTGTCTTTTCTGGCTGGGTATGACCTTCTTTGATGCAATGGAGATTTTAATTCAGATTATTTAAAAAGGTATTTAATCCTCACGCAGAAACAACTGGGAGTTATTTGGTAACTGTTTGGTTTAGCACATAACGTGGTATCTCTCAGAGTTTTATTATAAGACCTATAAAACTGATGACAGTAATGTAGTTATGAGAGTGAAATACTGAAGTGTAGGTTTGCATGCAGGGTCTAACGGGTAAAAGTATTAAAAAAAAAGTATTCTTACCTAATTAAGTTTATTTTTATTAACATGTAGCATTACTCAAATCAATCTAAGAGGGAAACCATGAGGAACCTTCATCTAGTACCAGAAGTTCAAAAGGGAGGAAGAAACCCTGACCTAAATAGATTCCTGAAAATAGCTTGATATTGCTTTATATAATTGTTTCTGTTACACATATTGTTTGTTCTTTCCTTTGTTAGTATAAACAAAGAGTACATAGCAACAATTATCCACATCTTTAGAGGCACTTCACTGGACCTTGGAGAGTGGTTAATCTATGTTGAGGGATAGTACCATGTTGAATGCTTGTTGCTAGGCAGTAAAAGAAAATCAAAGGACAGTTATTGTGCAGTGCTTCGGTACCAAGGTTGTGGACCCAACAAAAGTTGTATCCACACTCCATCTCCTTTCTTGAGTAGAAGGAAGTCTGGAGGACTTGCTCATGTCTACTGCCTGAATAGCAGACAAGTGTTTCATTTCAGCTGGAAAATTGCACTTCTTCATTACATAAGGATCTCATCCAACATAATGTTTATTGTGAATACTTTCCTCTTGTCTTTCCTCTGAAGTAGTATAACACAGACGTGTCTACATCTCATCCATTCTACTTTCCACGGAATTATGTGAATGCAAACAACCTATTGAATGCTTTCATTGTCATCCTGATAAATGTGATTTTTAATGGTTAAAATGAAGGGATTAACATGTGGCTACATTAATTGTTAAATGTTCTCAAAATGTCTAAATACACTGTATGAATGCTTGCTATTTTGTCAAGCAAATGCTAATCTGTGTCCATTGAACCCAGACAGAATGCAAGCTGAGTAGAGATTGTAGTCTACTCTACAGTTTTCTTCAAGGCTACTCTTTGTCTAAACCATCACTTTAATGTTTTGAATGGGAAATATTCAGTTTTCCATATTTTTTTGTAGACCACATTCAATGTTCTACAGGCCCTAATGGACCCTGTCATGGGGTGGGATATACATATTTGCCAAGTAAACAGTTCCTGAAGTTAAGTGCGGTGTGTTAGAATCAATGATAATGGGCAGGTATAAGAATCTGAGACACTTTCTACAAGGACCCACATTCTGATGGCAAGATGTGGGTCAGAGCAATGCCTAAACCGAAGGAAGGTCTTCTAGACCTTCTAGGTCTTATAAACACGGCCTCCAAATCCCCCAGGTCTCAATCCAATCAAGCATATGTGGTATGTGCTGAGCAAACAAGTCTGATCCATGAAGGCCACACCTTGCAGCTTACAGGACATAAAGGATCTGCTACACTTGGTGCTAGATACCACAGCACACTTTCAGAGGTCTTCTGGAGTCCTTGCCCTGACAGGTCAGAGCTGTTTGGTGGCATTTGAAGCATGTATTTAATACACAATATTGAGCTGGTGGTTTTAATGTTCTGGCTGTTTGATGTATAATCATCCTTGAATCTTTATTGATGTGGCCATGAAGAAAAGGACTCTCTCTCTCTCTCTCTCTCTCCCTCTCTCTCCCTCTCTCTTTCTCTCTCTCTCTCTCCATTGTGTGTTTCCTACTCCATTGATTTCCCTGCTGCTGCCATGTCTCTAATGGCCCATCATCATTATTTTAAACTTTAATTTGTATATGGGTTCCGATCACATGCAGGCCGAGGCCTAGGGGAAGAAAAAAAAAATCAAGACGAAAGTGACATGAAAGCCAATCAATATTTCATTCTCCCCCTAGACTCTGATGACTTTGCTTTTGGACATACTCTTTCATGTGACGAGAAGAAAGCTTTTGTTCAGGTGGAGAGCACACACAAAATAGGGCCTAGTGAATGACATCCACCCACTTTGCTCAGGAATGAAGTGAGAGCTGGTTTGAATGGATGCAGCCCTCGATCAGGAAAAGAGCAGCATCAGCACCTCTGTCCCCTTGGAGCAGCCTTTGCTTTAAATAAAATAGAGCATGCTTTCCAGACATTCCCGGCTCCACACACTCTGATTCTTAGCTTAGAAAAACAGTGGACTGAGAGGAGCTGCATTGTCATCTCTGAAACTTTTATGAGATTATTCTATCTTTTTTTTGTCTCAGTCTAGAACATTTGGCTTTGTAGAACATAAACATTTAAAATGTTTGATGTCCACTAGGCAGAAAAAAATACCTTGGAAACTCAAGGAGATTTGTTCCCTCACTTAACTTTGAAAGAGGTCTCAGACCTTAAGTAGCCTGTAAGGATTATGGCTGTAACATACTTTGCTGCTCACAATCATTTTTAGAAATCAAAAATTGGCCCAAAAACAGAAGCCATGGGTTCTTCTAAGCAGCTGCCTAGCACTCTGAAAATGAAAATGGTTAAAGCTCACAAAGTAAGAGAAGACTATAATAAGATAGCAAAGTGTTTTCATGTTGCCATTTCCTCTGTTTGAAATGTAATTAAGAAATGGCAGTTAACAGGAACAGTGGAGGTCAAGATAAGATCTGCAGAATCATAAAAAATAGAAAAGCAAACCAGAACCCTGCTTGACTTCAAAAGACTTTCACAAAGATTTAGCACACTCTGAAGTTGTGATAAATTGTTCTGTTGTTCACTGACACCTGTACCAATATGGCCTTCATAGAAGAGCTATCAGAAGAAAACATCTCCTGCTTCTCCTGCCTCAGAGGTTTGCAAAAGGACACCTAAACCAGCCTGGATTTAAGAAACAAATCCTGTGGGCAGATGAGGATAAAATTCTTTGGATGCAATGAGCAAAGTTATATTTGGAAAAAAACAATGTCACGGAATTTCATGAAAAGAATACCTCTCTATTGTTAGGCATGGGGGTGGATTAGTCATGCTTTGGGGTTGTGTTGCAGCCAATGGTTATCATTTCAAGGGTAGAGGAAAGAATGGATTCCAGCAACTTCTAGAAGCATATCACATATCATCATCTGCAAAGGATGACTTCAGCAAATTAATAATAATCTGACACATCACAATATGCACAAATGGCACAAGCTGAAGGATTTAGCATGGCCCTCGCAGCCCCTGATCTGAACATCACTGAAAATCTGTGGATAGACCTCAAAAGAGCAGTGCATGCAAGATGGACCTGGAATCTCACAGACTTTTGCGAGGAAGAAGGAAAATCCCTCAAAAAAGAACTGAAAGACTAAAAAATTGTTTACAGGCTGTGATACTTGCCAAAGGGGGTGCCACTTGGTACTAACCTTGCACTTTACTTTTTGTTTTTTGTTTGTTTGTTTGTTTGTTTGTTTGTTTGTTTTTTGCTTCTTAAAATGCACATGGAATGGGTCATCTTTAATTTTATGCCTTTTGAAGATAATTCAGCTGTCTTAACTGTTCACAGAGATGCCCAAACGTATGTATGCCACTGTTTGACAAATTAAGGGTTACAATACATGTAAGACTCTTAGAATTTAGTGTGAAGACTATGTATACTGTCTAAAAAGCCAAAACATTCCCCTAAAATGTAAGACTAGGACTGTGTATTGGCAAAACCTTGGCATCTGATATAAATAGTGATACAGGGATATGAGTCATATGTTTGGATATATGAGAAAGACATGTTATACAGTCAGAACAGTTCTTTTATTGATTTTTCACACTGTTCATCCAATTTAGCAGAACCAATTAACCCACCCACTTGCTAGGACTCCCCTCATCATGTCAAAGGTTGAGATGGCATATAATGGTTGAGACCAGCCTCTGCCTACCCAATTGTGTCAATTGTGCTCTCTCAGTCTCCAGCTGCTGATGATCTGTACTTGCAATCCTCACTCCACAGTGCGAGCATAGATCCTAGTCCACTGAGTCAGCAGAACAGCAGAAGTGGGATGTAAACACTGTTTAGCTATCTTGCAATCAGGGAATCAATACAGTGATGCAAAACATAATATAGCATTACTTTAAAATATTGATATTTTATTACACTATACAAGACCTTTTGCATGTAAGCATGAAGACCATACAAACTTGGCAAGGACAAGCAGGGACTTTTATGGTGCAAAATCTTCACATTGTAGCGTTATGATCAGACATGCTGGACCTAAAAGGCCTTAGCAGGTATTTTAATAGTTTTTTTTTAAAGACCCTCAGATTGTATTGGAAGACCATATATGTTGTGTATCTAAATATGCATTTATATTCTTCATATTCATAAGCTCCCAAGTTCCTGAAGTGGATTTACTGTCAAATGAATGTAGGAGTAAGGTTTTGTATGTGAACATCCCACTGCAGACTTATTTTCTCTCTAGTGTATATTAGCCTGTTTCTTCACACTATATTTGTCCCATTGTAACTTGTGGATTTATGAGGAATAACCATCAGTAAGCATTCAGTACATTGCCACTGCAGCAGAAAGCTCCTTTAAGGCATTGCCAATCATGGAGGGATTATGAGCTGAGAGAGCAGAGCTCAGGGGAATGTGAACAGACAGCTGTGTGTAAAAGCAGGAGGAACTATCTGTAGGCAGCTATAGGCCTCATGGAATTGGACTGGCTCTAATGCAACAGCATCTTCCCTCCCCACCTTGGTCCCAGTGCTACACCATTCAGGTGAACTTAAGGTCACCCAGGTAGGACGTGACCAAGTCCAGGCCCATCACAGGTGTCCCCTTGGCCATATTAGATCAATCCATCGCTATGATAAGGGGAAATGAAAACAAATTTCTGCCTAATTAGCTACAAAACAAACAACCCCTCCTTGGGCGGATTGGGAGGGCGAGGTGATGGATCCATTTGGGCGCGGCGCGGCATCTGCACACATCCGTCCCAATTATAGCCCATCTGGCTCGATGGGAGTCGTCGCCTGCCGGCCACCCGAAGGGAAATTAGCTGTCTTGTCAGGAGTGTTTATCGGAACATCTGCATGCCCAAGTAGTGCCACATGTTTCTCAGGGGCAGGTACCCGCAGCACTTCCTCACCCGCTAAAGCCCCTATGACAAGCAAGGGCTTCCAGAGGTGCTTCATGAAATGCAAGCTGTAAATCATACTTGGATGTATTTGTGGATGTGGTGAATTGCAGAGTTGTTGCATCTTCTGAGAGGAGACAGAATATTTTGTCAAAGCAACCCATTGCGTCTGTACAGGGGTGCTGATGTAATCGTTCACTGGTTCTGTTCCTCTGATGTTCTGCCTTCTTCTCAGGTTCAGTAAGAGCATTACTGTAGATCTGTTTCAAAAGTTTCTACAAGATCACTGAAACCCACATCACGTACACTGTAAAAGACTATACGGATAAAATCTAGGCCATATCCTGTGACAGACTGTGGAATATCATTTATGTTCCACTCTGCCAGATTGCATGATAAACATTTTTTGATGATTGCTCTACAAGGTAAGGCGATGATGACATTCTGCTTGGACATTCTGCAAACATCAGCATCACTCACTTTGTAAATGGCCTACTAGCCAATGCTGTTCACTGGTCACATTAGCAGTCTATACTATTTCAATACTAGGGTCGTCTATCTACTTATTTTGCTTATTTTCTTTTACATTTGAATGAGCTAGGAAAGGTTGCTGATCCATAAAAATCCAAAAAAGCTTTGATGGTAAGATACAGCACAATATTGCAAGATGTTAGGTGCTAAACTATTTTCTATGGTTGCATTTGCAGGGGACAGCAATCGATCGATCAAAATGTATTTGCATATGGCTTTGTGTATATAACTGATGTCACAGACTGCTTTACAGCTTTACAGAAATCAAAAATGAGAAGGAGAATAACAACACATGAATCAAAGGATAAAGATATAAACCCCCAGTGAGCAAGCCAAAGGGCAAGAGTGACAAGGAAAAACTCCCTCAGAGCTGGAGGAAGAAACCTTAGGCTCAGTCAAGCTCTGGTCAAACTACTTATACGTGGTTAGTTAGGGGACACTGGATCACCACATGTCTGCTGTAATACTCGGGTGTAGGGAAGTAATGATAGTTTGGTGGTGGACATAATAACAGTAGCAGCTGATTAGAGTCTGTGTAAATTTCTACATACTTGGTGATGGCAGGTGTGCAACTAGCCCAAGGCAGGGAAGAAAACTAGTCCAGACATATGTATGGGTCAGTAATTCCATATGAAATGGTCAGCTTTCAGGTCCAGTTAGCCTCTCTAAACTATTAGAGCTACAGCCATGTACCAGTGACAGCAGAATAGTTGTGCGTCTGTGGTTTTATCAGGTGTTTGCTATGGATGGGTTTAGTAGTTGCTGGGTGGTTGCTTGGCAGTTGCTCTGGGGTCCCTGGTGGTTGTTATGATGTCTCAGATGGTAAGTTCTTGATAATTGATTGCTGGGGTTGCTTTATGTGTTTTGTTGGGTGTTTGAAGAAGATGAAGAAGAAAATAAATTCGATATTGATGTAATTGCACATCAAAAATGCTCTGCTTTCTCAGTGAAACATCAATAAGAAATCACTGGTATCTGTCCTAAGCCTTTGTTATCACTTGTTATAGATGTGACTTCAAAGGCTTGCATCTACACACAGTTTCCATAAAAGCAAATATGTAGTTGGACTTATAGCCCACATCCAGCAGCAGAGATCTCTCCATAAGGTGTTCTCGTTCAGTTACGGCTGAAATCCCCCATATGAATTCTGCGTCTGATTTGGTATGCATACTGCTATGCCGAGGCAGCCAGTGTAACCCAAGTCTATTTACTCAGCCCCTGGCTATTAAGGGCATCTGATTATGATGGAATTGAAAAGTAAAACAAAAGAGCAGCATGGTCAAAGAGTCACCTCCCCCAGGCTTAAGGCTAGGCATGGAATCAAAGAGAGAGAGAGAGAAAGAGATAGAGACAGACACTGATCTGAGTTCAGTGAGGAAGGCAATAAACAGTTTCAAACAAATACCTTAGCCCTGTCTTTTCACCTGGAGACTGCCATGGTTTACATTCTCCACTATTTTTTTACATAATTTATGCACAAATTAAAGCAATTAAAGATGCCCCACACAAGTCATTTGTATGTATTACTATTGCTGTCATTGATCTTTTTCATCCTCAAAACCATTGCACACAGGATCACAGGTGCAAAACCCATCCGTTATCTTCCTTTGCATAACTTCCTTATTTGTAAGCATAAACATTGATTTGTAAATTCCAGTTAGGAGCTGAGCTCTGAAACCTCCTATTTGGATGTTTGCCATTAGTAATATATCCAGCAGTAAAAGGGGCTGATGTTGCATTCATGTGCATTCAGCCGGGGGTGGCCAGACTGTGGGAGTTTTCACTCAGCCAGGCCCAAGCTGTAAATCTGAGCATTATACGATGCACCCAGAGCGCAAGTAGTATCAACAACACAGCCAGCATCATCACGCCCCTCTCTAACAGTGTAATACACTCCCACCAGCAGGCCTATCCATAAAACACTGCATGGCTGATATGCACAGGCCGTCTGGTGCCATATATCTAAATATGCTTTATCTGGCATCTGTTGTTGGACCTGTGAGCCAAGCCAGGTAAGAACAAAAAACAGCAAGCCACATAAAACACAACAGGACAGTGTGTGAGCCCAATACTAAACACAGCCAATTTCAGTTTTCCTAATTTTTTCCCAGTAAATGATGCAGCTACCTTGATTGTTCTCATCTCCATTCATTCGTTTGAACTGGATATTACAGAGCACTCATGTTTTTTTTTTTTCTGTGGCTAACAATAGTATCTGATTTTCTTGGAGCTGACATGGTGGCATGCTTTTTCTACACATGCTGGGTCAAGCATGACAAATGTGCTTCCTATGGGCTGCCACATTTGTCTTCCCAGTCTCTAGGTACAAGAATAGGGAACGCTACAGCAAACTGCAGAAATGCTAGGCTGTATACATGCTTAAAATTTAAGGGGCTACAAAGGGTTCTTTGAGAGATACTATAAAAGAACCACTTTTGGTTCCATAAAGAATAGGGGTGTTGTGAGATCTTCTGCCATGAGGTCTTGCAAGATTAAAACATGATGATATTTCTCATCAAGCTTGTCTTGTGGGGGGGGGGGGGACTGTTAGATAGTATGAAATTTTTAAGAGGGTTCTGGCATCACACTAGCTATGGTGGTGAGAGTGACAGCTCAGGAGTCAGAGCAGCTCTCAGCAGAAGAGATATAGCTTGTAATGCATTATCTTCTCAGCTACAGAGGATATTTCCTAGAAGCATCCAGTGTAATTTCGAAGTTGGAGGAAACTCGGAATAGAAGATGCTCCCGCTACTTTTAAGTTGTATGTCTGGCTAATTTTGGTTTCTCGGTGGAAACAATAAATGGTACAAGATTGACAGACAAGGCTCAAAACGTTTATAAGCACCGAAAGAAAGTGATGCTATACACCACAGCTAATAAAAGCACTATGCAAAAACACTTACAGCGCCATGGCTCTCTACTTAAGTCTGAAAAGAACATAATGAAAGCACAGACAACACTTACAAATGCCTTTGGACCTCAACTTCCACAGTCAAGTGCTAGAGCTATTGCAGTAACAAGAGACATTGGCATTTTCATTCCAGCTGATATGAGACCATTTTCTGTTGTGGAAATACAGGATTTAGGTGACTCCTCCACACTTTGGAACCAAAACTGTCAATATCCTTTATTGTTTCCACTTGCCAAAGCATATCTTTATATCCCTGCTACCTCCCAAGTGAGCATGTTTTTTTTTTCAACTTCAGGAGACATAGTTAGTGTCCAAATGTCTCAACTACTTCCAGAAAATGTATTATGTTTGAAGAAAAATGTTGGGCAGTCTGTGTTTGCATTTTAAGCATAGACTTAATATGACTGGTTGAACTGGCCATGCTACATTGACCCCTAGGTGTGAGTGTGTGTGAATACTTGTGTCTGGTACCCTGCAATGCATTGCCGCTTTGTCCAGGCGGTATTATTCCCTTGCAGTCCATGATTCCAGGTAACAGGTCCAAGTAGATAAGAAGATAGATGGATGCTTAGATAGATGTTTAATCTGTGTTTCTCCCTCTCTATTCATTTACTGATTATTACCATCTGCAAGTTAGAACTCCCCTTATTGCATATAATGTCCCCTGACCAGGAGGCTATTAAGAGTGGAGCTTTGAGTTCCTTACTTATGAACTCCTCACTCTTGCTAAGCAGCAGTTAGAATATTGTGCCACTGTAGAGCTGTAAACATAAAACACCATTGTGAGTTTTGACACAGAAATGTGCATAGCTTCTCTTCTCTAGGGTGGTGCAACGGTCTAACTGCCTGCTTGTCAAGAGATGGGAGATAAGATTTGGTCCACACCAAAGTCCTCCATGTTGGGGGGGGTCTGAGATTTGGCAAGCCCCCTCTCCATGTGATAGGGGGAGTCCTAACTTGCAGATGGGAATGAATAGTAAACAAATTGAGGGGGAGGAGTCACAGAAAGAAACATTTGACACAATATTTAATATATTTCAAAGTTTTTGAGGCTCAACTCAATTTGTATTTTTGAACAAACAAAGATGAATTTGAATGAATTTGTCTGAGTTAGAAACACTCTGTAATCAATTACTTTATCTCTGAAAGTTAGAAAGTGTAGCAAGTGTGTTCCAGGTCACCTGTGATTTAGTCAAATCTGAAAAGCACTTAGAATGCATTAATTACTTCAGGGAATTTTGATTTATACAAAGTGAAATTATCTTTGAAAGTAAGGTTATATAAAATGAATATCTGGAGATGCATTCACAAATGCTGGGATTAATCACAGCATGAAAAGGGGTATAATTAAAGTGAAAATTGGCGATGACATGGGAGATGGAAAGCCAAGACATTCAGAATCTAGGGTATATTCATGAAAATGCACTCATTTCAGTTCATCTGAGGGCGTTTAATTATTTTTTAGAACTTCACTGCTATCTTCTTACCTAATGGCCATCCTTCTTCAAAGAGCTTTTATCCCAGAGAACCCTGTAACATGTGGGTAGATGAAAGCTGCACAAGCTGACCCCAGACATTCCTCTCACTGACGAGACAGTAACACGATCCACAGGACAATAACAGTCTTATCACATTTGTACTCATGGCAAATTAATGACCTTTGATCTGACTTGTGCCTCCAGACAAAAGATCATTAATAAAACATTAACGTTATCCCTCCAAGAATGTAAACTTTGTTGGCAAAAGATGTCACTGGTTCAGCACCTAGTGAAGTGTGCTTTCATCATAGACAGCAGTGCCATTCATTCACTTTAATATGCCTGTACAGAGCGTTCAGCACAGTGATTTAATTGTCTGGAATGATTTTTTGGTCTTTTTTTCCCTGTGTGCAGTTTGGGTTGCCGTGTGTGTCTGTGTGTGCGCAAAGAGTTACAGTTTAATTAATCACATGCAGATCGAGAGAAATGGGGAGTTTTCTAATCACAAATATAGGAACTAATTAAGATAATTCTGCCTGGATTAAGGGCTCATTGATTTATTTAGATGAATACAGCTTTTGTTTTCTTTCCTTCTCATTAGTGGATTAAATGATCCATCTCACTTGTTTTCCTTTTCAATTCCATCTTAATTTGCCACTCATTACAAATATATCTCTGTGCCACCTTGGGGCAATGTTTTGGAAAGTTTGGGTCCTTATTAAGGCTTTTTAAATGATCCATTTTTACCCACATACTGATATGCAGATCAATAAAAAAGGAATTTACTGAAATGGCCTCCACCTGGCCATGTTTCTGTGTTTAAATTGATTAATAAAGAGCACTGTATACTCACGTGTCATATTTAACTCTTGAAGGCAATGGAAAAGTGTGCCTATTTAATCAAATCCACTTCTTTAATAACAAGTTCTCAGTGTTGTATATATTTGATATGCAAAGAATGCTTTGCTATCCACAGCCAGAGCCAGAGGGAGCATAATGCTCTCTCGGGGTGTGTAGATGGCGCTCTTTCCCCATCTCTCCCGCTGTTATGTAGGCTGGCACATGCATCTGTTGGTGCTTTCCTCTGAGCATGTTGGCTGCCCAGAGATGCTGTATTCGCAGTAGTTCAAAAAGAGAAGTTGGCTGTTTTCACATGTACTGGAGGAGGCATGTGCTTGTCCTCACCCTCTGTATATTGTGAGCATTCAGTGTGATGGGGAGTCTGAATAATTCATTGGCATTACCTAATTGGTTGAAAAGGGGGTACAAATTTGATTATCAAATAAAAACCTACATTTTCTTCACAAATGTACTCAGTAAACACAAACAGGTATATAATGCACAACCTACTGTGACAGAGCAAGACTAAAATTTAGCCAAGAACACCTATACAAAGACCGGGACGTCTGGAACAATGTGCTTTGGACAGATGGGTGCCTTCAGGCTTTATCTCAGACTCTGAATCTAAAATCTTTTTTCTCCTACAAAATCCTCTGTAATCATGTCCTAATTGACTGCAGCTTATTACACCTGATTATAATTTATGACGCTTTTTTATTTTCTCAGGAGACAATTCCTTCTCTATGAAATATATTTTACAGGTGATTTTAACAGTAATTTCTTCAGTTGTAGATTAATTCATTTTTCTAAATAGAAACTTTAACTGCTGGTTAAAGAGTTCTTCCTTAATTGTTGGTTTTATATAGATTTATTTTTATGGTTCTCTTTGGCTTGATTAAGGTATTTTTAACATTGCTGGAGAACCTATATCAGTGGTTTTGTATAAAACCTTAGAAAAATTGTTCTTATTTTGCCTGGTTAAAGGATTCACAATGATGGGAAATTGTAATTGATGTTTCTAAATAGAGCCTTTTTTTCTTTGTAAAGTCAGAAAACCCCCTTTTCATTACTGTACAGAACCCTTTGTACTTCATATGTCCAACATACTCATGCATACACTTTAACACTGGCAGAATTAAACCAGTTAATGAGACAGTCATAGTGACTGGGGTTTAAAAAGATCAAATATGGCACCTGTGATTTCTTACTGTATACTTCAGTTTCTCTAATTCAGGATGGTTTTATTTCACCTTTATGTTAATTCCATTTTTTTAAAGCCATTGAAGCTACCTGTCTGACAGTGCTTCCTGGGGAAATCTTGTAATGCCACAAAAAGGACATATCGCTCATTAAAATTAACACAGCACAGTAATAAGTTCCCTAGCTGCACACCGGTGTCAGGATCATTTTGTTAATCTCTTCCCTGTGTTCTCTCCTGTGTATGGCGGAGCGCAGCTGACAGGGTGAAGCAGGTTCAAACTGCATGGGAGCGGCTGCAAGTGACACTTGCTCTCTAATTTTGCTTGTTTGTTTACCAAACGTCGGTGGAAGTTAATGGCTTATCACTTCTTGTTCGAGTCATTTCATTATTTAAGGCTTGGCTCTGACAAGTATTGTGCTAATTTGCACCTTGTTCTTGTTGTTGTTTTTTTTCCCAGAACACCTAGGAAGGAATTAACAGCCTTATATAGCTTTTGAATTTTAAAGGTGTCTTTAGAATTGGTGGGTGGAGCTCTTTGTTGGTTTCGCACTTCATCTGAGGTTGTTGAACATCCCAGATGCCTCTGTGTGCAAAGTACTTGCAAGGGTGAAATGTTTCTCGCAGCCATCATAGATGATGAAGTCTAGAGGGTCAGGCTGTGCAATGACATGGTGAGCCACACATATTTATCTGGGAATCTGAAAGTGAGGTCAAATACCAGCCATGTAGCAATGACTTAAATACGTTTATATTGATCTTCTTTTCAACTGTGTTACATCCCCAGTTTAGGATCAGGCTATAACACAAAGTAACAGTGGGCTTGTGCCAAACCCTCTGCCACTCCAAACACTGGGCACTGTATAATTGTACAAACTAGTATGTGTTTGTTTTTAATCATTGAAGAGATTATAGCTTTAGGGGTGATAATGTGCTGAAATTAAAAATACAACTATATAAACATGAAATCAAAGTACAAAACGGTTTAGAAAACCTAGAGAAGGGGTATATATATATATATATATATATATATATATATATATATATATATATATATATATATATATACACACACCAAGTCCTTGGCAGCTACCTACGGCACTATATGTCAGGCACTCAGCTCATACAACTAGCTGTTCATACATATCATTTTGTACAAATTTGCAGTATTATTCATTTTTATTAAATTCATTATTTTTCACACCTTGTGAAAGTTCACAAAAAATGATAGCTCCTTATTAAACCATGAGAAATATCAAGTCCACATTTCCATGAACTACCCTCACTGACGTGACCCAGGCAGTTAATTTTAGCCTGCGTTGGTTGCATAATGCTACTGTTCGCCCCTCATTTGTCCTGTCTGTCTCTCTCTCTTTCTTCATAGTCCTCGTGCTGCTGATCCTGACCCTAAAGCGCCACAGGAAGGGCCAACGCATGTCTGAAGACGAGGAGGACATGCGCGACAATGTCATCAAGTATAATGACGAAGGAGGGGGCGAGCAGGACACCCAGGCCTATGACATGAGCGCCTTACGAAGCCTCTACGACTTCCCTGAAGTGAAAAGCTCAGAATCAGGCAGTGACCTGCGCTCCTTACCCCAATGGATCCAGAACCGGGTGACGGGGGATGGGGGGGCAGCTGACTTCTCCCTCTTCAAAGGCTACATCCGCAAGAAGGTGGAGCAGGCTGATGCCGACCTGTCAGTGCCACCGTATGACTCGTTCCAGACGTACGCCTTCGAGGGCAGCAGCTCTCCAGCACTGTCCCTCAGCTCCATCCGCACTCTATCCAACACCTCAGAGCAGGACTTCTCCTACCTCAGTGACTGGGGGCCACGCTTCAGGCAGCTGGCAGGATACTATGCGCCTGGACAGCCTGAGGAGGAGGGGTCCTAGCACTGCCCTTCCATTTTCCCTCTTTTCAAGTTATCACTGAAGACAGTTTTTGTTCTAAAGCCCCTTTTGTCCAGTCCTGGAACTGCCACAATTAACCACTGTCCTCCACCAGTGCTCTCCTGAGATAATCCTTGGAACCCAGTCAGCCTCAAGGGTCTTAATCCAACACTTTGGAGCTTGCAAAAGCTACAAATGGTTTGCTTTTGGGGGGAAAAAAAAGCTCATGACATGAAGTGGCAGAATAGCTAGAAACACTAGGAGTCAGGCAAAACTCCAATAAGCTGGCACCTGTCAGAGCAGTACAGGACAGCCGTGCCGTGCCATATGCACAACACTGAACTGTCATTATTTCCTTTCTAAGTTGTTTTTTTTTTTTTTGTGTGTGTGTGTGTGTGTGTGTGTGTGTGTGTGTGTGTGTGTGTGTGTGTGTGTGTGTGTGTGCGTGTGTGTGTGTGTACTTTCCTCATTCCTTTGGCAGAGACAAACATGGACTTTTGACTCCGTAGTGAGATACATCAGAAAGTCTGGGGAAAGTCTTTTACCAAGCCAAGGCAACCCATCCCCAGAACAAAATGTATTTATTAAGGAGAAAAACATATTTATGTATTTATTCATTTCTATTTATTTATTTTATTTATTCATTTGAGTCACAGGAATGGACTTATTTATAGAAGAATACTGAAGTGCACTGAATGAATGGTGCAGACTGGGGCTTGAGGATTTGCATTAAGAGACCATAAAAAAAAAAAGACTTGACAAGACTCCTGAGCTGCCACCATAACTGAGACATCTGGTCCAGAGTCTTGAAAAAAAACAAAAAAAACCAATTTGTATTTATTTTTTAGAAACCCTTTTGTAAAATACAACCCAACCCTGGGAGAAGGAAGAACCATGTGTAAGAGACTGCGAAAATGGGGTAAAAAAAAAAAATCTGTGCCAATTCAGTCAGAGGATTGTTTTTGTCCTGCCATACATTTTCATATATTGTGTTGCTTTTAAATTGATTACAAGTCACACGTTGTGTGCAGTGAGATGTTTGTTGAGTTTGTTGAATTTTGAGTTTTTGAATCTGTATTTTAAAAGTTAATGTGAGAGGCAACAAGGTACAAGTAATGACAAAAGACAAACACAGTCCATCACAGCTTTCTGTCTGATACTTTCTTACATTGCTTTCCATGTTCATTCCAGATTTGTGACGATTTGTATTGTTTACACCCTAACTTGCTTTCAAGAGCAGATGATTTGTTTTAATTCTATTTATTCCATGGTACTGGTAAAAGGTAAATGCTGAGAGTGGTTATTTTTGTTCTGTTTGTTTTAGGGCCTGGTTACACTATTCCAATCATAATGCAATGTTGAATTACTGGGGCTGTGTGTGTGAGGGCAGTGAATGGGGCAGAGGGCAACAGGGTAGAGGAGGAGCTGAGAGCAGGGGGTGGAACAGAGCGAGGGAGCAGAAAAAAAGTTTGCCATGAGACTGAAACGTTATTTAAAAATGTTTAATAACGCTGTAAAAATGATATCGCCTCAGCCTATATCCCACTCTGTTTATATCCTGATATCAATATAAATATTGATATATCACCCAGCCCTGTTACTGAAATCTGATAAGGATATGCAGAGACACATGTGCTACTTGCAGGGTACTGGCATTTTATTTGTCCAAACACCAACTGATATGTATAATCCAGGGCCATTCTCACTGCACACCCGCTCCTTCAACAGTGACTGGAATGAAATTTACAAATGATTTCTGTTTCTATCATCATTATATGTTGCTTGACACCTTGAACTGTCTGTTCTTGTACATACTATAGTAATTTTAGTGTCTGCAACAGCTAGATCAGGGGTTCTTAACCTGGGGGTCGCGAATGTGACACTAATTAAGGCGTTTTGTCAGCTAAATGTGCGATGAATCAGATTTAAGCGCTAAACTTTATCACACTCTATCTCAGTCTTGATGGAGTGTCTCCATGAAGGACATGGCTTGGCACCCACTGCTGCTTAAAATAGAGCATTTTTAGAACGTTTTTTCCTCACTGAATCAAACTGACTCACTCGCCGTTCTGCTCGACTCTGAATCTGAATCTGGATTCAGGTTCATGCACATTGTCCAGACTGGATTAAAGTGGAGTGTTTTATAGAAGGTCGAATTGGTAGTTGGGGACGCAAAACGCATTAGATCAGGGGTCACAACCCGGCTCTTTCATCCTTATACCGCAGCTCTGCGTGGCTCAGGAAAATACATTCAAAATATTTAATTGAAATGTATTTTGTTGCGTTAATTCTTTTTTCAATTTTCATTCTAAATTGGAAGATTATTGTGAAGATTATACTATTATTATATATTATTTTCCGTCTCTCAAAATAAGCATCATACTTGTGGAAGCCGGTTTACCGCCAAAACCCGGCAGGTGTAATTCAACCTGATCTGGATCCGCTTGAGAGAGGATCTTGAAGAAGGCCACTCTTGTTCAAAATCAAAATGGAGTGATATTAAGAACCTTCCAGGACAAACCTGTGTTTGAAACATGGAACGTCATCCCAACACCCATATAAACATGAAGAAATATGCATTTGAAGTCCTGTCGATCTTCAGATCCACATACAGTCTATATGTGAGCAGCTGTTCTCCACCATGAACTACGTTAAAAACAAACACTGCTCACAGACACAGAGACAGCGACAGCTTACAGTCCTGTAAAGGTGAGAGTGACTTCATACAGCCCCGATCCAGCGCAGAGCTTCAGGAGCAGAAGTCCCATTAACCACGGTTGCTTTTTTTTTTTAAGAATTCAAAATGTTCAAAAAGCCTTCATTAAATGAATAATATCTAATTTTATTGGATTTCAAACACACTATAGTTGTTTATGCAAAGTGCAAAGGTAAGAAAAAGCAAAATATACAGTGTTATCTTCATATTAGATGTCAAAAATTATTTGCAGCTCCCAGTGTTTTATTTTCCGTGTCCAAACGGCTCTTTGGGTGTTAAAGGTTGCCGACCCCTGCACTAGAGGAACATCAGAACAGAAAAAAAAAACAAAGAAAGTGAGAAAATATGATGAAAAACACTTGGAATACTTTATGAGTTATTGATACCGTTTTTTCCAGAGGGAAGGGGGGGGTCGTGAAATTTACTGGAGCCTAAAAGGGGGTCGCACAGTGAAAAAGGTTAAGAACCTCTGAGCTAGATGATGCAAGCAACAGGCAAAATGTATTGGAACACACTGTTTTTGAACATAATGTTAAAGCAGTCTATATTTATATTCTCTGTGTCCGTTTTAACACTACTTCAGACTAGAAGCACTCCTCTGTGTATCCAGGCCTTAAAACATACACTATATGTCCAAATGTTTGTGGACACTCCTCTAAATTCAGCTACTTTGAGTTGTACCCACTGCTGACACAGATGTGCAAATGCACACACACACACATGCACTTCAGACCCTCTGGAGAAGATAAACATAAATGTCGGCACTGTGCCTAATGTCAGTTGTGAGCTAAAGGGGTATAAAATCCCCCAGGTTTGAGCTGTGGAGCAATGGAATAGTGTTCTCTGGAATGATTGTGCTCCATCCAATACTTTGGGGATGAGTTACGGAGTTGGGGATGAGGTGGGGTGGTGATCATCCAACATCCTGACCTCACTAATGCTCCTATCACTGAATGCAATCAAATCCTGACAGCAATGCTCCAGAATCTATTAAAAAGCCTTCCCAGGATGATAGAGACAGTTACTCTTACAAATTAAACCCTTGATTTGGGAAGAAACGTTAAATGAGCTGGTGTCCCAATACTTTTGTCCGTATAGTGTAGACAGTTGTCATTGCCTACAACCAGTACCAGACACCATTCTAATGTCAACCCTAACCTGCCAATGTATGGATAAAATGTACAATTGAAATAAATAAATATTTAAGTTTTTTCTACATGCATTTGTGACTTTCTGGGCCATAAGCAGCAGAAATCTACATGTGACAGTGTTCGCCAACCTTCCGTAATCCAAGGCGGTTGCTGGATTTAGCGCCTTTGCTTTAGCAAGCACTGTACCACCAGATGTTTTCATTTTACTTTCTCTCATTTTGCTCTTACTCACTTGTCATGACCGTCTTTGATGGATGAGCTTCTTTGGCAGCTCCTACTGGATGTAAGCATTCGCTTCTAGTCTCTGCCTAGGCGAAGCAATTTTCGAGACACGTTTCAAACAAGGCCGATGCATGCGAGCGCAAGAAACAGGCCTAATTGAATCACAGACGTGGACATGAATGACCTCAAAATGCCATGTAGGACTTTTCCTTTTTTTTTCCCCTAAAACATGAATGTAGGAGCAGCTAATATGGGAAACAGTGGTAACTGTGTTGAGGTACTGTTGTGGATGATGGGTCTAAACCACACGTGCCTTATTATTAAAAGCCTGAAAGCCAGGAGACAAGAGACTTGGAAATGCATGTGCTCTGGTTGCAAGACTCTACTGACAGTTGTCCATGAGAGATCATTACGGTAATGGGGGGAAAGGAGTCCCAGAGCCATAATGAAATCCTCATCAAGCAAATGTCACCGGAGAGGCAGGCAGTGACTAATGCGATGACGGAAGGGGACGACTATGTACTGCTTAAGGGCAGAGTGCATATAGGCCCGGTGGTGGTCAATCCGTATTTCCCTCACATTAAAATGTCTCACCTCAGTCTGGAATCCTCTACTATTCATTAATGGACTGCTCTTGTTAATGTATTAATGTGTTGTAATAAATCACAGCTCCAGTTTCCTTTTATCCACCAAGGGCAAGCTGGGGACCTTTCGTCTTCATTTTGGCTGTGTGGATGATGATTGACATTGCTGTTGGGTCCTTTGCTTCCTCTTGTCTCCTTTTGTGGACCGGACAGATCGCTGAAATTGATTATGTTCAGGGAGAACTAGACCTGGGCACCGGAATTTATTGGCATAAATACGTCACATTAATAAAATGAAATGTAATTATAATCTGACAGGAATAGGCCATGTTTACACACACAAATAAACATTATTATCTGTATTTACGATCAGCATCACTATGCCTGATCGTGGAAAAGGAAATGGAATATTTACATTGTTTATATGGGAACTGTCCGAAGTTTTACCACCAACTTTGAACTCTGTTCAGCAGTTTAATGAGGAAAACAAGTCAATTAAAAGTTGGTCTCGGAGTACCTCTCAGACAAGCATCTAATTAATATTCTGAAAAACACAAGGGACACACTGGTGTCAAGCCATTGTATCAAGGTGACATCAGCTGTATTATGGAAGCTGCTGGTAATCATTGTCTATGTGTCTATCGGTGCATCTCTATGCTGTCAACAGTCGGTGTCACGGTAAGAAATACAGGCTGTTGGCTGTCAAAGTTTCACACATCAGTGGCTCCTTACATTGAAGACTTATTGAGCCCTAGCTGTGTGGCTTGATGGTAAACAAAGTTATGACAAAGCACTACACTCACCACCCACCATCCGTAATTAAGTGGAGAGGATATCCACTATGGACTAAAGAAAAACTCGTTTTGAATTCAGCCAATGGTGGAGGAGCTTTGTACTCAGCCAATGGTGGAATGCCAGTGCAGATGGGGCAGTTGTTATGGCATTAATGGTTTAACTTGACCCCCAAATTAAAGGTCCCCAGTTGCAGTTTTGGTTACCCATACTTTGAGATGTTTGTGCTTTTTCTATTTTTTCCTACAGGAGCTTCTTTTATATTTATTTAGGGTTGGATTAATTTAATCAGTTGGGGTGAAATCACCAGGCCTGGGAATCTACAGTCCCAGTTCAACTACCCAGCCTGCAGTGCTGTTAGTTATTCTACCAGCTGTGTAGGAAGCTGTGTACTTTGAAAGGCCAAGGTGCAAAAAGGCTTCTAAGTAGCTTATTATATTCCAACCATCAGCCAATATATTAGGTCTCTAGTTGCCCATCCATGTTCAATACAAAAAAGACATTTGAACATAGTAAATATTATTTGAAACGAATAACAATGTTCATATTTTGAAATGCACTACACAACTGGTGCATAATTTTTCTTCAAGGATCAAGCTTGACCAACCTTGTAAAAGAAAAAATATGCACCAGTTGTGTAGTGCATTTCAAAATATGAACATTGTTATTTGTTTCAAATAATATATATATGTTATGTTATGTTATGTTATGTTATGTTATGTTATGTTATGTTATGTTATGTTATGTTATGTCATTTGTCATGTAATTGAATTAACATTAGCATTCCGACATTTATTCTCAATATAGGCTAGTTTCGATTATCTACAACAGCGTAGTATATCTCTATGTTTCACGTTCTTTGTAATTTACTAGGGCATCTCAAAAAATTAGAATATGATTCTTAACCCAGGTAAAACCCTTCTGACTTCTCTGTTTCAGGAGTGTCTTGATATTCGGAATGCTGCAGTTGTATCCCCTTTCCTGGAGAGGCCTCTGTGTGGGGGCTCTTAATGCTCTGACATCAGCCTCAATCCTTGTGAAGCTCTCCTAAGTGTTTGATTCAACTTTTCTTCACTATCCTCTCAAGGTTGGGGTCGTGAGTGTGCTGAACTCAACATGGTATTTATACTGTTAGAATATACTGTTAGAAATGCACTCAAACTTGAAATGAAATATAAATCAAAACAGGCATCATTTTACATGTAATTAATATCATGTATTTTCACAGTTTACTGAGTAGTAATTGTCACCACTGTTGCTTGTGCACCTGTTACTACCACGTTTCCCCTTCCAGTCAACGTTCCATTAATAAGCTTTGATAGCTAGTCATGGGTTGTAGATAAGAAGGGCTGAGGTTGGGTAGGTTAGGGCAGAGTGTGATTGAAGCATGACATGGCGAGAGTTCTAGTCTGTTTTATATTCTGAAGGTATTGAGGCTGTGAGTAAAATCTGGTGAAATCTCATGACGTGAGCTTGGATCGGAGTAGCTCTGTGATGCTAGACATCACTGTTGAGCCTTCTGGACATGTCATGGGTTTAATTCAGTGAAACACTGATGAAGGAAGGTACCTCCCTGTAGACCCCTATGAAGAGCTTGCAAGGTAGTGATTGGAGTATTGGTAACAGTATAGGACAGGTTCCACAGTTACTGTCCTGTTAGAACACTCAATATTGTCCAAGTTTGTGCACTATGCTTAACAGTTGGTACAGTGTTCTTGGGGATAAATGCCTCACCTATATTTCAGTATATAAACCTATAATCAATGTAAATGAATAATTCAATACTAGCCATATATTAACCATAAGCATTTCTTTCAGAAGGCAATTTCTTTGTCCATGTGGTCAGCTGCAAACCTCAGTTGAAGTTGAAGTTGAAGAGAAGGGGCCTCTTTTTGGAGAGTAGCTACTAAGTCCATGATGAAGTAAAACTTTGCAAGGGTTTGTGTGTAGTCTGGTTTGTGGTTTGTGTGGGTTCTTTTTTATTCAGATAAAGTAATAGGCAAAGTGGGGCATTATATTTTTTGGGACTAAGGCTTGATATCCTAGATAGAATACAGTACAGTGGACACTGCAGCAAGGACAGCACCACTAATAATACCTTCCTGCACTGACCTGAATGAAGCTTGGCCACAACCTTGATATACTATAGACCTGTGCACTTCATTTCACAATCTCAGTACACTACTTAAGTTTGTTTAATTGTATTATAAGGGCAAAAGTATTAGGACACCTGCTCATTCATTGTTTCTTCTAAAATGAAAAAAAAAAGTCTGGCTTTTGTTGGAGTAACTGTCTCTACTGTTTATTTTGGAGCAATGTGTGAGAATTTGACTGTATTCAGCATCAAGGGCGTTAGTGAAGTCAATATGTTAGATGATCACCAGCCCACCTCCTCCCCAACTCCCCAAAAGTCTTGGATGGAGCATCATCATTGCAGAGGATACAATTCCACTGCTCCACAGCTCAGTGCTGAGACTTTACACCCTCTTTAGCCCAGAGCTGGAGTTAGGCCAGGTGCCAATACCTTTATGTTTATCTGCTCTAGAGAGTCATATTCTTTTGACTGTACTTCTCTACTACTTATCTGTGTCACACATATATCTGCATATCAATTTATAGTATAGCTGAATGCATTTATTAGAAGGGGTGTCCATAAATATTTGGACCTTTAGTGTATTGTAGCCCACAGGCTGCCAAAGACCTGCAGTATTCAAAAATTTCCCAGCATGTCCTTATCCTCTTCACTCAGACTGTAATTCCCGAGTAACCGACAGCTGTGCTGCTGTAGACAAACCATAGGCTAATCAAGATACAAAGCGGTGGGTTTCCATCTCTACAACTTAACTGAAATGTGGGATGGGGGAGTGGGGGAAGGGGGGTTGAGCCATGTGGAGTTTTTCATAATCTGCAATGGTAAAAAACAAACAGCTGGAACTGTCCCCCACTATGTGCATGTGCGAGTATATTATTTCTCCCTTGCTGAGCTTTCACACTACAATGTGTTCTCCAATCATCACAGCTTTTCACACCTTTCTCAATCATACAGCTTTGCTCTTGGACCAAGGAACTGTGTGCATTGTTTTATGATGCAGTGTTCTTAATTGTGATATCAGATTTAGAACAATATGACACAGATCAAATAAAAGGCTCTGCTTACGTTCTATAAATCCTCATTAAGAAGAAAGAAAACAAGATCATTTTTTTAAAAGTTCAAAGGAGATGTAATTTATCCATCCATCCATCCATCCATCCATCCATCCATTGTTCATCCATCTTCTTGTCTTCTTCCTGGTCGGGGGAAGTGGTGGGTCTGAGGCTTACCCATTGGACAGATTGAAGGAATAGCACCTTGACAGAGTCAATCAGTGTTACATAAACTGTACATATACAGTTAAGTCCAAAAATATTTGGACAGTGATACAATCTTCATGATTTGGACTCTGCATGCCACCACATTGGATTTGAAAGGAAACAACTGAGATGCAGATGAAATGTAGACTTTCAGGCTTAATTCCAGAGGTTGAACAAGAACAGCGTATTAAACATTTAGGAATTGCAACCATTTCTCTACAAATCCTCCTCATTTCAGGGGCTCCAAAGTAATCGGACAGTTATCTCAAAAGCTCTGCATGAGCTATTTCCTCATTAATCCATCATCACTTAAGCAGGTAAAAGGTCCTGAAGTTGATTCCAGGTGTGGCATTTGCATTTGGAAACTGTTGCTGTGAACCAACATCTGGTCAAAGGAGCTGTCAGTGGAAGTGACACAGACGATCATTAGGCTGAAAAAAGAAGAAACCCATTATGGAGCAGAAATGTTAGAAATGGCCAAATCAAAAGTTTGGCACATTATGGGGAAGAAAAGAGCACACCGATGAGCTCGGGAACTCAAAAAGGCCTGGTCATCCAAGGAAACAACTTCACATACAGATGGACAGTAACCCAAAACATACTGTGAAACAACCCAAGAATTTTTTTTGCTGAACTCGATCAAGCTTGCGTTTCGAGTTCCTAAGACAAAACATAAGGCAGAGAGACCCACAAACAAGCAACAGCTGAAGAGAAATGCAGTAAAGCCTGGTAAAGCATCACAAAGGAGCAAAGGATTCTCAGTAAAGTATTTAAGTATACTGTTATTGTTATTTACCAACACAGGCATGTCCAGCTTGGTCATGTTTTATTCATTTTTAGAAATGATTATATTGACACATATTTGTTAAACACTACAATACAACACTTGTATGGACAGATTCTAGATCATTCACTCAACTAAAGACAAATGTTACATCCATACTATTCAACTGTATTATAAAAATGAGAACGTATTAGTTTGGACGTAGCCTTTGTCTAGTGGTGAGTTCATCAAGCAGTTTCTCAAAGGCTAAATGGAATAATAGCATGGAGGTGTTAACCAACAGTGTGAGCAGGGCTGTTTGTTTACCCACAGTGACCCTCCTCACCGCATGATATGCTTCATTCGTGTTTGCTGACAGCTTGGACTTCGTGCTTCACTTCCTCCCCAGAGAAACTGTGGGAAATGCCAAAGGCCGTCCCTTTGACGTCCTCTCTGCTGTGGCAATTTATGCAAAGGCTGCTGGGAGCTTCATGCATGGCGCTCTCAGCTTCCAAATAGCCAGCGATGCGTTACAGTGTATAGCCGAGGCTGGAGCCAGGAGCAAGACAGCCTAGGCTAACAAGTGCCCTAGGTCAGTTACTGACTTAGTTGGTGCTAGTTATGGATTTCAGAGATGCTTCAGGCAGAAGCTATCTAGCCAGCACTCTGAGATCCAGCTTCTTCATCCACACTGAACAGCCAGAAGATATTTTGTCAAATTAATAGAGTGCTCCCCATGATACCCCAAGGGTTTGGAGTGAGTACATTCTGGGGTGAAAAGACTCATCTGTGGTGAGAAATGCAGACAGTGCAAAAGTATAAGTAGCCTACACACATCTGTGATTGCAACGGACTGTGCTGTAGACCACTTCTGGAGAGATGTTCTTGTTCATTCTAAAGAAAACTTCAGAAAAACAAAGAACCATTTCCATTTGGTGCCAGTGCTAAATGCTGGTACAATGCAAATTTAAATAAATTTGAATTGCATGCATTTGAAGTGGTAACTTCAAACTTAGACTGACTTTGACAAGGTCTTGTATCAGGCCTTAATAATAGAAATGCAATGTTATTATGTGTTTACACTAGTAATTAATAAAAAATGCAAATAATAATAATAATAATAATAATAATAATAATAATAATAATAATAATAATAATAATAATAAATAAATAAATAAATAAATAAAATGCAAACTGATTTTTCTGTTGGTCAACAATATTCTTCATTGTAAGACATCATATTAAGATGAGTATTTGCATATATAGTAACCAAGACAAAGACTGCTTTACCTTATAAAGGATTCTATCAGTACTAGAGCAGCATTATTTTTTTTATCTTTTATAATGATATGGTCTTATTTACCTTATTCTAATAATGTTATTTTTTACTATAATGCAGCTGTAATTCAGAACCTATTGGGCAGTTTTTGGCTCAGATATTTTCAGGGAGAAGTCAGACACAGATTTGTTGCCAAGGTAACGACAGATACAGTGGAACAGCAGGAAAATGATATGAGAATAGTCTAAAGCAGGAGAGAAATATTGAACAGTACTCATATTATGCCCACTTTGTTCATTTGATTCACAGAAACGTTTTGGCACTCTTCAAATGTAGTGGAACACTGAGGCCAATCTCTTCATTTTTGCTGTAGACTGAAAAAAATTGGGTTTGACATAAAAAGATAAATATGAGACAAAAAAAAATCTACATTTCAGCTTTGATTTCCATGTATTTACATGTGGATCTGATACACAGTTCAGAAGATAGCACCTTTTGTCTGACCCCACCCATTTTTCTTGTGAGCAAAAGAATTGGAACAGATAAAATTCAAATAGACTATAGTGAATAAGACTTAATACTTACTTGCAAATACTTTGCTTGCACTTACTGCATCAAGCCTGTGACTCATTGGCATCACTGCATTTTGATGTTTGTGTGATGACTTTGACTGTAGCCTCTTTCAGGTGGTGATTGTTTGGGGGTTACTCCCTTCAGTATAGCAATTAAGTCTGGGGATTGACTAGGCCAGTCAAACGTTCCACATCTTGCCCCCGATGACCTCCTTTGTAGCTTGGCATTGTGTCTTGGTCATTATCTTGCTGCATAATGAAGGATCTAATCAGCTTGGTTGCATGTTTCTTTAAATTGAAAAACAAATGTTTCTGTAGACATCTGAGTTGACTGGAAGGGGAAAAGGTGCACAAGCAAAAAGAATGAGTAGCCTTGAGAGGATCATCAAGTTGTCAGTGCTGTAAGAGCCACCAACACACATAGACATCTCCAGGAAAGGGGCTACAAATAATATCAAGCCCCTCCTGAGACAGAGACAGCATCAGAAGTGTCTTATTTGAGCTAAGGAGAACAAGAACTGGACTGTTGCAAAATCCTTTTTTCAGATATAAGTAAACTTTACATTTCATTTGGAAATCATTTGGAGTCCTAGAGTCTGGAAGAAAAGTGAGGAGGCACAGAATCCAAGCTGTCTGAAGTCTGCTGTGAACTTTCTGCAGTCTGTGAGGGTTTCTTGTGCAATGTGTTCTGCTGGTGTTGGTCCATTGCGTTCTAGTGTGCATTCTAATCTGAACATTAAGACGTGAATGTGATCGTCCTGTTCTCTCCTTATTTACATTTACATTTGTGGCATTTAGCAGACGCCCTTATCCAGAGCGACTTACAAAAGTGCTTTTTACTTAGAATATCCTTATATAATCCATTATACATTGGTTAGTACAGTTCTCAGTTCACATAGATCTTTATGGAATATTTTGGAGATAATTATGCCATCCAACTGTATGCAACCAATTTTACTGGTGTGTTTTGTGATATTGTATTGATTTTATTTCCAAAAATTAAAGATTGCAAAATTATCTGACTCTTTTATCAGCATGTCAACATTCCTTTGAAGCAGGGAATGATCTATACATCGTCAGACAGTTTTGTGTCTCTCATCAAACTTGTTTTTTTAGAATAAATGTTATGATATAAAAGATGTCCAATTGTTACTGAATTATGTGTTTTATAGCTCGCTCTAAATTCCAGTTCATTGGCTTACAATATTCACTTCACCTTTCTGCTGCCCACGACATGTACAAGGTGATAATGAAAAATTCCTGGAAGGACACTCTTTACACAATACCTGTATCTGAGCAGGAGCAATGGTTTAACACTGCCTGCTCACATGATGGAAATTCATAAGGTCTCAAATTAATGTGGATCCCCTTAATCCAGTAAGCCTGCACTCAAGTGTCGAAAGCATATCAAAGTCCAGTAATTGGAAATAGTGCAAATATGATTGCTTGTTTTTAATCATAACAAACAGAATCAAATAGCATTTTCTTTGTATTTATTTATTTATATCAGCAGGTCATGGAACCTTTTTCAGTGCTGAACATCACGTTCATTCACTTGGTGGGTGTTTGTTTGTATATATATATATATATATATATATATATATATATATATATATATATATATATATATGAGGGAGCGGTTAGGTTGCTCCTCACTCAGAGCACTTTAGATATGTGAAGAAGTGTTCTGTTCACACTTCCCCTCCTCTCACCTTTGACATTTGTCAAATAAGACAGGAGAGGAGAGATGAGGAGGAAGCTCATGCATTATTTAAAAGCAGGAGACCGCTCCTCTAGTCCATACGCACATGTTACCCAGCCCTTTCATTATCGGCAAGAAGAAGAAAAAAAATATGGATGGTGCTTGCAAAATGGTAGAGACAAGAAAGCATGATTCAGGGAGAACATCTGATCTATCTGCAGGTTTTTCTGAAAGATCCTGCCGGGTCCTTTATATGGATGTTTTTAAAATGATGAATAGTGTTGATTCATGGCCAGAATTCAGGTGTTTATTTTATGCACCATATATGTACAGCACTGATTATTCGGGTTTCAGAGTGTTCTTGTGTAGTTTGATAATAACTGCTTACATAAATGACCAGAAGGTCCATTTGGAAGCATTCCAGGAAACACTTCAGTTTTGACATACCAATATCTTCTCATATTTTCTTGCAACATGCAGAAGGCATAACGGCTCGTGGGTTATTTTACTAGTACGTTTTGAAAATAAATGTGTAACTAATAAAATGGTCTGAATACAAATCCAATCTAACTAAACTAGTAATACACTTACAAAATCCACAATATCTAAATGTTGAAAGTGCAGGCTAGAAAAAGTAAGTAAATCTCATGTTAATGAGTTCTCATTAGAGGACTGATTTAATTAAAAACAATTCAGAACAAATCTTGTTGCAAACAACCTTCAGGAGACCTCAGAAGGTCTGGATGTACATCAATTCACAGTTACACAAAAATGGACTACAACTGAAGAAAATTGACAGTTACTGCTCTCTCTATAAGTGGGTGTTCTGTTAAAATCACACCAAGAGCACAATGGACAATCCTGAAAGAGGTGAGAAAGAACCCATTGGTAACCTTGTTCTCTATTTAACACAGGCTTCCATTTAGGCCTGGGCAACATATAAACATCAACATAAATATGACCATATTGTAGTACTGGACCAGCAATGCAGATTACCATTGGTATCTGATTTAATTCAGTATTTAAAGTTGTTTGTGTAGAAATCTCTGGATCTTCTACTGGCTAAGGATATCTGAGTGAACAACAAAGCACTTCTGTAAGTTGCTCTGGATAAGGGCATCTGCTAAATGCCATAAATATCAATTTAAATGTGAAATATGTTTTTTCAGACTGACACTCATATGCGAGTTATGCAGTATAGTAATGCATATATTGGCATTTCTCATTTTTAAGGAAACAAATTTGTTCATTCATTAAGCAAGCAAGTGTGCATTTGCACATCTGTGTCAGCAATGGGTGCAACCTAAGCATATCTAGATATGTGTTTATATATGAGTCGTATCCCGCAGCCCTACTACCAGATCATAGACAAAAACTAAGGCCCTTTTTGAATTTTTGAATGCATTTACATACACACACAGATTGTGGTCAACACAATTCTTTCGTAACAATGGATTACAGTCTTGTCAGGTCAAAGACCTGGACTGTCATTTGAGAAATTACTGTGGTTTTTAATCTACTCTTCAAGAGACATTCATGCACTTCATGACCAAGCAGAACAAATAATTTACACCCCCAAATTCAGGGATGATGTGGCGCATGTTCAACAGACATGGTGGAACACTGGAATACTGGGACTGACCAGCAAAAGCACCAGACATTCATCCAGAACAACAGGTGAAATTCTGAAATAGGCAAACCATGAACTCTATCTGAAATGTTCTTGGAAGAGTGAAATAAAGTGGACAGGAACTGTCTCAAGTGATTGGAGAGGTGACCTGACAAGACTGACACTGTTAGTAAGACAAGAATACACATGACAGAATTTTACCTGTTTTTCTAGATTGAAAATTGTTCTTTCTTGCTGGCCGGTCTCAGTGTCCCAGTGTTCCATCATATCTGTTGAAACACAGACACCATACAGTTGTCATCCTGAAATGTGGGATTCTCAGCACTTTTTTTCTGCTTGGTTATGAAGAGCATAAAGTGTAAGCAGGGGAATCCTTACCTGACAGAATTGGTGCTGCCGTTTCTTCTATTAGAGAAGAAATAATTATGGTAAATAATTTTCAGGAGAGCCTTGTGCCTCAAGGGGGATGTCATGAAAAACTGTCACATAATTAGTTAAAATATTGCGGTATTGTACAGTTTAGTTTTGTTCAGGCCCTTTTAAAACGAAAACTCACCAAAATGGCTGCACACGACCACACTATTTCAGATCAGGATTGCTGGAACAGTGTCAGTATCATGAAAACTGTAGCAGGTGAAGTCCACGAAAGTGGAATAATAATGAAGATATAAAATAATGACAATAAAGATCAAATAAAACTTTAGAATACTGAAATGGTCAATTACTGAAAATGCTTTCTCTAGAGTTCAGGTAAGTTCTTTAAAATGAAACTGAGTGAGAGCAACTTCAGACATCAATCTTATCTTATTTAATCTTTGCAAAGAAGTGATATCGCACAGAGTCAGCAACATGCTATAAAAAACTACCTGGGGTAGTGTCCTGGTTTCACCACTGCTCCTTCCAGAACCCGTCCGGATGCTAATAGCCACTTGATTTTATGCTTCTCTCAGCAGCAGAACCTGTGTTACTTATGAACATCCCCCTTTGCTGAGGTATGTGTCTCTTGAGACCTTGCTATACTTGCTCTATGGTATTTCTGCTATTTTAAGGCACGGTCTTGAGAAGCCTCTTTGGGAATTAAATGTGGCTTTCTCAAGCTCTGATGGACCAATTTGTACAATTTTTGCTCAATTCGTTTCTAGGGGACCTTTTTTTTAAGAAGTCAACTAAAAAGGCAGTGGAGCCCTCCTTTAAGCACCTACACTCCATGAGCCTGCAGACAACTTCATGCCCTGCATTAGTCACTGCTGGCAGTTCAGCCAGAGCGCATATTAACTCACTTAGGGGTGAGTTTGCTGCTTTAAAAAAAAAAAAACTTTAATTCACAGCACATTTCACAGAAAAATAAAGTTCTGGGTCATTGTCAATCATCAGTTACATTCATTCTGGAGCTTTGACCCTGAAATGAAATTGATTGAGTTGAAAGAAGTGAGAATACATCACCAGTTTCTTCACCAAATCATACAATGTTCAATCATTCTAAAGACTGGACCAAGGGAATGTAGTCATTCACTTTCACAAGTTCCTCATTAGTACCTCCACAATACTCCCCCACATGCTCTTGAAAGGTGTTTCCTTTCAATGAGATTTGATTCTCTTTCCATTGGAATGTATCCCTAACAGAGATATAACAAATAACACAATAATTAGATGTGATTTCAGAGTGAGACAGAATATTAGCATGATAATAGCCATGTAATTAGTTATACCTTCAAGAAAGGGGAGCAAAGGGTGGGCTGAAGTTATCGACATTGTAATTTCAGTTTTCCCACAGTTCTGATTAAAGGGATTGTCCTGTTGTAAAACCCATTGCTGCCTTGAATGAGGCTTTGTGGCTGTGCTAAATGAAATAATGTGAGCCTGCTATCTTTGTATTTGAACGTGCCGGAATTAGAGAGGTTTATTGGTGCTGTGTAATTGCGTTTTATTGTTTCTCCAGCTCACCTCTGTTCTCCTTGCCCTGTTCGTCATGCTCTCGGCCCGTCATCCTGCCTGCAAGAATGTTCTTATTGTGCCACTCGGCCCATACAGTAAATTTGATATCCTTTCATTATGCAAATTATTTTCAGTTGAGCTAAAAACTGGAGAGTCAGGGAACAAAGGCAGATGAAAAGGACACTGGAGGGTGTGGAATTGGATGGTGGAATGAGGCTCTCATTGACTGATCTTTTTCTGGTGTGGATCAAACCAAAGGCTCCTTTTTTTTGTTCTCAATGTCAAATTGGTTGCATATCCATGAGACATTTGTGTAAAAGCGGGATTGACACCAATTGCTTCTTGTGCAAATCAGTGTTGTCATATTAAAACTTGTCTCTATGAGAAAACTCTCTCTGCCTTCTTCACCTCCTGACATTTATCTGTCAATCAGAGGAACATCATCTTATGTCAAATATCTGCACCTGGAAAAGGCTATGCTCCCCATATTTCTAATCATATTAACCAAATCGGTGGCGAGTGTCATAGAATGAAGATAAAATTACCATATGAAAAGCTGGACTCCTTCAGAGCAGTGTCGCAGCCTTGTGTCATTTGAGGACTTGACTGATGGCTGACTGTCTCAGCATGAGTGCCCCTGGTAATACACACACACACACACACACACACACACACACACTTGCACAACCACACATGCACTCCCATTTTCTCTCTCAGTCTCACACAAACATGCACGCACATACACCAAATTCAGACTCGCCATCGGCAAGGTTAGTATTTGCCTCTGTGATATCCTCAGTGTCTTTTATTGGAAATAATGAGGATGTCACTTCATCCCTCAATAGGGAGGGTCTGAGCTGCAATGCCTCAAGAACAGACAATTGGGGATTTTTTATAATGAAGGAATAACAGAGGGGAGGTTTGATTTGTTTAGAGCTTTGGGCTTTTAACGAATGCTTGTCAAATGGAAATGTATGTCTGAAAGTTTTGAGGTTATTTGTGGTGAAGGAACTGAAGCCTTTCTTCCCTGCTTTTTCTCCCATGTCATTCCATCTGAAATGTCTAAATTAAAAATAGTCCAGCTAAATTGTTGAAGAGGAAATATCTGGATTATGATGTGAATCATCTGAAGTCATTATAGTCTATTATCTAATATAATCGAATAATTAAATTCAGCTCATCTGACATCATCTCCTGGTATCAAGGTTATGGAAAATAAGTGTATCCCAACATGGTGCAGTTCCACTAATCTAGAACTACTACGCTTTCAACAATGGAGCACCTAATTAGTAATTTAATGTACTAATTAGAAGAGACGTGTGGATACTCTCGTTCCTACTGTGTACTGAACGTATATTTAGATAAGACATGCCTTCAAGTACTCAGTTAACACAGGACTTCAGTGTTACTGCTCATTGTGTCCAGAGGAACCTTTCTTAAAATGAGCTAACACGGAAAACCTTCATACTGAAGCATTTCATCTGACCACAGGCTGTCCAAGAAACCTCTGCAACAATATCCACACCTTCGAGATTGACAATATTTGGGTTTGACCACACAAACAATGACAATGCCTTCTGGGGGAAAGTGTTATGGTCAGATGAAATATATATGTCTGGGGGAGTAAAGGTGACACATTCAAACCCAAAAACTCTATACCAACTGTTAAGCATGGTGATGGTAGCATGAATAGGACAGTGACCACAAGCAATAATTGTCCAAAAGATAAAGACAGCAAATCATATCACATGATATTGTTGATGGTCATCAAAAAGGACAGTTTGGTATGTGTAATTTTCAGCTTGTATTGATCTCAGAAAAAGCTCTAAAAGTTCTCCAGAAATGGATGTTTTATAGATATATGTGTCACACATTTGGTCTTGGAAAAAGAATAGTTCAAAGAAATAACTGAAAGCCGAATATGGCCATGACATTCATATTCATGACTGTATATACTGAACCTCTGAAAAACCTGTAAGCTTTAGCTCACCTCATAAACTGTAAAATACTTAGTGATACATAAGTTGCTAAAACAAGATTAGTGACATAAGCGTTGTCTTGTTTAATCATAAAACCAGTCTAAGCTTCATTACCAAAATAAGGTCTGAAACCATATGTTGCGGACTCGCGCAATAAGCATGTTGTAATTCTGATATAAAAACCAAAGTCACGGAGTTCAATGAGAGGGCACTTTTTACTGAGTCATGTTTCATTGCGGGACTTTGTATGCTTGACTTTTCAGGAAAACATTCAATAAAATCTGTATAATAATAATAACAACCACGAACATGGCTGAATAAAGGATTATGCTTCTAGGACATTTGCAGAAATTTTAAATAGAAATATAACAATATAAAATAAATTACAAATCAGAGCATCAGCATTTAACTAAAGTAGGCTTGAAACATGTCACTTTAAAAGTTTTTTTTTTAATTATTAAGAATTTGTTTTTTCCCAATATTAATTTTTTGAGACACACTAGTAATGTACATCTGATTGTTGTGATAAACAGACTAATTTGAAATGCTATTCAACTGCATGACAGAAATATTTTAAGGAATATTCATCAGAAACTATGTGACAAATATTGCTTGTGTTGACATGATCAGTATATATATATATATATATATATATATATATATATATATATATATATATATATATATATATATATATATATATGTATAAACATAAACCATAATAAGTAATAATATATTATATTTAAAATGCCATAAAATGTGACATTGAGCATGGTCTGTTTTCACTCATAGAGTATTTATAGATGCAGCAGAAGGATGAAGAAGGCCATGCAGCAGCTTGGTCCAACATCAGGCCAAAAATTCCAGCACAATCATTTGTCTTGCTGTTCATACGTCAGCAGGCTGGTCAGGCCACTTTGGGGACATCAGATACTGTACAAATGCAGTGAAGAGCCACTCACACGCTGTCCCTCAGCAGACTGCGCTCAAGCTCCTAACACACCAAAATTAATCACATCTGACCTTGTTTCAGTGCCAGAAAGCTTGACAGCATTTGGAGGGCACAGAGGTCAGACACAAATGAATCTGCCCTCTCTGACCTGTACAATAAAAGAAGATATGCAACTGAGGCTCCAGAAACTTTAAAATACATTTGAATGCACCTCTGCTGACCTCTGTCCACATCTAAACTATTTTTATTGAAGCTGAGGGTGCTGCAGTAAGCGTATAATCCCCTTCAAAGGAATACTGCAGCATTTTTTAACATATTTTGGTCTGTAGCATCTGTAGTGTATTAACAACTAAACTGACAGTGATTTTGATGCAATTCCCTATACAGAAAAACAAATGTGAAGTGAATAACAATTATAACAGAAGCTTTATTGAAGGATGTAGCAGAGTATGAAGTTTTGGTCTGAAAATGCTGGTGCTGTGGTCTGACAAAAAAGACAATAAGGCACCTTTAACCCTTAGAACCTGAGATCTGCATTGTGTGGGCAGTTAGATGGCTAGGCTTCATAACTGAGGATCAGAGTAACCTACAGACATGATGTACATATCATAAACAATAAGATTTTATCAAATTACTCTCTCATCTCTAAATAACTTACTCTATAATCACATTATTGTGGGATAAAGGTTCATCTTGTAATCCACCCTGGAAAACTGTTCACTTGTTTACAACTGTAGGAAGCCTCCTGTGTCTGTGTACTACTTTGCTCACATGTACATGATCACCCTGCATGCAGACTCTGACTGATCAGCCAGAGACTGTGGGGCTAATGGCATGTCTAACCCAGATATTGGGTTATGTAAGACAATATGAAAGCACAGGCTGTTTGCTCTCTTTCTTTGCTCACAATGTTCAAATTTCAGAATAAAAGTCATGAACAGAAATAATTCTGATACATAAATAAATAACAATAAATAAATAAACATGCAAGTTCTCAAGTATTTTGAAGAAGTATTTATTCTAAATATCTTCAATCTAATCAATATAAATAACTGACCAAATTTTAATGAATCAAATAATGATCGAATTAATGCAATTATAAAAAAAATTTTTTTAATAATTTTTTTGCCATTTTTCCAATTTTTTCACCCCTATTAATTTAGATGTACCAATTACCCATCCCCCTAAGTAGCCTCCCACCTTACGTGCCCTGCTCTCGACGCTAGGGGGGAGAGATTGTCCACGTGTTCCTTTTCGAACTGCCGCCATTTCTATCGTTGCTGGGCAGCCATCACGCTTGGAGGAGAACGCCGGATCCCTGGATCTGACACAATTGACGGCAGATGCCTGCGTCGACCAGCAGCGCGAGATGTGAGATGTGGGAAGAACGCCATCTACCCACCCCCCGATGGAGAGCAAGCTGATTTCTCTCCCTCTGGACCCCGGCTGCCAATGGTGCGAGCCCAGGATCATAGTGGTAGCACCTTAGCCTGCTACGCCACTCTGGGTCCTAAATTTTTACATTTCAAATGAAGATACATTTGAAAATCTATGTGTTGTCTGAAAATAACAATATCTCACATGTAACTGTCTCCGAAAGATTGATTTCTAAATTTTTGACAAACACAAGTACATCAAACTGCACATTCTACATAATTGGCCTAGGGTTCCAAAGGTTGGAACTTGCTTTTAAAGATAATAATCATAAGAGTCCTATCTAATGTGTGAGTTTGAAATAACTAAACTGGTATGACAAGTGGGAAAAAATTACCTGGACACATGTTGAAATGAATGTTCATGATGTGTCAGAGAAAGATTAGATTGAAAAATGCTGGAGTATCTCTTTAACTACAATGCCATTCATCCATCAAAGAAATGAGGGCAGCCTGATCTAACCTTCAAAGTTCATTACATGTAATTGCCTGAAAAAGAACACTGTCCTTCTTACTCCCATAACGTGACACATGTCATTTTCCGCCCTAAAGTAAGGCCATACTCAGAAAAGCCCTGATCCAATCAATCAGCACCTTTATCACTTTAAGATGGTGTTGATTTCCCTCTCAAAAGACGTTTAAGTGTGTAAAGCTATACAGTCATTACTTAATCATATCAGATGGTAATTCATTTATAGAGCATATTTTCACCTCCTCCAGTTAAGCTGCACTCTTGCAAAACACTGTGGTGTAATTAAAAACATTGTATATGTAATGTTTTAATGCATGCTGTCATGTAGGAAATCTCAAACTGGGTCCAGATTGGAGCCCATATATTTTATTTGGGCTCCTAAATCTAATGTATGCCCATGAAGCTGCTTATTATAAACCATCAAAGGAAATGTATTTACCTTTTGCTCAACAGGCAAGCTGGCCAGAGTGACACAGACAGGAGGGAAAAAAATAGATTTGGGTCAAAAGATTTGCCACACAATTGTCTGTGTTTGCATATAATTATTTTTCATTAATATGATATGCAAATCAGACAAGAGATGATGTGGTTATGCTCAGGGTAAACAGATCATTATGCTGTCCAGCAGGAAACAAGTTTGATGACATTCAGTCTGTGTCCACCAGTGAAAGGAAGAGCTAAATTAATTAAAACCAGGCACAGTACATAGTAATCTAGCTGGCATATGACATATAATCCTAATTAAATAACCACTTATTCAATTGTATTATTGTTTTCTTAACTGCAGCAAAGTTATGATGAATGTATTGAATTAAACCGATTAGAACAAGCATTCAGACAATAATTACAGCAAGCAGGAGTAGAAAAAATAATGTAACTGATGTTGATCATAAACTTATTTTATATATATTTTTATATATTTGATATACACATACATATATAGTGTTTACCCGCTTTAAAAGAAAGATGTGATCAACTACATCACTTACTTTTTTTCTATACACAGTGCATCTGGAAAATATTCACAGCGCTTCACTTTTAACACATTTTATTATGGTATAGCCTTTTTTGATTACATAATCCGCCCCCTCCCCCTCAAAATTCTACACACAATACCCTGTCATGACTGAGGAATGTTAGTTTGAAACCTTTGTAAATTTATTAAAATATGTGTTGTTTGTACAACAAAATATCTCATTAGGAACACTGGAGTAGTGCTGTGTATCCCCTCAAATTCTTAATAGATTAGATTCCACAAGAGGTTGAAATCGTTCCTTTGAGCTTCTGGTCGGAGTGGACATGATTGCAGTACACATTTCCAGTGGATTTCTCAGCAAGTATATGCTGTGAATCTCTTGTTTTACCACATCCACAATGTGTTCTATTGAATTTTCCAATAGTGAACATTGAATTCACTGTCATTTGCAGCATGGTGTATCATCACACTGGGAATATCCAATAGAAGAATTTGGGGCATGAAGGAAAACACATGATCAGCAACAATACTGAGGTAGGCTGTGGCATTCAAGCACTGAATGGGAATGATTGGTCCCAAAATGTGCCAAGAAAACATTCCCCACATCATTACACCACATGCATCAGCCTGGACAGTTCACAAGAGACAGGCTGTTGCTATTATTAAATTCTGCTCCTTCAATCTGTGTATTACAGCAAAAAATCCTTATCAGACTCATCAGACAAGGCTTTTAATTCAGTGATCCAACGTTGGTGAGTCTGTGTCCACTGCTGCCTTAGTTTTCTGTTCTTGGCTGACTGAAGTCAAACTTTTTGTGGTCTTAGCTCGTGTACTATTTTAGCCCATATCTCTCGAAGGTTGGACATTAATTTTGGACATTAATTCTGAGATTCTCTGGTCACCACAACTGAAAAATCAGCTTTATTGTTAATACAATACATACAGAGAATTGAAATTGTAATTCTCCTAGAGCCATGGTTCAATAGTAAACATACTCCAGTATAAACAGTATACATCACATAAACAATGCACACATTAATTACATAAAGACTATATAATAAATAAATAAATAAATAAATAAATAAATAAATAAATAAATAAATAAATAAATAAATAAATAGGTAACTTTTTGCTGGACAGAGCAAAATGGTTCATAACTTTTAATGTCGGCCAATGTAAAGTAAGAGTAATTGACAGTAATCCTACAGCATTTATATTACTCTGATTATCTGAGATTATTTACACAGTGTACAGAGCAGCTACAATGTTCAAACCATGGAGAAAGTTGAGTGTTTTTTTTTTTTTTTAGAATTTAATACAATATAATATAGCTTATTTTTTATATTATTTTTTGATACAAACATTTTTTAATATTCTATTTTTTTAGATGCAATAGTAATGCAGACTTGCATTTATATGCATTTTGTTCATGTGCACAGTGTAGAAAATATTTTTGCACTTGCTCACTAATGCCCATTTGCAAGCCATGTATGAAGATTAAAATTGACCCTTCATTTTTGCTTTTATACTTTCCATTAATAGTTTGCTGTGAGTCTGGAGATGAGAGTAGATGAGACAGCAAACATTTCACTGCAGTCTTTGAGCTGATGAAACAGTGTAATTAAAAAGCGTCTGCGCAATTGCCCAGCTTTGTGTCAAACGTCTCCTTAAATAACACTGCTATTGTGCCTATTTGCATTCAAGCAGGTTATTAATTGCCATTTTATTCGCAATTAACAAGACAGTGTAATTACCCCCACATTCTTTCCTAATGACATCCCCATTTAAACCCTGTGGTGAATGGATGAGGCTAAGATAGCTCCGTCTGAGGAGACAGCTGAAATAAATAATGGTCATTAGAGAGTGCTCACCAGAGTGTCATAGAATGCAACTTGTTCATTTCCCACTTGTTATTAACAGTTAAGCTCACCACAAACTCTAGCAAAAGCAGGGCTTGCACAAAACTGCATGATTAAGTGGTGAATCTGATTTATGACAACAAAGCCCAGCACCACCATCTGACAACAGAAACCATGTAAGAGCTTATTTTTCAAACAGCCACTGCTGGCTACATGCCATAGTTATCCCTGTCTCCTTTCTCAGGAGTCTGAGCAAACTTTTTTTTTTTCTGGAACTTTCCCAAACCACTGCAGATTTTCACTTTAGGCTGCATAGTAAATAAGAAAAACAGCATCACAGTGAATCACATCAGAATATGTGTTCAACACATAAAGTGTTTCTGGAAAATCATAACTGGATTAGAGAACAACTGGTAACTTTGCATTTAAGCATTGTAGATTCACACTTGAATGCCAGGTTCTAGGGCTCCGAGTAAGGCTCAGGCCTACAGAACCAGAGTAACATACAGAAATGATACTGTACATACATTGTAATCAAAATATTTTGGTTCATACAATATATTTTAATAGTATTGGATGTATGCACCATATTAAGCAAAAGGGCCTAGACTTCAGTTCAAATCCTCACAACAGTGCTTCCAAACTTAGTAGTACACCTTCCCTGGAGATTACAGACCATTAATCCAACAGAAAAGGATGAACTCTTTTAAATACTCTTGATTTCAGAATGAATGAGAAGGTGTCCCAATATCCTTGTCCATATAGGACATCCTGTAATTAGCGGATGTGATTTTAATATCAATATCAGAAGAAGTAGCCAAGTTATGTGATCTATAATTACACTTAGTCCATTTGTCCATACTTTTGACTGGTAAAAATAAGAAAAGACATTCATTATTTTATTTCATTTGGACTTGTCAATCTAATCATTTCAAATAATTAATCAAATTGCAATTTCAGCTCAAAATTACTCTGGATGATCAATAAATATAAAAATAAAAATAGAAATATATAAATTATGTTACTATTTACTTCTCAGAGGGCTCGCTTAGCTTCTCATATTATCACCTGAAAATAATATCTGGCATGTGTCTCCTATAAACACTTTTGAACATTTGGGTGGATAAAAGTGTATCAAACTACATAAACATCCTGCAAAATTGGAAAGCAGCCATGCTGATACACCAGCTGGTCTATCACTTTCAAAGAAGGCAACAGGTATGCTGATCAAGAACTAAGCAGGACTACCAGCTTAACCAATTCACTTTAACCACCTTGGCCATCTTAAAACTTTAAAGAGCCATCAGTGGTCTTGAGCTAGATTGTTTAGCTGTGGTGACTGTCACGGCTTATGCATGTGTTAGAAACCACATATGCTGGTCATTTTGAAATAATGTGTTAGTCAATGTTTAAGCATGATTGAAACTGTCATGCTATCAAACCTGGAAAACACAACTGGTTTTGCAGTCACACCACACAAATTAATCATGGTTTGCAAATCAACGGCACAGATTGATTCCTAGTCAGTCCAGATTTGGCTGTATAACGTGTGTGTGTGAGAGTCAGTCCAGCTTCATGAATTCAGTATTGATCTTCATTCATGGCAGAGGAGAGGAGAGGCCATTCTTTGTAGTTTATCGAGAAGAGAAGATGGTAGTAATTGCTGCATCAGGTCAGATAGGGTTTTTTTCTTTCTCATAAACTGTCCAAATATTACAATCACTTTGTCACAGCAAATATTAATCTCAGCAAGATGAACTCAGGCACACGCAGGGCAAGCAGTAATGTACCCTGCATCCCAAGTGCAATGATGTGATTTTAAAGACATACAGTTGTGACCATATCTAAAGCCACGTATTTGAAAGTGACAAATTATTGTAATCCAATACTAGTCAGAAATTTGGACACACTGATTTAAAGTATTACCGTAGATTACATAACATAATAATAATTCTGCATACATCCCCTCAGCATGATGCTGCCACCACCACCATTTTTCACTGTTAGATGGGGTTCTCAGGGTGATGCGACATGCTTGTTTTGCACCAGACATAAGGTTTTCTTTGGTGGCTGAAATTTGATTTTTCTCTCTTCTGACCAGAGCACCTTCTTCCATTTGGGGAGTCTCCCACATGCCTTTTGGCAAACTCAAAACTAGGCTTCATATTTTTGTCTATAAGTAAATGTTTTTTTTCTTGCCAGCTATGTGGAATGTATGGCTAATGTTGATTGTATGTACAGATACTCCAGACTTTGCTTGGGAACTCTGCAGCTCCTTCAGAGTTAACTTTGGCCTCTCTGATTAATACCCTCCTTGCCTGGTCTGAGAGTTTTGATGGGAGGCCTTCTCTTGGCAGGTTTGTTGTGGTACCTTGTTCTTTCCAATTGATGATAATGGATCTGCAGGGGATCAGATTTATATATGTAATAATTATAACTCTGACTTGTACTTCTCAACAAAGCAACAGCAAATATAAAATATTTTTAATAAGTTAGTAGATTTGTCTGCTTTGTAGTACATATATTGCACACTGTACTTGTGTAATCTGCATGCAGATGTATTGCCTATAATATGGGACGCTATGAGCTGTGGAGTTATGAAATTGTATTCTCTGAAGGGATGGATACGCTCCATCCCAGACCTCTGGGATAAATTACAGTGGTGTTTGTGATCCAGAACTAATCATCCAACATCAGCTTTGGACCTCACTAATGATCTCATGGCCACAAGCAATCAAAGTCGAACAGTAATGTTCCAACATCTAGTGTAAACCATTGTCATAGTACGGGACACTCTCAAACATAAAGGTGCTTGAGTAAATGCAATAGAAGAGCCACCTGTGCTTCCATAAAGAACCCTGTATATATAAGAGATGTGAGTGTTAAAGAACCTTTACAACATCTGAAAGGATCTTAACACTCACATATCAAATACCATTATTACTCACACTTTGTCTATTAATACCCTTTATTGGAGAAGAAACCTTGGTTAAACATTGTAAACTATTTGCACACATAGTATATATTAATGGTTCATAACTATTTGCTTTACTTTATGAATGCAAATAAAATGTGTTCATACATTGGCTCAGAGTCGCGTGTATTCAGTCTAATATTTATTCCACATTGAAATTTCCTCTGCTTCCACAATTTCACTCTAATCAAATCACAGAAATAAGTTTTGTCACAGACATTAATTTTCATGGTATAGCTCCAGGGCACACTGCTAAAATTTCATTAAAAATAAATACAATTTCATTATTAATAATTTAAGCTTAATTGTTTTTTAAAAACATCTATAAACAAGTGAATCAAAAGTGTGTTATCCCAGCTCTGCAAGTTCCCAGCTCTGAGTGTTATTTTGTGAACAAGCACACAAGGTTCCATTTCAAGGAGGAACAATTTAAGACAAAACAAAACAAAACAAAACAAAACAAAACAAAACAAAACAAAACAAAACAAAACAAAACAAAACAAAGCAAAAAAAAACTAAATCCAAAACACTGCCATAGTTACAATAAGTAACCAATCACTCTAAATACCAATACAAACTCTTTTCTTTTATGCTCATGTACATGTTTCTGCATTTTCTACATTATGTAAGCTGGGGACAAAGGGTCAGCTGGCACAGTATACTATACTAGGTTTATATTTTTGCCTGAAGGATGAGCATTGTTTTCTCCTTAAATGGATAGTTATCATCTGCAGTATTACAGAAATGCATCATATGTTGGGCAAGAAAGTTTACAAAAAGCATACGTGAAAAATAGCCCCAATCAACCTTACTTCTGTCCATACATTGACATGTTCTGTGACCTGCTTGTGATTCACCATGACCTTTAGTCCACTGGTGGTACTGTTTTGTCAAATACACACCAGCCTTTCATGTACATAAAGAAGAAACTGCTGCTTTTCATTTTATGAAGCTCACAGAGACAAGGTAAGAGTCATACATTTCAGTATTTAGGGTAGGAGTAAGGGTTGGGTTTAGTCCAGATTTACATGGAGGTGGAAGTTCAGGTCATATTATTAAACTGCTTACTTTGTAGCATAGGAACACCCTTCATTGGCTGGTCCAAAAAGTTCAATGTCAGCCACTTGTAATACCTAGTTCCCCTCATTACATTAGCCAGGAGTTAATTGTTAATTGGCAAAACAAGAGAGAGGAATAGGGCATCTATCACTAGCATTCTATGTTCCAATCTTTTCATTTCTGCTTGTGTGTGTTGCATCGGTAATTCCTGAATATGTCCAACTATTGGAATAAATTTAGTTTACGTTGTATTCTGACCTCTATTATTTATGTATGTATGCATTCCTCTTCAGATCAGGTTGGCCCAGAACAGTGCCCCACAATGCTGTGCACATATATGTACACATGCACATGCATTGGCCTGCTTGCAGAATCACACATATTTACAAGTCCTCTAGAAGACTGGTGTGGTAAGTAACTGAAATGGGCCAGCCAATATGGTTACAGATTTTCAGTATGATTGTGATATTTGTTGATTTGTTTGATTAAACCGCAGAAATAAAGAATGTCCAAACAAAACCAGGGGCAGTACCAAAGAATGTAAATCCCTGTCCTGTGTATTGAAGTGAGAATACCTAAGAGGATATAGTAAAGAAACATTTAGAGGTGATAAAATCTTGGCACACTTTATTCACTAGATTTATGTATTCAAGTGATTAAGTCCCAATATCATTTTAAAAGAGCAAAAAACATCGCCTGTAGATCCTTAACATTCAAGTTTCGTTCACTGCTACAATTCTTTAGTCTAAAATTATTATACAGTTCATCAGGGAGATGTCAAGGACAAACTATGAGTCGGAAACCACAACTGGCTGCAAGCTTGGCTGTTAGCAAGTAGACCCTGGAGAGATACCTCCAGATAAATGACTTCTATAAGAAGCGAAGTCTCATCACACATATGAGGTGGTTTCTTTTGAGCGTATATGAAACCATGGGATGAAAATAAATTAACCAAATTAATTGCAAAGCAAAACAAGAGAGGGAAGATGCACACCGACCCTGTGAGACTGACCTGAATGAAGAAAAGAAGAGAAGCGAAACTAATTTTCTTTCAATTATTTATCAAACAATAGTCTCACTGACTATTTGACGTGAAGTAGTGAGAAACTGATGAGCTGAGAATGAATGAGATGTCCATTTCACTGCCATCCCAAATGAAAAAGGGATGGTATCGTTTGCATTTAGGAGTTTAGTTGAATGGAGAAAATGTCAATGTCAATGCTGGCCCTCAGGAAAATGTGACTAGATGCTACTATATTTACCACAAATAGTAACTATACAAATACTAGTGTTCTTCAAAAAATAATAATACAAACTGAAAACTATGTTTTTATATTCTCTGCATATAGCATAAAAATACAAGTTTCTTGTCCATATCACACAGATCTACTGCATTCTGCCTTATTAAACACATATTCCTTCAAAACATTTACATACCCATTTGAAAATCCTTTAAAAATGTCTTGACCACTTCAGGAGAATATGTCATTGTTGATACTGGAGAGCATCTCCTCCAGAATAGTTATTGGAAAAGAAGAAGGACAAATCCACAAGGGGAGTTCAAATTCAGTATCTGATGAAGAAAAAGCCACAGAGGCTTTAGTTCTGTTTAATTTAGTTTAGTTCTGTTTAGTTCTGTTTAGTTTAATTTAGTTTAGTTCTGTTTAGTTTAGTTTAGTTTAGTTTAGTTTAGTTTAGTTTAGTTTAGTTTAGTTTAGTTTAGTTTAGTTTAGTAAACGTATATAAACGTAAATGTAGCCAAAAGGATGAGGATATCAGCTTATATTTTCCAGCTTCTTGTTGGAATTTTCCCATTCCACTTTACATGGTGCAGCCTCAGATGCTTGATGGTCCACCAGAAACCAGTTCCTTGTATTTCAGTTAGGACATTAGCTCAGACTAGAAACATGCTCATATACAGAAAATGGTGTTCTGTTGAGCAACAAAAATATTTCACCCATTTAAAATGTTGCTTTTATTTATTTTACATTACAAACCCAAAATTAGGATTTTATGTGATAAAGTAACACAAAACTGTAAGTATTTGTGAAGTGAAAAGAAAATGAGACATAGTTTTGAATATTTTTAATGAACAAACATCTGAAAAGTGTGGTTTGCATTTGAATTCAGGTCATTTGTACTCTGATATGCCTAAATAAAATCCAGTATGATGAATTGCCTTCAGAACCATTAGTAAATAGACTACCTGTAGGTGACTTATTTTTAGTATAACTACAAGATTTTTTATGTGAAGGATTCAGTGGTTTGTTAGAGAACATTAATAATCAAACAGCATTTTGAAAACTAAGTGTTATGTCCTCTAAGGGTAGGACGCAACAAAAAGTGTTATGTGAATGCCCACTCAGCCTCAGACCAAGCAACCACAACCCAAAATAATTAAATAAGGCTTTTATTGCTCAAACAAATTCTTCAACTCTGAGTCAAAGCTTACATTATTAGAAAAACAAACAAAAATGGAAAAATACAGGATTCTATGGCTTCAGGGTGACCCCAGGCCAATACAACAAACAAATCATCTATAACAAAAGAAAGCATCTAACTTATCCTAAAAGTAAAGAAACAAAAATACAAACAGCTACCCTACCTACTCTTTACATAAACAAAATGTAAAAGGTTGCAACAAAATAGGCAGGTCACCTACAAATCCTGCAAAATCAACTCTACAAAGGAACAAACAAGCTTGGTCTGTGCTGGTGAGCCTTCACTGGAGCAACACACGTGGGCTCAGAGAAAAAGGTGCAGCTCCTCACTCCCAAACGAAGAGCCTTTTCAATCTCCTGCAAAGAGAACCAGCCAATGGGAAGTGGCCACGGGTGGAGCAACAATCAATCAATTTCCCCAGAGCAGCCAATCACCAGCCAAAGCAGCACCTGAAAAAAGACAAGAAACAAACCAAAAGAAAAGAGTCCCAAACTCAGGGACGTAACACTTAGAAACAGAGCAGGTCAAGGATAAATTTGTGGAGAAATGTAAAGCAGGGTTGGATTATGAAAAAATATCAAAAGCTATAAACATCTCACAGAGCCTGTTCAATCCATCATCTGAAAATGAAATGAGTACGGGACAACTGCAAACCTACCAAGACATGGCCATGCACAGGTAAGGAAAGCAGCCAAAAGGCCCATGGTCACTCTGCAGAAAACCACAGTTCATCCACAGGACAGCTATTGGTTGTGTACTCCACAAATCTGGCTTTTATGGAATAGTGACAAGAAGAAAGCCATTTTGGAAAGCAAGCCATTAGAAGTTCCATTTGCACTTTGCCCCAAGCCATGTAGGGGACACAGCAAACACGTGGAAGAAGGAGCTCCTTCCAGCAGGACAGCAAACCTAAACATACAGGCAGGGCTACAATGGATTAGTTTCGATCCCATTGAGAATCTTAAAAATGACTGTTGACAGACACTCTACATGCAGTCTGATTGAGCTAAATATATTCAGCCTCAAAATATGCAAAATTGGTATAAACATATCCCCAAAAAATACTGTATAAATGAATGAATAAATAAATAAATAAATAAATAAATAAATAAATAAATAAATAAATAAATAAATAAAAATAAATTAATACAAAAACTTGCAGTTGTAATTGCAGCAATTTTGTAATTGGTCCTTAAAAGTATTGGCACAGGGGGTTGAATACAAATGCACATCTTGTTTTGCAGATTTTTATTTGTAACAAATTGTGAAAACCATCACATACAATCCCAATAAACTGCGCTGAAATCTATGTAACATGAAGAAATGTGAAAAACCTCAAGCGGTATGACTTCTTTTTCACTGTAGATGCTGCAGTGAAGGGATGTCCATGTCAATGTCAAAGTCAATTCTGTTCATAACTCATATTTAATGTTGGCCAGAATTTCTTAAACTGCTGCTGTTGACGTGCCTGGTGGATACGACCAGTGAGTTTGTTCATCTTTGACAGAAAGAACCAGCATAGTTTTTTACAGGTAAGAAAACCAAGCCTGAGGAAGCGAATGAGGGTAATGCTAATAACTAAATAGCTACAGTCTCTTCAGCTTGGTAACCGGACATTGTGCTGAGGGGACCTAAAGAGAGGTCAGCAACACTTTTCAGTAAGACTCTGGAATAATTACAGTGTTAAAACGATGCTATGATCTAAGATTTATATGAACCTGTCATAGTGCCAATCCCCCTGTAGAAGAATAACCAAAACAGGGTTATTAACAGGTTAGTATGTTGTAATTCAGTATTATTAGGAAACATGGTGCTCTTCTCCAGAATGAACCCAGTTTGATCAATGGATCAAATGATCAAATGATCAAAAGATCAAAATTTTGATCTTTGTAATTACTTAATAAACTAGAAATCCAATGCAATTATTTTGTAATTTGCCTTGAATAAAAAAAAATGCAGATCAGCAAATCAACTAAATTCAGACACACACCTGATTTTCACATGAATCAAATACAGCCAAAACTACATCAAATACAGCCTTTCACTTTTTCATTTGATTGTGTTGATGTAGGATATTTAAATAACTTGAACAAGATTAGAATCATGCAAATTCCACAAATCAACTTCAGAGAATCAATTTAGATTCTGTGCCTAATACATTTATAATCTGATCTATCTGACATTCTTTCCTTTTCATCTCCTTGTATGTCTTTTCGGTCCATTTTGGATTTGTTTCTGATGGCTTGGTGGCCGGCTGAGAGCTCCTTGTTTACCCACTGTTGCCACTTGTGCATCTTGTTCCTCATCTTTCATTTTACACTTGACCAAGCATCTGAAATGAGCCTTGAGGAGACAAACAGTGGGCCAATGCACAATTATAATTTTCCAATCATTTGGAGAGGTTGGTGCATTAGCTGAATTAGGTATCTTCACTGGCTTGTTGTCTTTGCCGATAAGAGGCTAGCGGAGCTCCCATTAGCTCCGTGCAGGATTAGGGAGGGAGCAGGGCCTATTTCGAACAACATGGGAGTGCATCATAATGAGGCTGCAGTGCGGGCAGTGGACACATTTTTCATCGAGCTCTTTAATCAGAGCCAAGGTGAATTTTCTGTCTCTTCAGATTGAGTGCAAGGAGGGGATTTGCAAGTTTTGAATGTGCTGATGACATTTAATCTCTGTGGAGGAAGACTACGAGTTCTGACTGACATCCGTGCGTGCAAAATGAAAAGGGACAGGGCTGGAAAACAACGAGCAGAATACACATTTCATCCACTGAAAAGCACTGTTTTACTGAATAACAGGGGAGTGCTGCATCATAATAGATGCCTTTAATTAGCAGTTATCACACGTTTGATGGTTGGATTCTCATTTTGTCTTGATTATCCACTAGAGCAGAGGTTACAAGGTGCTTGGGTCACTGCCTGAAGAGAAGTTTGTTCGAAAAATGGGTTCCTAACACTTAGAACCCGAGATCCGCACTTTGCGGGCAGTTCCATGCTGTTTTCCAGGCTTCATATCTCAGGATCAGAGTAACCTACATACATAATACACATATCATAACAAACCGGAATACCTGTCCTTCCTAAACATTGTGTAATATCATATAAGCAGGTAGTCCAGCTCAGAAATTCCAGTTAAAATGCCAAAGGAGCCATCCAGTTCACGTTTACTGCTCTGTCCATGTGTACAAGATTGAAAATCTCAGACACTTTGACGAGACCTAAACTGTGATAGTTAGATGACTGGGTCATCTCCAAAACGACAGGTCTTGTGGGGTGCTCTTGGTATGCAATGGTCACTACCTACCAAAAGTGCTCCAAGGATGGACAACTGGTGAATCAATGACACTGGTGAGGTTGCACAAATCTCACTGATGCACAGTGAAGGCTAGCCTGCCTGGTCCAATCACCCAGAAGAGTAGCACAAACTACTATAAAAGGACTTTGGTTATGTCTTGTGGAGTCCACAGCTTAGAGCCGGTTTTGTAATTACTGTATGACCTACACAATATGAGCTAGATGGTTTTCATTTGTAATTTTATGGCTGGTCACTGTACATAGAACTAGGTGAACAAGAATTACTATATTCACATTAACTGTAGGGCAGCACAGTGGCACTACGGGTAACATATGTGTCACATCACACTACGAGTAACACAGCTCCAGGGGCAAGAGGTTGTATGTTCGATCCCAACAGTAGTATTGGCAAAATGCCGTGACATTGTAGCATCAATCAATAAATGCAACCTCAATGGAAGGTAAAATAACTTGCATGCTTTTACTTGCTTGTCTTTTTCTTTTATTCTCGTAAAGCAGAAAGCAGTTAGTGAGAGACGTGGTGCAGATTGTTGGGATGAAAATGCAGTTTTAATTTACAGACTTAAATAGTGCACAGCCACTACTGGATTAAAAAATGCATTAATAAAACATAGAATTCAGACACTCCTCTTGCCTAATTTAACCATGAACTGAACCATTTAAAGCATATATTTAACTCCAGTCCAGCAGGACCAGTGTCCAGCACAGTTTGGTGATTTCCTGATTTCCTTCACCTAATTTAATTCACCCTTTTTATGATTTAGGCATTCATCTGCTGATACAACCGATATCAATAAGGCAAATCAAAAAGCCTGTATGACTATCTGTATCAATGTTTAGCTCAGAGTCAAGATCATGCTGCACCATTCTACTTTGCAGTATTGCTCACATAAATATAACTTTCTTGGAAAAGTTATAAGGCAACCTTACCCTACCATATTTTTCCTGTTTTGGACTGATGAAGTTGGAATATAACTTTTTGGAGAACTCCTTCATTATTAGAATATAATAATGATAAATTCCAAAGCACGCATGGTTGCTTTGGTAATACTGCATGAGAATATTGTATGGGTGGAAAGCAATGGAAATTCACAAAATACCAGTGAAATCCTTGATTCAAATTTCAAACAGTCTGTGAAGAGGCAAAACATCCAATTACAAGAGCTGAAAGACTTTTAACTGCTACAAAATAGGTGGACACAGGACGGAACAAAGTACTAGAACAAAGTATTAGTACTTTGTTGCTGTACTTAAGTATACTTTTGAAGCGTCTGTACGTGACTTGAGTATTTCTGCCCTTTAATACTTCCTACTTATAATCACAGCATTTCACAAGATAAATCTGTATATTTTAAACACTATATTTATTTTTGCTATAGATGACTCCATTACAATTTTGGTTTGTGTGAAAAACAACCTGAGTAGAGTTTCATCATCAGAGTTCTGTTGTGAACTCCTGCTCCCACCAATGTTATTTTCCCCCACACATCTCAAATGCATGTATTCCACAGCACTACTGTATAAAAGGCCTAATGCTCCTTTATGTTCAATAACATATAGTAAAATTGCCTTTGCAGCTCAGGTTCATAAGGTTACTTATTTTCCTACTTGTTTATTTAGCCATTTGTGGTGACAAAGGGAGTTCTAAACAACACCAGAAAGCATGTTCGGTTAGCTGCTATCTAAATTTGTTTTAACAGCAACTGAATCTGAAGCTCAGTCTGAGGTTGCTGGTTCTGCTCGCCTGTGTCTGACTCACAGCTTTCAGTCTGGTGGTGCATATTTAACTTTGAGGACCTTTGTGATTGAAAATCTGTTGCACAGCCCAAAATAACTGACTAACAGGCAAATATGAGTTGTGTGGCATTGAGCTAAAAGTATCACCTTGTTCTTTGCCCTACAATTTTTAGCTATTGCCTCAATGTTAACTTTTCCGTAATTCCCCTGCATCTATGCCTCTCTCTCTCTCTCTCTCTCTCTCTCTCTCTCTCTGTCTCTCTGTCTCTCTGTCTCTCTTTCTCTCTCTCTCTCTCTCTCTCTCTCTCTCTTTCTCTCTCTCTCTCTCTCTGTCTCTCTCTCTCTCTCTCTCTCGCTGGCTGTATTTCATATAGTCCTGATACATTTCCAGTGATGCAGGGTGATGTCCCCATAACTCCATCTACACAGGGATGAGGTAAACTCAAAGCTCCATAAATACAGCAAGCTGAAAGAAATACGGCTCTTTTATTAAAACTGTAAATCCGAAAGCCTCTCCTATAAAAAAGAGAAGTGAAAACGAGAGACATGTTGCTCATGCCATGCCCAAAGGCAAGAGCTTTCTAGGTAGTCCATTGTGTTCATGATGACAGAATATAAATACAATGTTTCATATGTCTTTAGATAGTGCAGACAATAGCAGAGTTTGGGAGGTGGGTGGCTTTCATCTGAAATCATTATGCTGCTTTATCTTCCTCAAGGTTACATTATTTCAGGCAGAGGTATAGGCAGCTTATTTGATTGTATTCACCCAAAGGGTCAGCGCAGATTGAACTCTTTGTGGGCCATCAATGGGCCATCATGGAAACGTACTCCAACCAGACTGTGTCTGCTTCAATGGCTCGTACATCTCCTCATAACATGTCAAACAGGGCAATAGGTATTTCTAACCATGATAAATAGCCTCAACCCATGCACATATGATGTTCAGATGGTGAGATGTTGAGAAGAGAAGAGTCACAATGGGAATAAGGATTTAAGTTAGTGGATGTATCTGAGAATTACCAAATGGTCCAGGAAATTAAGTCTTCCAGAACTGACCACTGTTGAGATTTTGTTTATTTGACTCTATGGTTTTGTACATCAGTTGTCTTTACCTTGTAGAACCCCTTAATTTAAGCTGTTTGAGGAGGTTCTTTGCCTTTTTCCCCGTAACATCTCAGATACAACACAAAGCAAATGTGGTTGAGGTAGCTTTATTTTTAAGAATGTATGGTGCTGATGATTTATCAACTTTCTGGGTTGCTCACATTAATGGATGATGGTTTATTTGTATATCTGCCTGTGTATTTTTTTACTCATGGGAGAAAAGGAGGAACTTATTTGATTAGAACCCTCTGAAAAGGTCAACAAGGCCTGAACTGTGCCTGTTTCAGTGAAGCTCGTACATCTCCTCATAATATGTCAAACAGGGCTGCAAGTATTTAACCATGATAATAGCATCAACCCAAACACATATGATGAGATGCTCAGTGTGTGAAAGGGAAAGAACAGTCTCAGAGGGAATATAACTTGGTTTAGTGGGTGTGTTGTAGAATTACCAAATTGTCCAGGACATTGGTCTTCCTGAAGCTGAACCCCCTCCCCCTTCTATGGTTCCTCTGTGGTATCACTCGTGAAGTAATGGTAGAAGCAAGTTTACTTGATACCTTTTTCAACTTTCTGAATTAACTGATGTTATTTGTTTTTGCCTGTTTATTTATTCATTTATGAGAAACTAAGGAGCTTATTTGATTAGAGCTTCCCAGAATGGGTGAACATATGTTGAACCCTTGGAACATCAATGTGCCAGTGAGGAAACTTAATCCAACCAGCCCGTGCCTGCTTCAGTTGCTTCTGTATCTCCTCATAACATGCTAAAAAGGACAATAAGTATTTCTAACCATGATAAATAGCATTCTGTCCACATAGCACGTGAAGAGGAAAGAAGTGTCTCAAAGGGAATATGATTTGGTCTTGGAGTCATCCGCTTTCTCCTTACCCTTAGTTGAGCAGATAACATGGTTACGATTTGCAGAATCAGTCACGCTCACTTGTCAGTGCATACTTTCCTGCTTAATTAATCACAGTGCTCATTCTCTGCACTACTTAGTGAGCTATGCTGATTGACCAGCACATTTCATGTCCATTTTGAGATAATTATCTGATCTGAAAATCAAGACGCAGAACATCATTGGGCACTGTTTTGTTGTACCTTTGGCAAGGTCAGTTTTTAGCAGAACCGTTGTCTAATAGTGTTTATCTTATTCAAATGCAATCTATGGCAGCACCTCTATAACTGGATAGCACTGAGGTGCATTATTCAATTTCTTCAATTACTCTGTCTTTTAAAACATCTGTCTTGAAGGTCTGCAGTTAGAGACTGTAGCCCATCTGTTAATGCACGGTCAATGTTAATTATCTTCTAGCCCACACTCTCCCAATGCTGTGTCTTCCTGCCTTTACACACCCACCTTAACTCAAGCAGGGCTTGTTAATTAACAGACTAATTGCATCAGGTGTGTTGGGAGGAGGATAACACCGAAACATGCAAGGTTGGAGGCAGCCCAGGACCAAGCGCTTATTCTTGATCAGGGGTCAGTTTTTCAACTGTAGAGCTTGGCCTGGGTGGCAGGCCAGACAAGCAATACTGATGTATACAAACACTGCGACCTGATACACTCATACACATCATACACTGACATGCCAGAAATTTGGGTATAGCAGTATGTAAATTTTGTATGAAGACCATAAGAGACAGCTAGGAAATGCCCAAACTTGTATAAGCGGTCAGGTATTATCTTATGAGGGAGGTTGAACACTGGCCAGTGTGCTCATAGCAACTTGATTTATCAAATTTTGAGAGACGCATAACAAAGGGTGCCAAATGGATGAGACATTTTATATAACTTGTTGGCATTTATTGATCCATGTGCATACTGGAAAGTCCTAGAACCAGTTTTAAATAGATGTCACAATGGTGAATTACTCTGCTGTAATGTCCCATCATTATTTGGGTACATGAAGTCAATGAAGGGCTGAAAATAATCACCAAGCAGTGAAATGTAGTGGGCACATATCATTGTTTTGTTGGACCAGTGGACCCAACCCATGCCATGATAATACACTCCACACCAGTACAGAACCACCACCAGCCTGCATAGTGTTTAGCACAAATGGGGTTCACGGTTTGCTGGGTTTGAACCACATACAAACTCTCTATCATTGAGTTGAAACAGCTCTCTAGGGCTAGCAGTTAGCAAACTTAACAAGCCCATGTGAGGTGCTGTGTCTGGCATGGTGGTGTTAACAGAGGCACTCTGGCAGATTTTCTGCTCGCAAGTCCTGTGGAGGCTAAAAAACGCTGCACTTAACTGCAGGATGCACATGGTGCCTCTAGCCTTGAATGTAGACACGATTTCTGAGTCACATGTCTGTTTTCAGGGGCAATTATTCCATGGTCATGATAATTAAACACCTGTTTGAGGCCACTGTGCCACCTACTGTGGTTGGTAATACCTTCTGTAAGGTATTTCTGGTACATATCACATTTGACACAGATTGCTGCTACATAGAGCTCATAACACAAACATTTGAAAGCCATAACTGTATATGGAACCGTTTCTATAGCAATTAATCATCATGTTTTAACATTTAAGTGTGACCAGTAGCAGAGCTAGACAGCCAACATCTCAGTGCATCTACTGTAGTTAAGAAGTGGCTCTCAAATAGTATGCTACTCAAGTAAGCTCTTGGTAGGTCTCTTTTTAAACCCCCTACTCAATAATGTCCATCCATCCATCCATCCATCCATCCATCCATCCATCCATCCATCCATCCATCCAGCTATCCATCCAGCTATCCATCCATTCATCCATCCATCCATGGGTACACTGGCCAGTGTTTAGCCTCACTCACCAGATAAGAGCTTATACAGGCGTGGGTGTCCCAAGCTGTCATCTGAGGTAATGCAGCATCAGAAACAGTTTACAAAGTGCTATCCAATGTCACTGATGTAAGCTTTGTTTTGTAGAATTACATCATGACACATCTTAAATCTGCCAATTGGTCTTTTATCCTATCAAGAGTTCATGATGAATGGATCAACAGAAATGCTCCAAAATTACTGGGAATACAGTCTTTTTCCATTAATATCCACCAGAATTTAAGAAGGTTCTTTTACTTCTCATGTAAAATTGCCATTTTAGTTACATTTCTTTTTTGCATGACTGTATTTGTCTCATATTTTAAGTCAGTAAGCAGTACTAGCCAAATGAACAAAAATGTCTTCTTGGTTCTCTTGGTTTAAAAACAAAATCAGCAGTGCATGCCATTTGATTAGGGGGTCCTAAAATATTTGCATATGACTGTTTATATCATTGGCAGCCATAATATTTCATTTTACAGGGTCTAGTTTAAGAAACCCAACACAAAATGAACATAAATCCATGTCCTCCTGTGGGGGAAACAGGCCTTTCAACCATATTAATTACTTTCAATACATCGGAGTTAATTAAAATGTTATGAGTGAAAACATTTGAGTAAGAGGTCACTGCAGTTAATAGTCTCATATCACTCTGCTCCAAGACACTTTAATGATGTTGGCACAAGCAGGCACTGGTGACTGCCCTGCTGGACAAAAAGGGCAGTTACCCCCACTTCCACACACACACACACACACACACACACACACATCCCAAATACACAATGCTTGAGAAAAAAAATGCTATGGAGCTTTTGTTTCACGTATATGGTTAAACATACACATAATACTGAATCACCATCTGAATTCTGTCAGAATGTATTTAGAAACTACACAGCTGCCAATGTACATTTGCTTCTTAGTGTAAATATGCAGTGGATAGGCTATTGGAAATGTGCCATAGGAAAATGAATAGCATTGGATATAATTAAAAAGTTAAGTAAAAGTCACAGTGTGAAATAAAGCCATTACATATAATGGAATGAGACGATGGGAAAAACTCCCACAAGGAAACTGATTGCGACATCTGGGTGTTTAGTGGATAATTAGTCTTTGGACTCCTTTACTCTAATAGTATATGTATTTAACCCAGTTATACGTTACAAATGTCCATTGATTGGTCCAAATTGCTTTTATAGTTTGTAGTTCTATAATTACAGACTGTAGTTAGCCTTCTTTCACTGTGATCAATGGTTAGGACATCAAAGGACCACTGAGCAGGTATTATGTGGGTGGTTGGTCATTGTCACCACTGTCTATTGTCTAATACTGATTTTGTTTTTCTCTGACACATAGCTATCAAAGTCGTCATGTGTTCATTGATGTTAGCAGTGAATGTCATATTAAGAGACCCTTCTTTGGCTGAACATCTGCAGGGTACTTCACCTATGATCCATTCCTCTTAGGTTCTTCAGCCTGACTTTACCGAATCTTCATAATTTACTTAATATATCTGTAAGCCAGCCTGTGATACCCGGGCAGCCAAGGGCACAGCAAGTGTCACGGGCATTAAAGCTATGAAAAATATCCTAATTGGAGAAAACTTGAAGTTTTGACTGTTGCCAGCCGACAGATCATGAGCACACATGTATATCTGATGCCCTTAGTGCAGCTAAGTAGCAAATGAAATACTCTCTCATTAGTGGCATAAATGGTACAGTATGCTTTCCGTCAGTAAGCCGAGCAGAAACAGAGGCAGTGGTGAGGGTCAAATTAGCATTTCACTTTAAAGAGCAGACAGGCCGAGGTCCTACGAAAGTCCAGCAGAAGGGTCTCTTCCGGAAGAGGGTCTCTCAGTAACGGTAGATGTATTTTTTAGTGACTACACAACAGTCAAACAGCATTCCTCCAGTGGCATATAGAAATACTTATGTGAAACAGTAATTACTGGTTTTTATACAATACAAAAGCAGTTTTGAAGAGTACTACATCACAAAGATTAATCCACCCCCACACATCCTGTCTGGCTTGTGTAATTTTAATTAAAATGTTTACAAACATTTGAATTGCATTCTGTAAATTATGACACTATCATTTTTGAATGTGCAATGGCATGCAAAGAACTTACTGTTTAAATTCATAGTTTCAAAGCACTTAAATCTGAGATGCAGAAGAAAAAATTGAGGATACCATGCAAAGACAAGCTCAAGTACCATGCTAACTTTTTCATTTTTCTTTGATATAAAGTGGGATTGTCTTGTTTATATAACAACACACAGGTGAGTTCTTTGTCCTGTTTGTCTCTCCAGTCTAACAGTTCTTTTCACCATTCTGTTTTGTTTTGGTTCCCCCACATGCTTTTAGCATGCATATGTCATGTCACCACCTTCGCACCACCTTGTCATCAATGTTTTCCACCTGTGTATCTTTTGTAACCCTCTCAGCCCCAGGTGTTCCTAGTCTTGCCTGTGAATTTAAGTTCCTTTGTTTGAGTTGGTCATGCGTGTTAATGACAGCATGTGTTATGTCATCTATGTATCCTGTCATTTGTTTTGTTAATAAATATTCAAAACTCTGTGAGTATGTTCAGCTCTCCTCATCTGATCAGCTACAGCTTATCAAAACTAATTTAAATTTTAATAAATAAATACATTTTGATACAATAATAAAACAATCAAGTAATTCAAAATCAGGATTACATGTATTAAAAATGTTAACAATATTTCTTGTATCATACAGTTGGCAAATACATAAAAAAGATTCTATATAAGCCATGAAAGTTTTCACTTAACCTTAATGGCATGTAAACATTGTCTTCAAATAAGTAGCACAATATTTTTAGTACAAAGGTAGGTGAAATACTCTTCCGTTTAAGTCAGTAGTCAAAGAAAGAGAGAAAAATGCAGCTTTTAACACTTCAAATGGAAACATATCTAAAGGAATTATATTTAGTAAGAAATTCATGCAATATTAGTCTATCTTTACAACGTATTTACAAGTAGAGCAAGAAATATATCTGAAGGGTGAGATGTTTGCTAAGCAGGCTTAAGGAGAAGCATCTAAAAGCTTCTATGAAAGGAAAGAAGCCAGGCTGAAAGCTCCTTCCTCTGAATCACTGCACTTTGGGTTCTTTGCAGGAAGTGCCGGTTTTGGTGGCAACAGAAAGTGTTGAGTGTTTACTGCCATGACAAGACTCATTAGCTGAATCCACAATGCAGGGCTAACTGACACAGCAAACACACTAGTGCCAAGCATGCTGAGCACGCTGTGAAGGGAAGGAGTAGTGTGTTAGTGAGGTATGGAGAGAGAGAGAGGAGAAGAGAGAGAGAGCGAGAGAGAGAGAGAGAGCGAGAGAGAGAGAAAGAGCGAGAGAGAGAGAGAGAGAGAGGGAGAGAGAGAGAGAGAGGAGAAGAGAGAGAGAGAGAGAGAGAGAGGAGAGAGAGAGAGAGAGAGAGAGAGAGAGAGAGAGAGAGAGAATTAAAATAGATATTTCAAATATTTATGTTCAAGACTACAGGGAGTATTAAGTATTAATTGTATGCACTTATGACTTTTGGTGGAGTATATTCTGTCAATGCCCATAGAATGATTTTCTCCTATTGCTTCCATTTCGCTGTACACTGTTGTTTAATGTTATGTTTTCACACCCCTTCACATTAATGCACGGCTATTTTAAGCTGCAACCATTGCTGTCACAGATGTGCAAATGCACACATAACTGGTCTGGTCTCTGTAGAGAAGTACTGCCAATAGAACTCTCAGGAAGGACTCTCTAGAACAGTTCATGAACCTATTGGCACCATGCCTAATGCCAGGCATGGGCTAGAGGGGTATAAATCCCTCTAGGATCGAGCTGTGAAGCAGTGCAACTGTGTTGTTTCGACGATTGTGTTCCCATCCAATATTTAGATTGTTGGGCTGAGATAAGGTCAGGTGGTGATATAACATCCCATATCACCTTTGTTGTTAATAAAAGAAAAAAAAATGTTAGTATTATACTGAGACATGGGGTGGGAGGGGGGGTACAGAAAAAGGTGAGCACAGTAAATGGAAGAAGTTTGGAACCACCAGGACACTTTGTAGAGCTGGCCACTCACAAAACTATAATCATGGTAGAAGTGTTTAGTCAGGGGTAAACTAAGAACTCAATGATCACCCCTGACAGAGAATCATCTCTCTGTTGAAGAACCTTCCAGAAAGATAAACTTTTCTGCAGCACCCTACCAATCAGGTCTGTATGATAAAGTGTCCAGATGGAAGCCTCTCCTCAGTAAAAAGCAAATGAACCCTGTCTGGAATTCCTCACACCAAAGACTATCAGGCACTGCTCATCACCTAGCTAATACCATTCCTACAGTGAAACATGGTGGTGGCAGCATCATCTTAGACACTTTCAACAGCAGGCATTGGAAGCATCAGCCAGCCAAGAGAATAATGACTGCAGCACCACAGAGACATCCTTGATGAGCAACTGCCCAGAGCACTCTGGAACCTGATCATGAGGGTTTATTTTACAACAGGACTATTAAACCCAAGCACACAGTCAGATAATGTGGAGTGGTTTCAGGACAACTCTGTGAATGTCTTTGAGTGTCTCAGCCAGAGCCCAGAACTGAACCCAATTGAACAACTCTGGAGATATCTAAAAAGGGATGTGCACTGATGCTCCCCATCCAATTTGATAAAGCTTGAGAGGTGTATATATTTTTTATTACTGCAACACTTTACTAACGTGTAAAACTGGTAGTGATGGTGTATCACACAATGATGGTAATGACATATCTCATGTTCTATATATATATCATCCATTTAAGATCATTTTTTATGCATTACATTTATATAACAGCTGGGATCTACTAACTTCTTCACTGTTTGTCTATACACATGGTGTTATGATAGAAATGTGTAATTAACATGTACAGTATGCTAGTGTGGAGCTGAACAGATTGTCATATAGAGTTTGACAGCTTTCTTAAGGCAACTGCAATGTACTTTAATTCTTAATCTTTGCTGCTTGTATGGGGTAAGCTATCAGGTTCTGGGTGGCTTTTCTGAGGATAGATGGTGATTAATAGTGGAATGTGAAGAACAAATTGATTCTCCTCTACAATGATGTGATGAACTCAGCAGGTCAAACTTATAAGTGGAAAGCAGAGAAGAGTCAGTTATGATAACCCTCTCTTTGTTCTGGACTTGAATTTTCAACAAGTCACAGAAAGATAGAAAACTCTACCTGCTACAACAAGTATAATGTTTTTATCGTAATATATATATATATATATATATATATATATATATATATATATATATATATATATATATATATATATATATATATATATATATATATATTTTTTTTTTTTTCAGAAAAGTCAAAATATATCATTACATATATGGTAAAATATTTCAAGTCTGTTTTTGTTTTTTTACTTATGGCCATCAGAAATCTAGCATCTTATATTAGAAAATTACTAAATATGTAATTTTGAGTATAAGCACATATATAAATGTATACTAGACAGTATAAACACCATGTATTTTTCAGCACATTTAAGCACAATCGTGGGGACCTGACTGCTGATCTGACAGTTGTGTAGATATAGAGGATAATTCACAGAAAGTCATTCCTGGCTGATCTCAGAAAACTGCACTGTACATTTTAATGAAATTTGACTGAAGGGGAAAATGTGGTGGGAAAAGGTGCACATGCAACAGGAATGACGACAACCTTGTGTGGAGTGTAAAACAAACAAAAAAAAACTAAAACTTGCAAGAGCTTCATGCTTCTATTGGCTGAAAAGCTTAATGGAGCTTACCTTGCACTTCCATCCTATTTGAAGCATCACAACCACTGCAAAACATGTGTCCCCAGTGTCCTCCTTCATGGAAACCAAAATATGTTCACTCTAACATTCCCTGCATCTGGGTAGCTCCCCAGATGGCAATTAATGTTTGGATTAATTGAGGCCAATATCTGAGCCAAACAGTCAAAAGTGGTTCAGATTTGGTCAAAACATATCTGCTATCTGGGCAAGAGCCAAGAGATTCCAGGCTTGTAAATTGCAATAAGTCTTTAAACCTGTGATAGGCTGTGCTACACCCAGCTATACAATGCTATGATATGAGGCTGTGGGCTGTTTTGGGTGATTAATTTGACAAGTAAAGTTATTCGTTTTGTTTTTCTTCGCTTCTCCACCTGAAAGTACTTAAAGAACAACTTAAGATCTCAATAAATTCATGCATATTTAAGGTAATTATATTATCAGAACAAAGATCAACTATTCCATTTAAATCTGAACTTCTCCCACCTAATCTTATTATTTTATTATTATTATTATTATTATTATTATTATTATTATTATTATTATTATTATTATTATTATTATTATTATTATTATTATCATTAAATTAGTCTGTCCTTGAGTTTTTCTCATAATGTACTTTTGTGCAATAGCAGCAAACAGTAGTCAATACAGTAAATTTGTACGAAATTACGGTAGTTTAACGACTTGAACAGACCCTCTATTTCCCCTCCCGATACATTTCCTAAGACTGTGGAGAGCTGTGGCTCCCTGTACGTGACGAGGTTTGCAGTTAAATTTAGCGATTATCCCTCTCGGGTTATGCTGCACTTGGGGAAAAATGGTTGAAAATAAAAGACTCTGTCCTCAGCCTCATTCGTGCTGGCTAACTTCCCCTATAGTGCCCCCATCTCCCTCCACTCTGTGTCCTCCATGGTCACTCCTTCCTCGGGACAGCGTTTATCACTCCTTAGCGGAGGCAGCCAGGCCAGCTTGGCAGCAGTAATGGCTTGATCCAGACGTCCCATGGCTAAATGCACCCACAGAGGGAACCTCCTGTCTGCCTGCTCTATCCTGCTGGACATCAGTGACTTTCAGACAAACATCTGCCTGTATGCCCATGAGACCTCATTCTATGAATATATTTTTGATGTTTCTAATTTTTAGTCTTTTAAAAGGCTCTTGTTACACAAATGCTAAATGTTACTGAACAACCATGAAGGGGACATTTGATTATTTAAAGATTTACTCTGTGATTGGTTCTCTAAAGAATCATTTTTAAATCACTATGAAGAACCTTTCAACATAACAATGTAAAGTTTTGTCAATAAGGGTGTTCTGGTAAGAGGTCATGGTTCGTGGCATGCATCCCAGAAAGAGTACAATCGTGATGGTGCCATTAGTGTAAATAAAGTAATTTGTCATGCATGTGTGCCTCCTGGAAAACTGTCAACTTTAACTGTATGCTGATGGATTTGTATGATATTGTGGGAGCTGAAATTGTTTTCAAGTAGTATTGCTGTGGTAGCTGTTGTCTAATTTTTGTCCCCTCTTCTCCTTCTTTTCTGCTCTCTCCTCTTGCTGAAGCATGTAGAGAGAAAAACCCAGATGCTCAGATAACACATACTTTTGAAATGTTGGCTGTAACATGTTAATTTAACTCATGAAATCATTGTAGATCAGACAAGAGTGACATCGTTTTTTTTGGTGGGTGGATATGAAAACACATTGAACACTGACCACTGGCTATACTACATCAAGAGGATGCTGTATGGCACTAGATGGAGCAAACTTGCACCATTTTCTGTTCAAATAAAAATAAAAGACACCTGCGTTTGTCATATTGGGTCAAATTAATGCTAATGAATTGTGGCGGCACTTTCTATTAAAGGTTACAAGTAGATTATCACACTTTACATGCTACCCCTTGGCACAGAAATAAACAGACATGGCATTCTACTGTTACGCAGATGATACTCAACTGTATATATCAGCCAAAACCGATGATAAACCTAGATTAGAGAAAATGGAGGACTGTATAAAAGATGTAAAATCTTGGATGTTGCACAACTTCCTCCTAAATAGTGACAAAACAGAGGTCCTCCTTTTGGGTTCTAAAATCCCAAGAAATAAATAATCAGACTTAATGTTAAATCTGATGATTTATCTGTTGTACCTAATTCCAGTAGCAAAAAACTTGTACCATAATTGATTCAGATTTAGGTTTGATGAACACTAGGTAATATTACTAGACAGCTTTTATTCATCTTCATAATATTTGTTACAAATCCCTATCCTTGCATGATGCTGAGGTACTAGCAATGCCGATTGACCATATCAGTCCAATTCAGCAGCACTGCACTGGCTTTTGGTCAAATGTGGTATTGATTATAAAATTCTTTTACCTGCATATAAAGTCATACATGGGCTTGCTCCTGAGTACTTGCCAGATCTAATCTACCATGACATAGGGATTTATGGTAAACTTAGATGTTGGTGCTGCTGTACGACTCCTTCACACAATCACTGAGGTTTGTGACGGTGGAGTGGTTGGACGCCAATGTTTCAGGACGCTCCTATGTTTGCGCTACCAACTGGTTTTCCCTTAGTTAGGATTGTTATAGTCAGATCTGCCAGTCACTCGCCACACTCTGGTAATGTTTACATTCTCTATTCTCTATAAATTTAAATACCTACCAACAACTAATTACATCTCTGTACCTTTTCCGAGTCAATGAAGATCCACCAGCCTGGGTTGATGTAGTTTGACCAGAGGTTTCATCCTCCAGCTTTGAGGGAGTTTTCCCTTGCCACTGTTGCCCTTTGGCTTGCTCACCGGGGGGTTTATGTCTTATCCTTTACTCATGTGTTGTTAACTTTTTTATTTATTTTTTTATTTCTGTGAAGCTGCTCTGTGACATCAGTTGTGAAAAGTGCTATACAAAAAAATTAGATTTTGATTTGATTATATAGAGTGCTCAAGTTAACACAGAAAGGAAAACTGTCATATATGTAATATTCTTTGGATTTAATTTGATGTTTTTTTATTTTAATATTGATACTGTCTGAATAGTAATTTGTGTAATTTGTAAATATTCTTATAGTTTGAGATTTAATTTGGATTTTAATTCTATATTGATCAACAGTAAAATGAGAAAAACCTTGAAAGGTTTCACTTTTTTATGAGATGAATGATATTCTAGTTGTTGGCGATGCACTAGTACATTTAATGTCACTTAAGCTCAAGGATATCTTAGAAAAATAAAGAAATGAAATAAAATAACCAAGGGTTGAAATCCAAGCTACTAACCATTTAGGAATTAGCCAACACATTGGATAATATTTTGCTCTTATATAGTGTCTGGTATTCTTACTCTGGCCGTCTCTTGGCACCAAAAGAAGAACTTTGGAGAGCTTGTTCCTCAAGCAAAGTGCCCACCGCCTCATCTCTAATTAGAATGTAGAAAGGGCAAAGACGGCCTGCTGCTCAAATGGGCTGGCTTATGGTAATGCTGGCCAAAAGTGTCTGGCAGCAGGATAAACCCAAACTGCCTTTTAAAGGTCAGGGGGTTTTGGGGGACCATACTTAGTGTTCTCTGACCTGACATTTGTGTGTCTGGTGACCCCACAGATTGTGGCTCAGCAAAGTTTAATGAGGTTTTTTACAATAAGTTTGCCTAAGGAAAGATAGCTCATTGTTAATTTGGAGTGGAGAGGTTTTGTATTTTATTCCCCACTGTTGTAGGAATGTGTGCACTAGTAAACAGAGTTGGTGCGCTCTATGTCAAGATGATCCTGGTCTGTCCTTCCTTCTAAATCTACAGAACAGAGGAGAGAGAGTGAGGGAGCATGTTATTGAATAGTAATGTACACAGTGACATGATTTGATTTTTTTTCCCCTGGGAAGATGAAAATCAGCACTTTGTAATCTTTATAATCTGAATCTGCTTGTAAAATGGGCATAAAATCTACTCGGCAACAGCTTTGCTATTTCAGGCCTTGTTACTTTTACACACAGGCTTTAGCAGAGTTTTGTTTACCCATAATAAACAAAGCTGGAAATTTCACATGCCCTGTTTGGAATTTGTGATGTGCAATATGCTCGTGATTTTGCTCAGTGTTGACTACAAGATTACATGTGGAGCAAATGATTGTACTTATGTCTGCTTGACTGGAAAGCCCCTGTAATGTACCTTCATTAGGAACTTCCATTACACGGTTTTACATCACTTGAGCAATATCATTGGGCGGATTGGTGCTGGTTGCTGGAGACAGATTAAGTGTTGTACTGGGCTGAATTATACTGTCAACAGAGATTCCATATTAAACAAGAAGCAAATCACTGCTTGTTTGTGAACTTGACACTAATGTATGATGTACAGTGTGAACAACCTGCATAACCATCCATCAATTCGATAGAAAAAGAAACATCTGTCTGAATGATAAATACTTACTAGAAGTTCAGAAAAATGTTTCTCTTTGACAAGCGATAGTGGCAAGCGTACGTCTCCTTTCACCACAATCATGACTCTGACAACTAATAAAAGCTACATTTAATCATTAATAATAAATAATTGGCATCATGTCATTTTATCTAATCATACAGCACCATGATTGAGAAGATACCCTTTCTCAGAAAGCTCTGCATACCAAATGATGAAGCTGAAAATCAGATTTAGAAGACTACAGTGAACCTTGACTATTGATCTCTACCGTCAATGGCTGTAGCTGATCCCATATAGCCATAGACTCTATTGATTTTAGTTAGTCACTTATCATTGCATTAATTCTAGTTAGTACGATTGTTGATCCTGCTTACTTATTTGCCTATTAATCGTAGTCCATCAGGATTAAGATGAACCAAAGCTGTTTCCATGGAGTTTGAACAACCAGAATTGAAATAGGAGCCTTGTAGTCTATGGTTGTAATGTATGGATGGTATTTGAAACGTAACATTAGGTATACATTTACTAAAAATGTCTGCTTTCTTTCTTTCTTTCTTTCTTTCTTTTCTTCTTTCTTTTCTTTCTTTCTTCTTTCTTTCTTTTCTTTCTTTTCTTTCTTTTCAGATTTCAGATGACATTATTGAGTCTGCAGCCAGATTTCTTTTCATTTGACTGCATAATTTTTTATGACTCATGCCTTTCTGTCATCAGCGACTGTGTTGCAAGTCATTACTTTTCAGCACTTTTCTAGTTTCATGCTTTATTACTATTCAGTTGACACTGTGACAGCCAGATTTGTTTTATTTTATTTTATTTTATTTTATTTTATTTTATTTTATTTTATTTTATTTTATTTTATTTTATTTTATTTTATTTTATTTTGACATTTCTGTTCTGAAAATCCCATTCATACTTATAGGGCTTGTATTTTGTAACATGTTTATAAAGTGATAACAGAAACCTTTATTAGATTGTTAACGCATACTGCATGAACAAACGGAAGATCTTCCTCTGAAAATAGTTTATCTTGCTTTTGTTGGAGCAATCATCTCTACTGTAATAGGAAGGCTTTCTGCTAGAAAGCTGTGAAGATTTGATTGCTTGCAGCGACAATAAGTGAGCTCAGGGTGTTGGATGATCACCACCCCACCTCATCACAAAAGTAGATGGAGCACCATCATTACAGAGAATAGAGTACCACTGTTCCACAGCTCAATGCTGGGGGACTTTATACCCCTCTAGCTCACAACTGGCAATAGGTATGGTACCAACAGTTTCATGTTTGTCTGTTCCAGAGGGTCCTTTATACTACCGACAATACTTCTCTAAGGGATAAAGTTGTATTTACATCAGCAATGTCATTGGTTGTACTTTGAACTTTAATCTTAATTAGTTGTTTCTGAGATGTTACTGTTATTAATTCGGCTCCATCATTGCCCAGGGGGTTGTCTTCACCCGTCTTTCACACTCAGCAGGATCTGCAAGTAACCCAGACCCAGACCAATAAACGTACAATTGTTGCTCCTCTGGTGAAATGAATTTATGCTCTTTAACAACCTGTTTTTATCTCCAACTTTTTATATAAAATTATCCAATCTGATAAGGAACATAAATAATGAATAAGTAATGCTGCAAGTTATTTTTTCACTCTTAGGGGTATGTATCTGGAATGTGTGTGAAATGTGTGCGTATTTGCTGCAAGTATCATTTTGGCTGCTGCTTTACTTCAGTCTAGTTTCATTTGTTTTGTTTTTGTAATGTTCTGTATCATCTGTTCCCTATTGCCACAGAAACTGACACCTCATGGTTCTAAAATTTCCTGACTAATTACTTCTATATTGCATGCTGAGCCCCACTCTCTCAGCTGCATAAGTGACTGCATTGCAGCTTGGATGTTTCTACAGCCTACTGCTGTAGAGACTCTGCATTGCAGATTGTCTGTTTCTCCAGGCCCACCAACCTATTGACTGTAAATCATGGCTCAGATATTTAACAGACCTCCCACCTGAGTGACTCCACATAGGTAGAGGATGTTTTTCCAGGCCCATCATTAAAGTGATCAATTCACGTGTGGCTTTTTGCATGTCTTCATTTGGACTTGGATATATCGCAGTAGCATCATGGCTAGGACATTTCCTGGACTGGTAATGTCTTTAAATCATGACCTGAAGACCTCCAATGCCAGATGCTGAAGTGACTTTACGACTCTGAGTCAAACTAGTCGAATAATTTCCCCCCTGCCTGGTGGGAAACTGTGTGTGTGTGTGTGTGTGTGTGTGTGTGTGAGTGTGTGTGTTTTGAATTTATGAATACATTTAATAATGATAATTACAGCTATATAATAATAATAATAATAATAATAATAATAATAATAATAATAATAATAATAATAATAATAATAATAAAACATTTCTGGACCATCAGTAAATAACACACAATGTTTCACTGCACCAGACGCAGCATTTGCAGAAGGATTAGCAGTCATCATTTAATGTTAAATCCCTAATGTCAACAATAAATGAGAGTCTCTGCAATCCAGACAAAAAACATCAAGGACAAAGCTTGGAGTATGCAATCAATTATGTACATAATTTTTGCTGAATATAAGCTTCATGTGAGAGTCCCCTTAATTGCATATTCACTACCGCTGTGCAAGATTCATTTTTCAGGAACATTTTATCAACTTATAATGGAAACTGAACTGATTGCTCCTCTCAGCTAGTATACAGGTAGTTCAATTCATTACTTGTCCACACAGACTGAATGTCAGAGGGTCAGTACCAGTGTTTCTGCATTTCCTTTAACTTCCGTAGAATAATGTGCTTTTGCAGAGACACATTAATGGCTCTAAAAGGCTGGAGTTTCAGGTGCTTGTCTCATCTTGCAGCTGAAGGGTCAAAGCTGCTCATTAGTCTGGATGGCTTCTCCTGATTGAGAAAGCCTTTAAAGTGTCAGAGTGTCCTAATCATGTGACTCCATCTTGGGCTGCTGTTAATATAAGTCGAAGGGTAGAATTGGAGCAATCCAGGGAACCAGCAGTCACAGACAACTGTTTAATTTTCCCTCAAGTGTGCAAGGACACTTTCTACTGGTTTGACCTCTTGGTAGGATTTAAAACCAAATGATTTGTGTTCCATAAAATTAGTGTTAAATGGGAAATCTGGTGTTATATGCCTGTTATACCATATCCCGACTTAGACGGCGACTGTTTAAATGTTACATGGCACTAGAATCCTACAGGATGTCTACACTGGTACAACAAGACTGAAGTGCTTCAAGTCATAGAATAAGCAGACAATGGCAGACACCTGGTTAGTACCAAGACTTACCTACAAACTGGAGAGTGAGCCTTATGAAGGTGCAGGCCTGTATACTTTTGTTCATTAAGCTCATTTAAAGAATCAAAAAGGAAAACAAAAGAGGGGGATAGTTATTTTTTTTCTGTTGAAAAATATGACTTATAGCTCATTAAAATGAAAATATATCTAGAATGTCACATTATTAGTGGAATGTTTAATATAAAATTTAAATAAACTACTGCTCGAGCAGTATTATTTTACTTTAACCTTATGGAAACCAGTGTAAGTGTTTTCATAGAAGAATTTATATTATATTTGTAAGAATTGTTTTGATCAAAATGTTTTGCTTCAAAGTACTATAAACACCTTTCAGAACATCTCAGAAACCCTGTAGGAAATTGATTTTATTTGGTTTTTGAGTTGAAAAAGCAATAGTTTTGATGAGTGATTTGTAATTATTAGATTGACAAGGATATTTATAAATAACTACATTTGGACTTAGTACAAATAAAATAAAAACATAACCTGAATGTCCTTTATTATTTTTATTTATTTATTTTGTTATTTTGATTAGAAACTTCGTCAAGGACACTTCTCACCTTCCTCCTGTCTGGCAGGAGCCCTGCTCTGAAACAAGCACCAGGTGCTGGTTTTTTGTTTTACAGATTTTTTTCCTGAGCCCAGACCATGCTGAACTCTGCAATGCAACTTTAATGAACAAGGACACTGCCACTGCCACTTAATTAACATTGCACTGCCACTTATCTGCATCCTTGCACCCTCTGCACTGTTATTGTACTTGATCATCATAATGTACTTCATTCAAATTTGCATTATTATTGTACATGTTTATGTTCACCTGCATGGATACTACTGCACTTTATGTAAATAGTACTATTTATAATAGTAGATAATATTGTACATTTCATTAACTTTGTACCTGTACTTGAATTCCACCTAATTCACCTTCCTAATCTAATTCCAATCTAATTCACCCACCTAATCACCCAGTATGTATCAATATTATCTTTTCAGACATTTATTCAGAAATTTTCTTTTTCCTTTATAATCCAATATTTTGGTCAGTGAAGTAATTAACTACAGCTATTCTCGCTTATCATTCAAAACCTTGCTCGAGTTTGTACATGAGCAGTAAAATATGAACTGAAGGGTCAGTTTTTAACATTTAAACTGGGATTTAATTCAATTAATTGAGTTAATTTTAGCTCTATTTTGAGCTAGATTACTCCAATACCAGGTATCAGGCAGTGGTGAGCCTACCATGTTTTGATATGGTAAGTCTGTTGTTTGTTATCGTATGATATATTTTGTCTGTATGTTAATCTAATCCTGATTTTTGAAGCCTAAAATAAGGCATGTGACTGCCAGCAAAGTGTGAATCTTGGGTTCCAAGAGTTAAATATAATGAATATAAAATAAGACAGTTTACCTCTGTTTACACCTCAATACACTGGACCATGTTTACACTTTCCCAGAAAGGAGCTTACAAAGCTCAGCCCATCCCTCAAATTAACACCTCTGACCGTCTTACTGTTATGCCAGCATACAGACCACTGGTTAAAGTTACCAAACCAGTCTGGAAGCAGGTATGAGTATGGCCAGAGGGCCCTACAGAGACACTCCAGGACTATTTCAACACCAGACTGGAATGTGTTTAAAAATGCTGCCACCTACAACAACCACAGATATCCAGGAATACACAGATACTGTCACTGCTCATATCATCACATGTATTGATGATGCAACTGACCCCACATCACTGTTTGGGTTAATCAGAAGCCATGGCTGACAGGTTAGGTCTGCAGGCTCCTGTAGGCAAGGAATACTGCCTTCAGAGCAGGAGATCAGGTGGGTCTGAGAACAGCTAGAAACAAACTGTCCTGGGGATCAGAAATCACAGATCTTACAAAGTGCTATGAACAATTAGTCATGTAACACATCAAGTCTACCCGCCTCCTTGGACCCCTTCCAATTTGCATATCAGTCCAAATACTCAACCAGTGGTGCCATAGAGGGTGCCATAGAGGGGCCCCCCAAGGATATGTGTTGAGCCCCTTTCTATTCATTCTGCTGATATGAGCTGCACACTGTCGCCAGCTCTCTAATCTCTTTCATCACCAGATGATACAGCTACAAAGGGTCTTATCAGAACAACGATGAGACAAACTTCAGAAGTGAGGTGAGACACCTGGTGTACTCACAATGATCTCTCTCTAAGACAAAGGAGATATTTGTGGACTTCAGGAGAATGTGCACCCAGCATGCTCCTCTGACCATCAACCAGACTGCTGTGGAGAGGGTGAGTAGCACCAAGATTTTGGGAGTGAAGCCTTGTCCTGGAGAAGCCTTGTCCTGGAGCTATAATACAGCATCTGGCCAGAAAAGCCCACCAGTGCCTCTACTTTCTCTGTAAACTGAGAAGAGCTAGAGCCCCAACCCCCATAAAGTGCACCTTCCACAGTGGTGCCATTCAGAGCATCCTGACTAGCTGTACCACATCGTACCACACCGTACTTTGGGGTATGTTGCCTGCACCTTGTCTTGCCCCTTCAGCTCATTGTGAGAGCAGCTGAGAAGATCATTGGCACCGCTCTTCTCCTTCAGGATATTCACAGCACCCACCTCACTCAGAATGCCCTGTTCATGGCTGGTAGTTCTACCCACCACTCCACAGCTCGCTGAGCCTGCTGCAATCAGGGGCTGCAGAGTCTACAAACTAGAACCAGCAGACTTAGGGACAGCTAATTTCTTCTACATAATAATGCACCAAAGACAGATATTACTGAAAATATTACCCTTTCTCACCATTTATAAATAACCAAAACAGCTAAAAGTAAAAGTAAAAGAAATCCCAAAAATGTATAGACTATCACTTTAAACTTATTGACAAATTAGTTTGGCAGCAAGTAATTCAACAAAGGCAAAATCCAGTAATATCAATATTTTGTCCTATGAATAGCCAGATGTACATTGATGTTATATTCCTTTTTACACTCTCGATACTTTAATGATTTTTAATTACATGGTGAACCAATAAAAGAGGATCAACGTAGCATGCCAAGTCCTTGTAGCTTATTTTTAAATCATCAATTTTAATTAGCAGTTGTCCAACCCTTCTCCAAAGCTTTCGTGTCATTTATGGAACCTATAGACCCCCCCCCCATCCTCCCCAAACACACCACCCTCTCCCCCCTCCCCACACCTCCCCCTCCACCCCATAACAACTTCTCCAGTCTTTGCCTTAATTGCTTTGTTTAACAAAGTGGCGATCAATCATACTTTTCACTTGCTACCTGGCATACTAGCCAGCCGTGAAATGGAGGAGAAGGACACCCTCTCTCTCTAAACATTTTCCTCTCACCATTTCAACTGTCAGTGAAGATTGAAGGCAGTTTAGATGGAGAGTTTAGCAATTTATTACATGTCCATCTTAATTTCTTGGTCTTCGGATGGTATAGCTTTAAGGCTAGCTTGGAGACATGTATCTAGTGCTGCAGAATGTAGAACTTACTGTGGCACTGAATAATTGATCCTTTTTCTCATGCGGTCAGGTACAGGGAGTTTATGCATATATATAAAATTGACTGCCTTATTTAAAGGGCATCTTTACATTTGGGAGACAATGAAAGAGGTCGTTAATTAATAGCACTAGCCTTTGGTCAATAGCCCAGGTTAATTAATTAACAGTTTGATGAGATGCTGTATGTACATCATTGTGTCAAGGTTACGGAGCACACCAATGTCTCTAACACCCACTCAAACTGTAACACCCAGATATGTTGTATAGGTCAACACATGTCTGAAGTATCTGGTACCATGTTTTACCATGAGAGGTTCTGTGAAGACATTTGTAGAGAATTTGACATAAACTGCAAATGATTCTTTGAACAATGTCATAGAGGAACCCTTTTTGGTCTCATGAAGAACCATGCTTGTGAATTAGATGTCTGAAAAACTTTAAGGCCTAAAGAATCTTTCTCTTGATGTAAACATTTTTGTGTTTATGATTCCATTCAAAAACGTAAATAATCATTTATAGTGTTTTTTTTTTTTTATACGGGATTTTTATATTCATTACATGTAAAGTGAAATATTTCAAGACTTCATTATGAAAATCAGAAATCCATAACAAATGGGGAGCAGGAGGCAGACATAAAAACAGGTTAAAGGGACTTTATTTGCAAAACAAAGAAGAAGCAAAAGAACAAGACAATGATAAAGCAACATACTAGCAAACAAACAGAGTATACACAACTACAGACAAAGATACACTGAAACAAAGGCTACTTAAATACACACACTGAGACTAGACATACCTGGGGAAGATAACAAGAGGGCAGGGCTACAAAGGAGGCACAGTAGGGAACACTGATGGCCAGGCGAGGAGGGACAAAAATGTAAACACAACAGAGCCATGAGAAGAGCATAGGAAGACAAACCTGACAGGAAAACAAAGACAGGATAGGGAAGTGAGGTAACAGACAAGAGTGCGACAATGTATTAAAATGTTCAATTTTGAGTTTGAATAAATTCATCAACAGTATCAGTGTTAAAACAAAAAGGCTTGAAATAGTGACTTTTAATGTAATGACAGACCCAAAGTTTTGTCCAGACCTGGAGCTATAACTGATATCCTGTGAATCAGTAATCAGTAAACCAGCAAACTGATCACAAACCATATATGATGCTACTGAACCAGTTTACTCTGTGGTTAATGATGAGTGCTGCCACGTGAGTGAGTGACTCAGATACAGGAAAGAAGAAACAGCAGTCATAGAAGTAAGTGAGTCAGAGGAAAGTCAGTTCATATGGCAGCTCTGAAAAGGGAAAAGCAGAGTGAAAATTAAGCTTTAAATCAAGAATAGACATGAGTGTACATGTTTATTCTTCCCACAGCCAGTTCTAAACCAGTGTGTGTCATATGTTCCAAGACTGTGGCCATTATTAAAATTAGTAATGTTGTTTAATGTCAAGCATATTTAAATTTTGTCTGACACGATAAAAGAACATGTATTATTTTGTTAGTTATCATTTTTTTCAGCTTATAGTGAAAACATACAATACATGTTAACGAATATACTGAATTGTAAGTGTACTTAATTTGATTTGAAATTCAGTTGTTGGCATAAAATGTTGATAGATCTACTGGCCTACTTCAGTATAGAGGATATGGTACTGGATCAAAATGGAACTGAGACATAATTGTTTATAAAACGTACTTTACTGAATATTCTAATCTATGCCATCATTAAAATATCAATTTGAAACACCTTTATTTTTAAGTCTATCTTGTTTTGAAATATTTGTTTTGCTAATAAAATTTCACTCTCATACTGGATTAAAATCAGTGATCTTGTCCATAATTACATCAAATTTTAAACCTTTTCCAGATCATATCAATCCAACTGAAACAGAGTGAACCCTAGAACTATAGAAGTCTTCACCATTTGATTAATGAGGTTCTGGTATGCATGGCATAATAGATGAGGTGCTGGGGATGAATGGATTGATCATTTCAAGTGGATCTACCTCCTGATCCAAGTCAACACTTCCTATCAGTGCACTTCATTACGCCATATTTCAGTTATTCAGACTCATCTAACCTGGCTTAGTGTTCACTGAGAGCAATTAAAGTTGACTCAGCAGGATGTCTTTAAATATTGGATATTCTGTGTTACTGAATCTGGGCTAAGGAGTACCATTTTCAGAACATTTTCCCCTTAAAGCAAGGTTTCAAATAAAGATATCAATTAAATAAGACAATGTTCCCCCTTACTTTAAATATAATCAATATTCAGAGTTCAAATCTTAGTTTGTTGTTTTGCCTTGGATCAATGTTTTTAATGTACACTGCAAATGAAATCTTCTTAAATCTAGTCTAAATATCTGATAATGTTCAGTTTTACACTGTTGTTAGAACATTATTATATTAATTCCAATATTACAAATGTATATTTACTTGTTGGAAGTAACTGTATCTGTTTTATTTCACTGGCAGGTAGTTTTGCTTGTTTCAAGGTGTATTTCTTGACCACAGCATTATTATTATTATTATTATTATTATTATTATTATTATTATTATTATTATTATTATTATTATTATTATTATTATTATTAATTAGGTCAATAAAACAATACATGTTGAGTAGATAAAATCACTTAATATAAGTAATGGTAAATTAGAAATAGCCCTTCGTCTTATAATATTACTTCAGTAACCTCACAATGAGAACTGTTAGAATAATAATAGACTACAGTCTACTATTCTTTTGTGTGACTATTCTTTTCAGTGTAATAAATAAAAGCTAAGTAAACATTGTACAAATTACTTACAGCATCACACACTTGTGTCACACCATGCTGAGTTGTCACAAAATCAGGGACAGCAGTATATAAATGAAGTTTCCATATGTCAGGGGACCACTTGGGGACAAACAAACAAAAAGTGAGGATGAACACTGGTCATTATGTTCATTCATTTCAAGTGAGGTACGATAGTGGCCAGTTGGATGAAACATTCCATTTCCAAAGTTGTGAAGGCATTTAACATTCCTTGGTCCACAATATCATAGATGAATATATCATAAAGCATTGGTGGTCATTATCATGGTTTGCATTGTCTGGCCAGAATTGTTTGTGCAAAAAAGGGACTCTGGCAGAAATCACATTTTACATTCAATGCAGGAGCTCCAAACACATATTCTGCAGGACATAAGGACATGATAACTGGTTTTGTCCTATGATTTTGGGTTTTCAGCATATAATGTCCTGTGAATAAAGTATCATTTCAGTTTTGTTGATGTGATATTATCTTTTTAAAAATAATGCAACAGTTTTTTCACTGATCATTCATCACAAACCTCTCTATTCGCAGTTAAAAAAAAAAAGTTATTTTTGATCATTAGAATGATTCTTTGTGCTTCCAGCTTACTGCTGAATGCAAAATAAATAAATAAATAAATAAATAAATAAATAAATCTAATGAATTTAAAATACATGGCACTTAATATATTTTGCAATATTTTGCCCTAGTAAAGATGTAAAAGTGAAAGAAAATTTGAATTTTAAAAACAATGGTTATTAACCTCATATATTTCTTCCAATAAAAAAAATGCAATTCCTTGGCAAAATAATATTTCAGAAATGCATAATCCTAAAAGTCAGCCCTTTAATTTGATGTATGATAGCTTATGGTTGAAATGTGTTTTTGATTCATAATCCTTTTCGTTATTTTTAAACTACAGTTTTAGGCACATGGTTTCTTTGAAGCAAAATTCTAATTCTGTGAGAATTCATTAAAATGTGTGCTTTCACTCACAGCAGTGGTGTATAAGATGCTTGACTGAAATCACACATTATCTATCTTGCGAATGTATAATTAAGCTTGTTACTACAACTAAAACATGTTAAATAGCACTTATGTCTCCTAAAGTCAGTGAGTGTAGAACTGATATTCTAATTAGTCATATAGCACCAGTACAAAGGCTGATTAGACATATTGTAAACATTAGATTTGTGGGTGAACCAGTCATAATGATGAATTTCGGGGGCCAAGATCTTTAAATTAATACCGATGCTAGTGTGTTTTTGTGTGCATGCCTGTGTTTTCTTGTGTTTGATTTGGTTATGGCAGCTTCATTGTCTTATCTGACCATTAAGCAACCCACCAGACACAGGCCTGAATTCTCTAAGGACTCCAGAGGGTAGTCAATGCAGCTTGTTCAGCTAATTGAATATCCAATACAAATTCAGGCTTCACTGGTGTGCATTGATCAGAACCCCTGATACTCCTCCAACTCCGGGTCACCCTTCACCCGTTGACTAGATGAAAATACTGCACTGTTTGAAGCTTCCAGATGGAGTTGGTGTGTGTGTGTGTGTGTGGTGTGGAAGCAAGGGAGGATTTTCTTTTTTCTTTTTTTGATGGCATCCTAATTATCTAAACCTTTTATAGAAGGTAAACAGATGCCACTTAGAAACATATCACCCAGATATGTGGAGAACGAGACCAGTCAATTTCCCTTTGTCGATGGCAGCAAGGCTCGAACTGTAATAATAACATTTAATCCAGGGAGGAAGGTATCTGGGCGCAAGCAGATTGCTTTGTGCAAAGTACATTAATTCTCCGTCACTTCATCCAATTACAATTTATTGACATGCCGGGATAATCAAAAGAGAATTTAGGTGGAGTAATCAGAAGGCGCTTTTGTTGCTCTCCTCCTGTTATATTACTAGGAGGCACAGTGGGGTGCCTGCAGAATGCCTTGTGTTTCTCTCTCTGTCTCTGTCTTTCAGTGCCTGCCTTCAGTCTGACACTACCTTATATGTTAGGCCTTTCTTCCAGCTTCATTCAGAAAGATATTAATACCACAAGGCCTTAAATATTTGACACTTTCCCTGTTTCCCTGCATGAATTGAGCAGAAAAGGTTCCACTTTATATGAAGTGTGTCTACTGATTGTGTAATTACATACGAATGGATCTTGTAATAACAGTGTAATTACTGGTGGGACCCCTTGTACAGATGCATTATAGTAGTACAGCTTAGGTAAATACACATGTATTCACTAAAACCTATCTCCTGTAATTACACAAGTGTATATAAGTAAATAACTGTCACAGTATCTTATAAGCTTGTTAATCTGCAACTTAAAATATATGTCCACAAAAAATATATGAAGATTTACAATGAGCTCATATCGAGTTTCAACTACAGCTCCAGCGCTGTGGCTTGAAGCTACATACTTTGCTATATACTTGCATCATTGATGAAGAAAGATGTAGGGGAAAGCTGAAAAATTCAAAATTCCATTATCAAATATATTTTTGGAATGTTTGAAAATGGGCAGGAAATAATTTGTGAAATATATTGCATGAAATAAGTATCTGATCACCCACCAACCTGCAAGAATTCTGGCTCTCACAGACCTTTCATTAAGAAGGCTTCCTATTCTGCATTCATTTCCTGTATTAAGGAGTATGCTAGTATATACACTGTGTATCTATATACTCTATGTGCAATGTCAAATGTATATTTGCTCATATTTTGCTATGTTATATATTTAATACTTCCTGATATATTTTAAATGAATATATTTCAAAGTATATTTTGTACATAATATTTTCAGAAATACATTAATGCGTGAAATGTAGTTTGGAATGACATGCAATGTATTTCAAATGTATTTCAAATGTAGAAATATGCTTGTGCGTGTTGGTTTCACATGGTTTTCGATGTCTATGAAAAAGACATGCTATCAAATTAGTCTTTATTACAAGCACACATTAAATGGTACAACTTAATAATATTCATAATTAATTAATGAATCCGTTTTTAAGCACAGAGACATTGATTTCACTGCCATCACATCACTCAGATTTGAAACCCACATTTCTGTGGTCCTCTACAGTCATGCTCAGACACAAAGCCCACTCAGCCATTCTCCCGTCCTACGTCGGTTCAGTTCACCTTCTCTGACACATATATTGTACCATGTTATTGCAATGCTAGTCTCTGTCATTGTATGGGAAACACGTCCCTGTTATATTAAATGTTGCAGATGCAAATGGCACTTTTTGTATTACAGAGGTCAAATTCAGTATATACTGATACAGCTCCACAAGTATACATATATAGTAGTTATAGTTATATAGTTATATAGTAGTTTCTATATATATATATATATATATATATATATATATATATATATATATATATATATATATATATAAAAATTTACATTTAGAGTTGTATTTACATCTGTACTATTGTCATCCAATTGTAATGGTGACCACATTATTAGTAGTTTTTGCCTGTGGATTATGAATGTGTAATTACACAGTTATTAGAGACACTTCGTGTACAGTGGGACCGTTTTGCATTGCGGGTTTTGGCTGTGGCACTATTACAGTATTACAGTAGTTTTGAAAACAGTTTTTGATTCTTTTTATTCCGATGTGTAAGCATTTGGTGCACTTCTGCCATTCTGACTTTGCTTTAATGCTTCAGCCACTCTAGAAAAAAAAGTGCAGATAGCACATACCACTGCATGACAAAAGGACATGCAAAGCAAAGCAGAAGAAGTGTTCAATAGTGCTAGAAGAATTGCAACATGCTGTTGAAAAGATTTGAAGAGGCTGACAGTTTTTCCCACCTGCAAGCTAAATCTGCTCTCAGAAAAGAGCAAATTTTACTTGTCTTGTCAGCTGGTATATTTGTGATGTTTATAAATTGTTGGCTTTTTTGTTGCTAGCTATCTTCTCAACCTTATGGATGACAATGTTAGTCCATGCTGGAAAATCTTAAGCCAGTAGTTGCAGCAAAATAAAAACAGATTAGTGCCAAGAAGCAAACATGATTGGCTGTAATCTTCTTGCTGTGAAGATCGGAGGCATTAACGAGTGCACACCCTAACAGACCTCAACTGTACAAAACTAAACAGAAACACTTTAAGATGCATTTATTGTGTAATACTCATCCAAATCATAGACAATTGGTGGTTGTAATCGCTTAAACCTATGCCACCAGTGGATTCCAGCAGATAGTAGGCAATGCCCATAAACTTAGTAAGGCTGCTGTCTTTAAGTGTGTGCTTTCTATCACCAAAGCTTCAGTGCAACGTGCACTCACCTAGAAAAATGATCCACATTTACTAGAATACAAATTCTATACTGTTGGAAATATATCTGGGATTGAAGGTGCAGTGGATGGGACACTTATCCCTTATACACACTAGCAGACTCTCATCTACACTGGTCAAAAAGAGCTCTCTGTAGTGAATCTGCAGGTATGCAACCACGTCTAAATATGCAAACATGCTTCTTTCCTGGCCCTCTGGACATGTGGCCTGGTAGTATAATATATTCATATGACAATTATGAAAGTGCCTGCCATATGCTCCCATGTCACTATTGTTTCACCAGTCCCTCAATTACCTGTGTATTTAAATGTGCTTGCATCTCCACGGCACCCCAAAGTATTGCCATTTGCCCTACATTTGCATGCTGATCTTTTCTCTATCCTTATGATCTCTACCATGAATCTGAGCTGATTTTGCCTGACATCCCTTATGGGTTTTCCCTTTTACTTTGCTTGATTTCCTGCCCTTTTGTGTTTGATCTTCACTTGTATTTTGTAATGACTCTTTTGCTTAGTCCTCTGTTGATGCTGTTCTGATGCTTTACAGTTTTGACCCTGCCTGTCCTTTTCACTCACCCCTCTAACATTAAAAACACCTTTTTAAACCATTTTAACCATTTATTTTAATCATCTGACCAGTTTGTCAAGATACACTAATGTGAATTCACACCCTTATTTTATTTTATTTTTTTCTTTAATCCTCCACAGACACTCCTTGAACTTGACCAGAAGGGACCAGTCTTTCATTAATATCTGTTTTCAGTTCTTTTTCTTATAAATTCATTTTCGCTTCTGACTCTATTCGAGTGCCTTTCATCATCAAGTTGGGTTACTCTGAAGGAACCAGGGGCAGAGGTAGGCAGGATGGCATTTCCAAAAAAACTAGGATTTGATTGCCTCAACACCCATTTAAATGGGGGAATTATGAGGGGAGAAAGTTATTTGACTTCCGCAACCTCCCCTGTCTTGCTGCCGTCAGACCATTTATCTTCCTTTTTATTGTTCATTGCTCATTAGTCTTGATTTAATTTTCGTACCCACTTGTGAAAGAAGTCCAATTAAATAGCACTCGGTCTCATTCTCTCTCTCTCTCTCCCTCTCATTCTCGATCTCTGTCACCCTTTCTATCTCTCTCTCCCTCTTACTCTTTCTCCGTCTATCATCCGTTCTGTCTATCTCTATCTGTCTTTCCCTCTTTCTAGCTCTAGTGATTTGGTGAGTAGATGGCAGACAGTTTGACTGTGTGAGTAAAATGAGGTTAAGCATTTATTAAACCAGGGAGGTTGTGCTGTATTCTCAAGCAAACGGTCTTGAAGATATATTTTGTTGAGGTTTCAGAATAGAATGTATAATGTGGCAGATGCATCTTCTGTATCTACACTGTATTTCCTCCTCTGGTGAAGAACTCTGTAACATGGTGCAAGCTGAACCATCTGGGCCTCAATGTTACAAAGATGAAGGAACAAGTGGTGGGCCCGAGAAGAACAAGACACCGGTGACTGATGTGACCATCTGGGAGTACACATTGACAATAAACTCGACTGGGCGAAGGACACTGATGCCCTTTACAGGAAGGGCAGCTGAGGTCCTTCAACATCTGCTGGACAATGCTCTGAATTTTCTATAAGTCTGTCATGGTGAGTGCCATCCTCTATGCTGTTGCATGCTGGGACAGCAGGCTGAGGGTGGCAGATGCCAACAGACTCAACAAACTGGTGATGTTGTCAGAGTTGAGCTGGACTCTCTGATGGCAGTGTCATGGAAGAGGATGTTGTCTAAACTGCAGGCCATTATGGAGTATGACTCCCACCCACTCTACCAAACAGTGATGAGACACAGGAGCAATTTCAGTGCCAGACTCATCCCACCAGAATGCACAACAGAGCGCCACAGGAGGTCATTCCTACCTGTGGCCATCAAATTCTATATCTCCTCCTTTAAAGGCTGACCATTCTGAACCACTATGGTTCACTTGTGCAATTTGTTCATTTTACTTATCTGTGCAATAACCCTGAATGTTAATATTTATTATCATAATTTGTCATAAGTATTTTAACATGGATATATTTCCAAAGAGTTTAATATTTTGATTCAAAGTATTTATTCTGATTATTATTTTTATTGCTCTTTTTTTATTGCTCTTTATTTTTATATTTTGTATAGATTAATGCAGCTGTAAGAATTCGCCATCTCCCTCTGGAATTAATAAAGTAATTCTGATTCTGATAAACGCTGTGTCTCCTTAGTTGGTCCACCTTGTAGACCCTTGTTGGTCAATCTGTTTCTGCTAGGTATGTGTTGGTCACCATCTTGTCTGTCATCAGTGCTAACAGGAAGGTGTCCACAGGATGCTGCTGGCTGGGTATTTCTGATTGGTGGACTATTGTCAGTCTAGCAGTGACTTGAGAGTTTAAAATCTCCAGCAGCAATGCTGTGTCTGATCCACTCAGCTCAGCACACACTAACACACCACCACCATGTCAGTGTCACTGAAATGCAGAGAACGGCCGACCACCCAAATAATATCTGATTTGTGTTGGTTGTGTCTATATCGTAGGTAGCTAAATGCCAAATGTAATCATAATTTATACCACATGCATTCTCTTCACTATTTTTGTAACCACTTATACAGAAAATAGTTTTAAATGCCTAATTCTAATTTTGGTATCAAAATATATTTTAAATATTTATTAAGAATTTAAATGAAGTATTTAAAAAAAAAGCTAAATCAGACCGTTTTTGTTCATGGAAATTAGCCAGATGAGCCAGCTTTACTCAGCTTGATGAGGAGTTGGAGAGGTTGTCTGCTACAAGGTTATTTATGCTCCCTACACAACAATGCGTGTTCGATTCATGTTCTTATGCAGCGGTGACAGAACCACTCGGGGCATTGTCGGAGGAATGTGTTGGCATGCCGACAAAATGCACTGCCAGGTCACCTTGAATAATGTTTCGTCTAATATGATTATACTTCAGGTTTCACCAGATCAGACAAACACACAAGACATGACGTTGGCCCTGAACGCCTATGGCCCTGACAAATAGCACACGGTTTGAAATGTATGCCACCGCAAATGTGATTGATAATAACAGCACACCTACAAAGGCTGAATGCAAGGGGAGTGAACAGAGAGCTAACATGAATGCTCTCAAATGTAATATCTTCACCTCAATGTAAAAGCAGCACTTTGCTACGTGCTTGGTAGACTAAGCCTTTTTTGAAGCCTTCCCGACTACTCATCTGCATGTGGGCGACTCTACCCGAGCTGGATGAAAATGAGAGCTGCAACTGTTTTAAATAACGATGCGCTGGTCTCATCATTCATAATGACACTGATCATCTATTATGAACCCAGATATGATAAAAAAACGCCCTTCCCTGGAAAAAGTGCCCCTCTTTTCCAATTCTGATTTCCATGGATGTCTTGCCTTTAACCTTGGTTGCTGACAGATAATAACTTTGTCATTGAAAAGTTACCTCTCCTGCACATAAAGGACCTTTAAAAGAGATCTATTACTGGACCTGTGGTGATGAAGCCTTTGCAGTTTGGGATTATATCTCTATTCATCCTCATTTATTTTGCTATAACCCTAATTTGAATGACTTTGGCCAGTAATTACGATCAAGGTGAGCAGAGCAGTGCATATATGAGACAGGTACTGTCGTCTTCAAAGCTCTGGCCTTTTTTTTTTTTTATCCCATTGACTCACATTATCCTGAAATCTTCCACCTCCATGACATGTACTGGCTTAAATCAATGATAAATCCAGTGTTAAGCAATTTTTTTGTTTTGTCATTCACAAACATTGCATCTTCAGTTTTGCCAATGTGTACATTTTAGACATAAAATAAATCTGGAAGTTGTTGATTACTCTGTATCAGAATGCTTTGATGAATGGACCAATAGAAATACTGCAAAATGACTTGGAATAAAATCTTTCGTCTGACTTTCTTTTGGAAATACAGGGTTCTCGTATTTCTACAATGATTTATTGGCTGTTTTATGTCATCTACTGTTTAATCTAATGTTCTGCACATCCATTAGATAATTTTAATCCACAAACCAAGGCTGATATATTACTTGGGAATATGTTACAATTTTTTATTTATTTATTTACTTATTTTTTTTTACTGAAAATCAGTAGTTCATTCAAATTAAAATGTGATTTCTGTACTTTTAGTCTTTATTATACTACTGCATCTCAAATAATTAGAACATTGTGAAATATTGTGAAGTCCAGTTGTGTTCAACTAATCAGACATAATAAAAAAATAAGAAAATCCATCACTGTGTTCATTAAACCAACTCTCAAGCTCTCCACACGGGAGTCTAGAATTATTTTTGGTTTGTTAAATCAGTGTTAGTGATGGAATTAAACATTGACTGGCTGGGGGCGTCCAGGAGACATCTGTAACCAAGCTTTGTTCTTCAAACTATCTCACAAGATCTCTTCCTCTTCAAAAGATTCATCCTCTTCATGGATTGAATACATACATATATATATATATATATATATATATATATATATATATATATATATATATATATATATATATATATATATATATAAACCCTTGATTCTCCCTTTCCCTTCCCTAATATACATTTAAGTCATTTTTAGTTTCCCTCTGAGTTTTCTACTGGCTTTGCTTATTATAGAGATATAGATAGAGAGAGAGAGAGAGAGAGAGAGGGGGGAGAGAGAGAGAGAGAGAGAGAGAGAGAGAGAGAGAGAGAGAGAGAGAAGCATACAGGGCCCAGAAGCTTAAAACATTTCACATCTTTTTTATAATATCACCTCAGTTGCATTGATGATTGTCTTTATGCTTCTTTTGAGAGAGGGAAAGTATCTTAATGTGGAACTGAAGTGTTCAGAAAGCCTTGGTTGTGTCATTTCACTTGGTTGTGAGGGTCGATAGCTGGATGAGAGTACTTGAATGTCCATCTGAATAAGAATATTAGCATAGAAAGAAAAGAAGTATCAGGAAAGGTAGACAGAGATCATTTCTCACTGCTTGTGCTGTTGGGAAGTATAATAACCATATAGTAATGACCTCTTTATACCATAATATGGCTACCATGGACCTGCTTTGCATCTGGTTCTTACCACTTACTGTATTTTGACATTATTTGAATCAACATTGTATCAAAAGTTCTTGACTTACAGATCAATACATATGTACAAAATGACTTGGGATATGAACAGCTTCCAATGTAAGTTCAGAAGTTCAAAAGATCCTGTTAAGTAGGTATTTTGGAGATTTAAGGGAGAGAGCAACAGTATACTTTTACAATATTGTGAAAACTTCATATTGTTCATTAGTTCTTTTAAAAATGTAAATGGTCATATTTTATATCTTTTATATGTAAAGTGAAATATTTCAAGTGTTTTTTTTATTGTGGATCATTAGGGCTAATACTTTATGAAATTTGAAAATCCTGAATCTCAAATTATTCAAATACTTAAATTTGAGATGTAATAAATTATGAAAAAGACAGTATTAATATGTAATACATATAGTAAATATAAATATATATTGTCACTGTCCCGTGAAAACCATGTATCTCCAGGTTTAAACCCTATAGCTGCTCTGTACTCTGTGTAAATAATTCTGGATGAATAGACCAATAGAAGTGTCCCACAATTAATATAAATTATTTGTATCTCACATTAACTTCCATTCAATGTTAAGAGCATTTTTACCCTCTCCTTTGAAGTCATTATTTTGGAGATACATTGAACAATGACAATATTGACAACACTATTGAATGATTGTCAGAATATTGTAATTACCTCATATTCACTATATACACTGTGCACCAAATGCTATATACACTGTTTATCAGTTGTGTACACTCTGCCACAAGGAATTTAATTTTGGATGAAGGCACGGTGTGCTTTTGACTGATGATGTTAAAGCATTATTGTCCAGCTCCTGCTTAAAATACAGTTGTAAATGTCCAAATATGCACTTGCTATTCTCAGTGATACAACCCCCACCCTCAGTAGTTTAATCTCACAGATCACCATATCATCACTTATACAAACATTTTTCAGTTTCCCTTTATTGTATTTCAAAGCTAAATAATGCTAGAAGTGCAAATGCTTTAAACCAACTCTTCCAGACCATTCCCCATCTTTTTCTCCACCTATTGAGTGACAGTCTGCTCATTCATTTTCCTCTATCAAATTAGAGGCCCCCCAGCAAACCACTTGAGAGTCCACTGAAATTAACAGCACACTATGACTCTTGGGTTTTACCAATATAGAAGATCTTATGTGTAGACCAGGGGTCAATGTCTATCAGCGTACAATACCTTGCAATGGAGCTCATCTCAGCCTTCTTCCTCTTCTCTCTTTTTGCTCTGTTCTTTTCTTTTCTCTATCCCTGTTCTTTTCATTTGTGCATTTCTTCTTTTTGATTAAACATTTTCATCAGCAAGAGCAGAATTTTATGCAGATGACATCTGATATTGTATTGATTATGATGGTGAATGTGGTTGCACTGATTCGTGAAAGATTTGTGTTATATAGCAGTGTTATATATCTGACTGTGAAGACTTTCATGGCACAAATTGGACAAGTGTTCTGTAACACTGACAAAAATCTGATTTCATCTGATGATGATGATGATGATGATGATGATGATGATGATGATGATGATGATGATGCTTTATGGTCACATGTGGTCACAAATATATATATATATATATATATATATATATATATATATATATATATATATATATATATATATATATATATATATTTGGGATATTAGGTCTGTAGGGCTAGTGCAATTATAAACAGTACCATGTGACCATGTACTAATTTAAGCCACACTGGAAGGGTTCCAGGGAAGGGACTTGATGTGTTGCATGATTAGTCATTCAAAGCACTTCATAAGAATGGGGATGTGTGCCACTGGACAGTAATCATTGAAACAGCGCCTGGTAGCCAAGAGGGGGTGGGACTTTTAGGCATGCTGTATGCTTCAAACTGAGCGAATAAGTTGTTCATCTCATTCAGCATGGAGGTAGTGCTGTCACAGGTCTGCTGGGGGGCTTGTAGTCTGTGATGGTTTGTATCCTCCACCACAGGCTCCATGTATCTCTGCTGTAACTGAAGCAGCAAGCTATCTTCTTGGAGTAATGCCTCTTAACCTTTCTGATGCCCTAGGACAGGTGGTTTCTAGATGTTCTTCGACCCACATGGTCTCCTGCTGTGAAGGCAGTATTCCTGGCCTTCAGAAGCCCGAAGACCTAACCTGTCAGCCATGGCTTCTGATTGGCCTGAACAGTGATGGTCTTGAGGTCAGTTACATCATCAACACACTTGGTGATGTAGGCAGTGACAGTGTCTGTGTATTCCTGGATACCTGTGATGAAATCACAGTGTTGAAACAGTCCTGGAGTGCCTCTGTAGAGTCCCTTGGACACAACTGTACCTGTTTCCGGACTGGTTTGGTGTTTTAAACCAATGGTCTGTATGGTGGCATTAGTATAAAATGTGAAATGATCAGAGGTGCCGATGTGCGGAAAGGAATGTAAGCTCCTCTCTGAGTTGTGTAAACTTGGTCCAGTGTGTTGTTTCCCTGTGTTGAAAGGTCTATGTGTTCTTATGTCTTGGGAAACACACGGTTTGGATCTGCATGATTGAAATACAGAAGCCAGAATGAGAAAAGCCGAGGATGAGAATAAGTGTGTTATTCAGTTTGTGTGAGAGCTGAACCATATAAGCTTGAACTGCCAATGAATTTGGTGTTCCACTGCCTTAATGACACTTAAGTCTGCCCACTTTATCCCACTTCCCCTAGCTTTGACCCTGCAGAAATGATGCAACACTGAGACACTTGTAACTGACCAGCAAAATCACCAGATCTCAGTCCCAGTTCTCCATTATGAAACAGCAGGAGACATAAACTGAAATGGACATAACAGAATGAGAAAAAAGTAGATATATGCATATGACTAACGTTTTAATCAGGTGAGCTCATCATAATCAGTGAGGCCTTTGTAAGCAAACATGGTACTAGTTGCTATGAAAATGAAGAATGGATTGCAGATTAATGCAATGTTAAAAAGCTTGTGAGGGTGAGCTTGTATTGTCAAGACAGCCAGAATGTTAAGCAACTGATTAACACTAACAGGAAGATGCTCTTAAATGACCTTGATGAAACCTTGATGTCAAATATGCATGTAAGCAACTGCCCTTCCTGCACAACACACAGCCCTTTGTAGTCTTTAGGAGGTTAAACCTTGACCAAGGGCAAGCAATGCTGACATGCTTTTATAATACAGTGTAAAGTCTAATGGATATTTACACCCCTTTAACCTGCAACCCATGGGAAAAAATAACAACTTTCCTGATCAAAAAGAGACATTAAAGACACAGTGAGGTTACTGGGGTTGTTTCTGAATGTTAATTTCATAATTGAGTACAAAGTCAAATATCAGTTGCAGCTAAACTAACATTTCCTACAAAACAATGCAGTGCATTGTTGATTAAAACATGGAATCTGCAGGTTATAGACCCCATCCTAGTTTGTAGTCTAAAACATGTAACTTGCATAGTTGTAAATAGGGTAGCACAATGGCACCACAGTATGTATTAAACAGCTGCAGGGGCCTGAGGTTGTGGGTTTAGTTCCTGCTTAGATCACTGTCTGGGAGGATTTGGGAATTTTTCACAATGACTGTGCCGGTACTCTGTCTAGGTACTCCAGATTCTCCCTGCATCCAAAAACATGTGCTACATGAAATGGCCTCGCTGTATTGTCTGTGACTGCTTATGTGTGGTTCCCTGCAGTAAACTGCTCCTGTCATGTTTGGCTCCCCATCTGTCCATTCATATCCTCATTCTGTTTTGTTTTGGTTCCTCACATGTTTTTCAGCACACATCTCTGTTTTGTTTTGGTTGTGTCCCTGCCAAAGCTCTGCCCTGTTCCCACCTGTGTCTCATTTGTAGCCATGTCCATTTGTAATCAGCCCCAAGTCTTTCTAGTCTTATTAAAGGTCCTTTGTCTCCATCTGTCCTTGTTGGTGTTTGTTTCGTGTCAGCATGCTGTGCTCTAGTTTTGTTTTCATGTCTTTTGCTTTGTCTTTGTAAATACATTCTACCCTGCGTTTACATCCACCTCCTTGCCTTCTCGACAGTGTGACACCTGCCTTGCAGCAAATAATTCTTGGTAGGCCCCAGGCCCTTTGTGACCCTAAATGGGAAGAAGTGGATAAGAAGTTTAATGTTGGAGAAAATAGTGAGAGGGGTTTCTGGTAGGCTCAATCAGGCAGGACAAATTTAGCCTGTGGCTGTTTTAGGCTGCCCTGGTGTAGGTGGTAGCAAACTACAGTTAACAGAATGTGTTCACATTATTAATAGTTATAATGCTCATACAATCATGTCCGCACTGGAAATGTAGCTGCACAAAATCCGATCTACATACTATTCTTCTGGGATATTACTAGTTCAGAGTTCAGACTAGTGGATAAGAAGCCTGGCGGGTGGCGATTGAACACTAGCAAGTGGAGAGTGCAGTATATCTTTGGATCTAAAATGGAACAAATTGATTTTTCGTACATATCAAACATTGTTGGAAGAGAATCCGGAAATGGTACACAGAAAATGTACCATTTTATTCATATTTGCATATTGTCACTGTCCCTGTCACTGAAAATCATGCATCACCAAAATTAAAACTTTACAAAAGAGTGTAAAAATAATCTTAACTTTGAATGGATGTTTATGTACAATAAGTGTAATTAATAGTAATGTTAGAGCATTTCCATTCCATCCATATTTATACAGTGTACAGAGCAGCTACAGGGTTCAAACTAGACCAAAATGAAGATACTTGGTTTTCATTGGACAGCAACGACATTCATATTTAACTCCAAATGACATTCACCTCCATTTATAATCCTATTCTGAATAATGACTGGCCCACACTACAGAATAATCAGGGAGATTTGAGGTCAATTTGCTGATGGCTATAATCGCAGTAGTACTTGTTTGCAGGGTGATCATATACAATGATCTTGCCAGATAATCCTGTAATGTGTGGTTTCTATAATTCAGACAAAATTAACAAATATTAAAAAGAATATATGCACTAAAATAAGACTTCTTATTTTCAATTTATGCACATTCAGTATATTTTGAGATTGAAGTTTAAAAGGTTCCCAACCTTGGTCCTGGAGTCCTGTTTTATTTGCATTCTTTAGGTTTTCTGTTAGGAACTGAACTGATTGCATATATCAGGTCTTTTTGAAGCAAGGCAAACACTAGCATGTGCAAAGCAGGAGGTCATCCAGGACAGGGTTTATGAACAACTCATCACTAATGAAGACAACAAATCCCTTCTGTGTTGCAATCTGTAGGATGTTTCTTACAAATTTTACATACGTATGTAAATATATCTCTGCATATTCTTTTACATTTAAACAATACATATGAATTCAGTTAAATCTCAATTTTAAACTCTCCATAGATATGAATCTACAAACAAATTCACTTTAGCATATGAATTCAGATGCACAGCAAGTGCCAGAGGATCCTCATGTAATCAGGGTCATATAGATTTCTGCAAGTCTAATGGGTCATCTCTCACACGTGGAGCTCTAGTCTGCACAAAGCAATGTGGCCAGCCTCAGGCCAGGCTTATGTGGAGCAGACTTCACGTCTGTGAGTCTTGTGACTCAGCTCAACTCTGGTCTATCTCTCTCTCTCTCTCTCTCTCTCTCTCTCTCTCTCTCTCTCTCTCTCTCTCTCTCTCTCTCTCTCTCTCTCTCACTGAGTACTAGGTCTGTCACTGACTCACAGCCCTTCTCTCTCGCTCATTGTCGTCCATTTCATACTTTTTTTCTCTCTCCTGATGCTGACCACAACCGATAAGAAGAGAGACCCATCAGATGCACTGGAGCAGGGTGGCTGGATGAGAGCCTGGCCTAATCGCTCTACTGCCTTTAGCCAGCTAGTCAGGCTCAGCCAACCGAAGAGAAAGAGGAGCTCCAGTGTCCTCCACAGGTCTCAGAAATCCTCCTCACAGGCTCAGCTTTAATCCTCAGAATAAGCCCAGTCTGAACGGTTGTCACTCACTGAACATCTGAGAACATCCATGAGATATGTCAACATGTTACAGTGGATCTGGAAAATGCACTTAATTTTCGGAATAATGAATTCCTACTAAAGCTGCATTATGTGAAAACTGGTACACTTTACACTTCTGGACTAATAGATAAAGTTAGTATGCAAAAATGTCCACAATCCAATGCACATGCAGCTGCAATGGGGTCAGGAGGACATGCAGTGAAGTATGATGGCATAGCAAAGCTTTCTCACAAATTAGTATGTTAATACGTTCTCTTACTAACTTTAATATTAGTACCTAATCTTCAATTACAGTACTAGTCTGTTGAATGTAACCTAATTCACTTTTAGACCACTGTCATAAACACAAATCACACTTTAAGTTGAGAAGCTGAAATGCACGTGCGCAGTAGAGGCAGTCGAGAAATTTTACACTGACATGACTTACGCAGTTCTGGTGAGAGTTCTCATGCAGCAGTTTCATATTGCAGTAGCAGTGCCCTAGCCTATTGGTGCAATGACAGATGCAACATTCTCTTTAATTACAATTTTGAATGCTGATTCTGAAGCTGCTCTTTAAGATAATCAATCAACCAATCAATCAATTAAACTTTATTTGTATTGCACTTTTTACAGCAAAGGAGTTGTCACAAAGCAGCTTTAAAGAAATCCAGGTCCAAGCCTAAATTGAGCAAGCCAGTGGGCAACAAGGAAAAACTCCCTCAGGATAGGAGGAAGAAACCTTGAGAGGATCCAAGGTTCAAGAGAGAAACCCATCCTCCTGTAGTCGACACTGGATAGCACAGACAAAGGCATAAAAAGTTTTAGAACAATCAAGAAGTGTAGCTAGCAGCACATGTAATGTAAAAAGGGTGAATGGGTAATGAGTGGGTGAATGGGTGAATTTCTACATAATTGTGTACCTCTAAAACACCCACATATAGACTTGTTTGAAATACCACATTAATTGTTCTCTGGAAAGTTCAAGTTTGAATGTTGAATGTGTCACATTTGTCTCATTCCTTTTCTTCTTTTTTTTTTTTTCTGAGATTCTAGTATAGAATAACTTCCAAGTTGGTCACACTGACCTTATGCAAACCAAAAGAAGAAATATTTTCTTTCCACCTACAATCACCGTGTTTATAACATAGTATGTAGCAAAGTGTACTTTATTTAGAAGCAACAATGTCATGTCTTAATTGTGACACAAACAAAATAACACAATAATGGGGAAATTGGTTAATTAGTTGACAGGCACAGAGTAACTGCTCAGCAATTCTTTGAACTTCTTTTCTATTTTAATGAGGCAACTGCAGTTATCAACACAGTCCAATGTACCAGGTTTCTCATTAGTAGAGGTGTGGCTCCCGGTCATACTAAAGGGCTATTCCTGTGTTCCATAAACACTATGGAAGCTGATGAGAGCACACTTTTCATATTCTTGCCTGACACTGCCGTTTGACCCACATGCCAAAGGAAAAGCATTTGACAGAAAAGGACTTTCTGTCATTGGATAATAATGGAGTTTTTTTAGAATGATTAATTACAGCATTCAGTGTGGTAATTAAAAGATGGGGGAAATGGACAGTCAAAGCAGCAAGTATGGAAACCCTGAGGGTGGAGGCCCAGTCAACAATGTCACAAAGGCAGATTGTTATAATTGGTGCAGGGAAATTAGGGTCGCGTCCCACCCATCATGATCTTGGATTGAAGAAAATCGAATAATGTCTTGATGTTTCCTAAAAACACATAAAACCCTGAGGAATTTATTGAAGTTATTTGTGCTTTAATTGCTGCAGGAAAGCACACTTTGCAATTTACTCTCAAGTTATTACTCTCATTTTCTCATACTGTTTAATAGTAATTATATCATTACACATTTACTTACAGTGAACTGTGTCCACATTCATTTTACATTCATAGTAATGGACAAAATAAGTGAGCAAAAGATTATGCTGCTATTTTAATATACATAAATAAAAGTGCTACGGAAAATTGTTGATTTATAATAGTTACTATTTTAGAGTGTGGTAATTAGAAGGTACTTTACACCACATAGCAACAATCACTGTCTTTTAAAGCTGCCTCAGAATAAAAAAAAAAGTATATCTACCTTAGCGTAGCTGAATGATGAGACTGTGGTATATATATTGTTGTGTGGTCTCTGATCTTTGTTGCGGCTTCCAGCTAACAAGCAAAAGCCTTTTTGAGTTGGTTGACCAGGTCCTTTTAAAAAAAAAGGACACACAGGCATCTGTCATGATTAGAATGTCGGGGGGCTTCAGGTAGGCCTTAGTTGTCGGATCATGCCAGTGTGTGTGTGTGTATACGTGCAGACATCCAGTTGTAAGATTTTAAGTTCTTATGTTTTAAATAAATGGTGCATGCTTGATGGGCACTTGAGTTAGTATCTCAGGTCTGAGTCACACTGAAGTGAAGACTTCAGACTTGACTTGACTCAACTCACAACTAAAGCTAAATCTATCAGAACCCACTACATTGTCTACATTGATATTAAGAGGACTCAAAGAGGATAGCAACATCATCCAGTAAGGCTGTAACAAGAATGTTACAGTCTTAATTCTTAGAACCCAAGATCTGCACTTTGCAGGCAGTTAAATATCATTTCTAGGCTTCATATTTCAGGATCAGAGCAACATACAAACATGACACACATATCATTACAAACTTGCAGATGGAGCGCTCCAGTGTGTGTTTACGGCTCTGTCCATGTGTACATGCATTTTTGCACCAAAAAAAATACTTTGAAAAAAAATTGTTTCGTTTGTTTCACACAGTTCTCTAATATGAAAAAAAGATTTTTTTTTTTCATATTAGAATTCTACATTACAATTAAAATTTAAGTTAAAAAATTGATTTTGTCCATAAAATGTCAAAAGCCTAGAATTCATACTTTTAAGAGAATTTCTGCTGTTTTTGGAGAGCTGGTAAATTTTAGTGTGTTCAATGACCTTGAACTAACTGTATACCTGGGTGACTACTCCAAATATAAGAGACTAAACATCAATATGAAGCAAAACAGCATGAGGGGAATGACAGAAAACTTTGCCGATAAAAGCGAGGGGCAGAAAGGGGCAGCAGACGCAGTAAAGGGAGGAGATGTGGTTTGCTCTCTAGTGCTTGCTGCCTTCAAAGAGGCTCAATCTGGGTCATTGCTCTTTGTTTTCCCTTGGCTCGCCTGTCAAGTTTAATATGTAGAGACTGGCCTTGCCTGCAGCCCACGCTAAAAGATATCAGTTTGCGGGGAGGCCGCACTGAGCCATGGGCACGCCACATTAAGTCCCCCAGATTGAGCATGGACCCATGGGTACGTGTCCCATAGGCTGCTTCCGTTGACTCATAGACCTTTCCCCAGCTGTAGAACCTGTGTCCGGCACACTAGACACAGCACATGCTCCAAGAAGGTAGTAGTTAGTTTTCAAATGCCATGATTTTGATTGCAATCTAGATACTTTAGCATGAGACAATTCTATGCAATGGTCCACAGCAATTCATAACATGAAAGACACGTTCCTCCTCCTCCAAAAAAAAAACATATTCCACCTCAGACATAAAATCATTGTCAGATATTATGCTTTAAATTCAGAAATGTGAGCCATATTCACAAAAAAATGACATTGTATTTTTGAAAAGGAAGTAAATTCTAAAATTCATTCTAAAGTTCTAAAAAAAAATTTTTCTGTTTTTTTTTGAAAAATTGCAACAGTTCTTCATGTGGTAAAGTTCCTGGCCTTGCACACATGCCAATCAAACATGAAATATGTGAAATCTAATTAATTAATACATTAATACATTTACAACCTGTGGGATGTCATTGAAACTAATAGCACATTTTTAAAGACAGAACGTGTTAGTTGTGACAGATTGGTAAGCCTTTTCTTTAAATAGGGTTTTGTTTTGAATAATTATATCATGTAAACAGGTTTCATAAAAAAATATACAGAGAAGCCTCTGACTGACCGCTTTCTACACAACTCACTCTTCACTAAGCCCCACCTCCACACACTCCAACCACCTAAAGCTAGAAATATACATGCAGTTTCAGAATGCATTCATGTAGATATGTTGTGAACATAACTATTAATATACTTGCTTTCCATTAGAGTGTAGACCAGAGAACATTGGCCAGGTTTATAAATTGACTTAAAAAGTTTCTCAGGTAACTGCTGAATTGCTCACACATACTTTTCACCACTTTGATGCTGCAGAACGTCTTCACTTCCCTTGTGCCTTGCATATGCATTGTCACATCAGTGGACCCAGGATACATATGGCAGCCATTATGTGAATGTGAATGCATAGTTAACTGCAAGTATATACTTAACATGGATTTTTCAAACATACTGGGTGGTGGCGGGGGGACCCACATATACTGGGGTTGCATGTTGATACTGGGGTTGAGTGCTCTATAAGCTTTGAAAGCATACTTTGGGTTAGGGTTAGGGTTATTCAATTTCATAGAATAAAAGATTGTGTGTGCAAATGAATGTTTGTGGAACAGCTTACCATAAACAGGTTTATATGCTAAACTCTTAGCAAAATTACTGCTGTCAAGAAATGTAATTAGGTGATATTGTAAGGACACTGACAAACATATACTTCAAATGTTACTGTAATATTATAATATGTGCATAAATAAAACTATGCCAAGCCAGCACACACTGCAGGCTAACAACTGTTGAGTATGTGTATAGTGCAGGCGCAGGCAGGAAAAACAGGCATTTAGTAATGTATGCAGAGTGACAGCAGTGCATTTTAAATATTAATTCACATCTGTGATATGTGGAAGTGCTATGAAGCTGTAACATAATAGAAAACTTTACTGCTTTGTTTACACTGAATATTTATTCAATTTCAAGCTCAAAAGCTTTTGAAGCACAGCCTGCGCTTAACTGCTGAAACTTAGAACTTGAATGATCATTAAACTGCAGACTGACATGCCCAATTCTTTCTTCCAACAGTTCTACGCACTGTTTACAAGTAAGTGCAGAAATGAAGGCAACAGTTAGTGAAGTAATAAGCCATAATTGGCTATAGCAGCAAGTTTAATAGAGCTAACAGTCTTGGGACTTACTTTGAATTTGCTGGTGAGGCATAGATAATGAAGGCTCTTTGCACTGGCACAGTGATGTCATTCGCAAATCAAACATATTGTTTCATCTCAAAGACGTAATGATGCTAATTGGCTGACTGACTGTGTTGTTGTTCTGTAGACAGATCAAGGTATTCACCCAAAGGACATAAGTAAACTGTGGAAACCAATCTGTGTGACACCTCTGCTTGTGCGTATCACTGTGTTTGTTTTCGTGTGACAAACCGTCTCGAATCCAGACACCTGAAGGCTGTGTGCAACTGCATGCTAACTGTACATGACATGTTGTTACTAAACTGTCTATCATTGTGTTTGTGCATGGGACGTGAGCACTGGCACATGTGCACAACAGCAGAAGAATTGATACTTTTTTTTTTTTGACACAGTGTTTAGGTCATCCTTTTTTGTCGCTGGCCACTCCAAATGATGTCATTATATTATGTCATTGAAACAGCACATTCTTTATGGACAGGTTATTGTGGTAAGTCAAACTAAACAGCTTACACAAATCATAACATTTCAGAGTTCCTGTGTACACCTGTTCAACTAGGGTCACCATTGTTTTTAAAAAAGGAGGACACTGGGTGTCCATTATGGTGAGGATGTCAGGCCTGGGCAGGACCATCAATGTATATGTGTGAGGGTGGTAGAGAGTCAAAAATATCTAAATCAATGAAGTTAGAGTAATAAACATTAAAAAATGCACATGCATTAATTTAGCCTATATTAATAAATGGCCTTAATTTGTCTATATGACCAAATAATTCAGATCAGAGTCTCACATGCCAGATATTGATATTTTCGGCTGATTCTGGGGTCGTTTGTCTTCATTTGAGGTGTAAACATTAAGATAATTATAATATTTTTTATGAATTTGAACATGTTTCCATCCAAAAAATACTTGTGTCTACTATTGATTGATTGATTGCTTATATTGACAAAAAAAAAAAACACTTTATATCTCAGAAATGCTTTTGGAAGTTAAACGTCCAGGGTGTTTTTTTTGTAAAGGTTAGACTGACAAGAATATTTATAATAAAAATTATTCAATATGTTTGTCAGTAGTCCAAAAGGGAGTCTCCACTGAGCATCTAAGAACAGAGCCAGCCTTCTTTATCAGTTTGTTGATCTTCTTGGCGTCTCCCCCTTTGATGCAGTCTCCACAGCAGACTGCTGCGAAGAAGGCAACACTCGCAATGACAGACTGATGGCCAACATTTTGCTGCACACATTGAAGGACCTGAGCTTCTTAAGAAAGTAGAGTCTGCTTATCCTTTTTTTGTACACAGCATCAGTGTGATTGATTGATGAGTTAAATTGACTCTAATATTTAAAATAAGTTGCTCAAAGTACTTCACAGTAGTTGAAATAAAATAAACAAACAACCTGAATGTCCTTTATATATACATGTATATGTGTATATATATATATATATATATATATATATATATATATATATATATATATATATATGCAGGTTGAGTATGTACATGTGTACAGAGCACTGCTGGAAGGCTCCTTTGGTAGTTAAACTGGCATTTAATTCATTTGGAAATGAATTTTAGCTTTAAGGTATATTGTTGGTTTGTTATGATTTGTGTATTATGTCTGTAGGTTGCTCTGATCCTGAATCTCAGGTGTAGAGTAAGTTATAGGTTAAGTTTAGGTTTAGGTGTAAATTAAGGTATTGGTAAAGATTAAGGTGTAGATGAAGTTTATGTTATGGTTAGAGGTAAGGGTAGACTATGTGAAGGTTAGGATAATAAAATTACATTTTACATTTTTGTCATTTTTGCTTAATTTCAGTAAACTCAGTCAAAATGTCACTTCTTTCTTTGAACAAGAGGGTAGCCTGTAGAGCTTTCTGTGCTCCCATCATACCTATGAGTCACTAAGAGGAGCTGCCTGTAGAATTTTCGTCATTGCTAGACATTGCATTTCTACTGAATGTACCAATCAGTCATTTAACAGGGTGGGAAAAAAAATCAATGTGGACATTTTTGCCATGAACTCACGCTGGCAGCATATTATTTTTCTGTTGTGGTTTCATATTAAATTTAGCAGTTAAAACATGTCCTCAGTATCTTTTACCTGATGGTCAGCTGTGGACTGAAACTTGTTAGATTTGTGGATTTGCTTGCTCTCCATCCAACTTTGTACGTTAACATCTTCCAATCCTTCCTGGAGCAAGGAGGGATTAGAATGCATCATTCTACTCACCAATCAACACACGACAGGTGGTACTTAGGCCCCCTTTCAGCTGGATTTGTAGAGGGCAAAAGCACTCAATCAAATTGCAACTTTCTGCAACACCGACCAGAATAATAAACAATTGGTCATTGCAAGCGAATAGGAATGGCCTTCCTGACAAACACCCACTTGACATACAGTTTAACATTGCAAGTTCTTAAAAAGTTGTACATTTACAACTCTGTTTGGGTGAGAAAGCATTCGATGCAAACACCCCAGAAAGAAAGCCAGAGATGCTTCATATACACTTAAATACAAAGGTGCCAAAACAGGTTCTTTCAGGTGGTGTCAAGAATCACTTTGGTGTCCCTAAGAAACCTTTGATTGAGTGGCTTGAATTAAGTTTCAATTGAACTGCTATTCAAAAGGTTTTTAAGGGGAGAAGTTATTCAATGGCATTGCTCCAGATAATTCCTCTTGGCACTCGTACACTAAGAGTGTTTGAGTTTCTAAGGAGCTGTGATGATGCCAGACTCTGTTAATGTGGGTTAATCAGTAACAATACCAGTGAAATGAGCTCATGGATGATATGGAACAGAGTGTTTTTAGTTTCGCAGACTTTAAGTAAGCTTGAACTGCAACATTTGGTGATGTTGTCAGGCTAGAAGACACAAGGTTGAGCCATTGGCCCATGGTTTTCAAGTACTGCTCTTTTTTCTTCCAAGCTGTTCATGTCCATTAATTAGAACTGCCATTTCTGACAGAGAGTCTGACAGAATGCAACTCAAAACGCACTCCCAGTTTGTCACTTCTATTTCTGAAGGTGTGAACACTGGACAAGTGACATTCTGTCAGTGTTTTCTCTCTCTCTCTCTCTCTCTCTCTCTCTCTCTCTCTCTCTCTCTCTCTCATGTGTGGCTTAGTCTGTCTGACTCCTTTTCTACTTTGACCTGTCAAAGCTCAGGCCAACAGTTCTTCAATGTTTCTACAGTTTTCCTCTCAAAGGACATTTTTGTTCCTAAATATTTAGCAGAAATTATAGCTTCTTCAGCAATTTATTAATTTACCAATGTTTTACATTTTCTTAAAGTCATGCATCATGTGTTTTTAATCTTTAGAAGCCTGTGGGATGCTTTGTGGGATGCATACCAGATATAGTTTTTTTGCTACTCAAATTTGTCTTCATATTCAATAATATTAGACAGATATATTAAAATACACTAAACTCAAAACTAAAGCTACTGAACTACAGAAAAAGTGTACATAAAGTGTCAGTGCAATAATTGTATTTTATAGTACATGTACAATAATGTTTAATAATGAATGAGTCTGTTGCTCAAAGAGGGGGTGAGACATGTTGTCCAGGATAGCGGTCAGTTTGTTGAGAGTTCTTTTGCCCATCACCACCTCAAAGCTGTACAGTGAGCATCCACGAAAAGAGCCAGCCTTCTTGATCAGTTTGTTGATCTTCTTGGCGTCTCCACCCCTGATGCAACCTCCTCAGCAGACTTTGACAAAAAAAGACAGCATCCACCACAACAGACTGGTAAAAAACATTTTGCTGCACACATTGAAGGAGTTGAGCTTCCACAGAAAGTAGAATCTGATTATCCCTTTCTTGTACACAGCATCAGTGTGTAATTTTTTGAGTTATTTTTTATTTGAGTAAGTTAAAAATTATAAATATTTTATTTTATTTTATTAAGTGAATTATTTGTAATGATTAGATTGACAATAATATTTATAATAATAATCTCCTCAAAATACTTAAACACTGTAAATAAAATAAATAAACAACCTGAATATCCTTTCTTCTTTTTTTATCCTTTATGTATCTTATCTTATCTTATATCAGGACTTTTACTCTGAAATTCAAGCACTGTGTAAGCAAAGAATTCACTGTGCAAGCAAATTTACTTTTTCCAACTTTTACACATTTATTTCAAGCCAGTAAAAATGCATAAAATAAAGTAATGTGTCGTTAAAATGTTTTAGTCCTCCTAGTGTATTTGACACACTATAACACTGTGTAGGCAAAGAAAGAAAGCAAACAGCCCCTCCTTTCTCATTTCCCTCTCTAACCCAATATGTGGGTCAGTAACATCATCAGCCATGTCCCCTCTCACTGATCAGTTGGAGTCTGCATGCAGGTTGAGCATGTACATGTGGATAGAGCAGTAAACGTACACTAAAAGGCATTTCTTGCATTTAAACTTGGATTAAATTCATTTCCAAACAGATGAATTTTAGCTTTAAGATAAGTCCGTTATGTTGTTTTGTTATGTGCATCATGTCTGTAGGTTGCTCTGATCCTGAGATATGAGGCTTAGAATACTGGCATGTAAGTGTCTGCAAAATGTGGATCTTGGGTTGTAAGAGTTAATTGTAGAGACGTTCTCAGCTCTGCTGAGCTCAGCACTTTGGTATCGGTACCCGATTGGTATCTCTCTCTGTAATGACCAAAGATTTAAGTTTCAACAATAGTGAAACTGAAACTCATTTCCAATATTTTGTTTTCTTATTGAGAGCATTTTACACACCAGAGTGATTCCCTTCAGATGTCTGACCATGCTGGATGTATTACCATGCTCTTATAATCATAGTACAATTGCTTTGTGCTGTTAAAGGTCTTTGTTAGCTCTGCTTTGATGTTCTCTCAGTGTGCATCAGGATGGTTGTAGCTGTTTACAAGGAGCCAAGGCACCAGACATTAGTGACCATCTAAAGTTAGCAAACATGAAATATTCGAGGATAGTCATCCATGTAGGGGCCAGTGATAACCATCTGCAGCAGAGTGAAGTGCGAGTGAAGTGGTGGAGTCTGTATAATTAACCAAAACATTTTAGACATCAGTCAGAAACCTTCACTTCCTTTGAAATTCTGACTATGAACATAACTAATCCGGCCACAAACAAGAAGGCACTTAATTCATGTTTATTGACCACCAGGGCTTCAGTTTTTTTTAAAGAATTTGGTGACTCTGCAGCTGTCCCGTATCCCGTCTTCCTGACTTGCTATTGTTTTGTATATCCCTCTATGTGCTTCTGAGCACGTCTTGTTTTGGTCTCGTCTCGCCCATTCCCAGCTGTATCTGATTTATAGCCCTGTCCCATCATTATCATGTTCCAGGTGTGTCCCATGTTATCATGTATGTGAGACCCTTTGTCTCAGTCTGTCAGTCCTTTTGTTTCTGTCAAGGTTTGTTTCAGGCAAGATCCTGTTTGTTTATCTGTCAGTCCTTTGTTCAGCATGTTCCATTTGTTTTGTTCTTTCTTCATTAAGTCTACAACCCTGCAAGTACTTCCACTTTCCCTGTCTTTGTACATCTGAGGTGATCAACACTGTTACAGCTGCAGACTTAGCAGCATGCAGTGGTAAAGTAATAATTGTAGGGATATTTTAACATTCATTTTGAGAAGGTAGACAATCCATTAAAAAGGGCTTTTACCTCAATACTAGATTCTGTTGCTATTATCCAGAATTGAGACAGAATACAATCGCCCCGTGGTACAATGAAACGACTTGTATCTGAAAAAAATCAGCAAGAAGATTAGAGTGGAAATGGTGATCAACCAAACTGGAAGTGTTCCACTCAGCTTGGAAGGGCAGCCTTATTGAGTATAGAAGGGCTCTAGCTAGAGCTCGCTCAGATTACTTATCCCTGTTGATTAAAATAAAAATAAAAAATCCCAGAGTAGTCTTCGTTGCAATCTTGAAACTTACAAAAATTCAGGCAGGTGCTGCACCTCAAACTCAATCAAGATCAAATTTCACTTGTGATATGTTTATGGACTTTTTCAATCATAAAATAGAAATTTCAACCCATAATATTAAGTTCAAACAATTTGTCATCTGGTCTCGCTGATATGAACAAAATATACATATAGAAGAAAAGTGGGAAACCTTTCACCAACTTCTGCAGTTAGAATTAAAGAGAATTATTTACTCTACATTTTACAGTAACTTTGGCTGAGTTTGAGTCCTATATGGTAAAAATTGAGACTGATGACACATTTTTTATCGGACCAGAACATTCTGGGATAACTGTTGCACCATGGACAAAATACAAGAGGTGCAAAAGTGATTTCTGTTGGTATTCATTACCATATGGGTTGTTTACTGCTCGAATAAAGGGTGTGAAAGACTGTAGTACAGCTGTTTTCCACACTGTCATGATTACATGTTGCCAGCTAATCATCAGTTCACCTGTGGGCTACATTGGCAGAAGCTGTGGGCATGTTGTGCACTGTGTCACAGTTGTAGCAGAGTTTAGCACCAACTGATTTGATGTGAATTAATACTTGGTAAAACCATATAATTGGGTCGGTGCCCCTAAAGGTACCAACTTTGGTACCCAATCTTAGATGCATCCCATTGTCTTCATAAATTGAACAAATACCATGTAACCATGAATTTCAAAATCTTTGGGAAAACAGCATAAGTTTAATAAAAAAAAATAATAATAGTCTTCAAACAACAAAATGAAATCTTTTTGAAGGATTCGATTGGATTGCAGGACAGTGCAATTACGAGGTCAGGCACTAATGTTGGATGGTTTGATCCAGATTACAAACACCCCTCCAGTTCATCCCAAAGGTACTAGATGAAGATCTTACCTCAGAGAACATAGTTCCACTGCTCCATAGCCCAGTGCATCAGATTCTATTGACAGGGCTTTTCTTTGGAGAAGATACATTATCTAAGTTGTGTGAATAATTGATTGACCCCGTCAGCAGTTGGTACATCTTGGAATGGCTGAGTTCACTAATTAAAGGGGTTGTTCATAAATGTTTGGACATATAGTGAAGCTGAGCTCAATTAGTTGTTTCATTTACTTCAAATATGAACAGTGTGCTCAAAGTGAGATGAATGTAAACATAAACATAAACTACTTTCTGTTACCCATTTTGTGTTGCTCCCTAGTTGAATTCGAACGTCTCTGACTCCCCTGTGTCCTGCTCTGCACGGAGCCATGGCAACAGCACGATCCCCTCAAGACAGTGGTATTTGTATAAAGAGTGAAGCCATCCTGAGTTAGATCAATAAGGCCATACATGCCTGCACATACATGACTGATAAAAGAGGAGTGCCCACATTTGATCAAACATGTCACTATTAAGGAATGTCTGAAAGCCAATTTAGAGTGCAACAATTTTCAGCTTGAATACTTTCACCAAAGCTGGGGTTTGCTAAAGCCGTTAAATTGCACCAAGCAATCTTATGACTTCAGACATCATTAGAAAAAAGACAGAGAAAGCAGAATTCTGTCCAATTTGTGCTATCTCTGTTTCTAATTTCTGCACTTAATGACTACTTTATTTCTAGGTATACTGTTTAAAAAATTATTTATTTATATACATGAAAACCTTTGCATATTCCATCTTAGAAAGCTACGGTCAGAGCACAGGGATAGCCAACACCACCATTGGAGTTTAGAGAGTTTAACACCTTGTGCAAGTGCCCAGCCATAGCAGCTCATCCCAGCTTCACCTTACATGAGTTTTTTTACATGAGATTTTTTACCTGTTTTTTGAAGATCGCTGACAGAATCCTTAGTTTGGAGGCAGCTGTGAACTACAGAACAATGTGAACCAACCAAATTAGTCTAGGGTTCTAATGATTAAAACACCCTTTCAGAGCCTGACATCCATTTTGGAAGTTCTCCCATGTTGTTTCATTTAAAAACCAGGGCTCCTCTTGCTAGGTCTTGTAATTCGCAACAGCACATTGTTGGTCAGACATGTTTTGTGCAAACCATAACCAATAAAAGATTCCCACTAAAAGACAAGATGTGTAGTATGAAAAGAAGAACATTCTGATGATGCTGAGAGTTGTATAGTGTGAATGGTGCATTAGCAGAAGCGGGTATTGAACCCACAACCCTTTCAACAACAAACATTCTCTAATAACTCTAAACATGCAATCAGCACTGCCCATCTCTTTCCCATGCACCATTTGTGGAGTTCTTAGTTAGCTTTAGTGGATTTTTGGTTAGTGGACTATTTCTAATGACTTTGAAGCTTCCCCCTGCTGTTCCTCATTCACTTGTAACAGCTTCACACACTTGTGTGTCTCTGGTATGCTAAAAATGGTCAACCAAATATTGTGTCATTGGTGGTTCTGGGATTGTCTTTTTTATAGGTGAGTGGGGAAGAGGGTGGCAGATAAATTGGCAATAATAGTAAGTTACAAATCAGGCTGGAAAACTATATATATTTTATTTTGGGTAATCATTAATCCAATATTTTTAATCTTATGGCTCATAGGCCAATTTTGTGTGATATTTTTGTAGTTTGCTGTACCTGAAAATAAAAATATATATTTATCATAAACAGTCACACATGCCATTATCATGTCCCAGGTGTCGTCTATGTTATGTTTTATTTAAGACCCTTTGTCTCAGCCTGTCTTTGTCAGTCCTTTTGTTTCTCACTCTGTATGTTAGTGTAGCTCAATTCAGTTTGTTTGTTTGTTTGTAGGCTCTGTTTTCTTCATGGTTTGTTTGTCAGTTGAGATTCTGTTGGTTAGTATGTTTGTAAGTCTGTTCTCATGCTGTTCTTTTGTTTGCTTAGAGTTAGTGTTTATTGTGTAAGTCTGAGTACCCCAGTTTTTGTTGGTTAGTATCCCATGTTTGTTGTTCTTTATTTTGTTAAATTCCTCAACCCCAGCATTTATCCCCACTTCCCTAGTCTCTGTCTGCTCTGTTCACAACCCACAACACAGAACATGATCTGAGAACTAAACCCAACACCAGCCTGACATTATGAGCTTATGACAAAACTCTAGAACAAGCTACAGATATTCCTGCACATTTTTTGGACAGCCAGAACAGACAATGAAACAGTATTCTTACATATTTATATTTTTTCTGCATCTCCCTGATTTTTGCTTCCTATTTCAGAAGGTAAGCTTAATCTGTCTAAAGCCGACATTGCCAACAATCTCAATTAAGCACCAGTAATGGTGAACTTAGACTGTCGGCCTTCAAATCATCGGCCTTCAAACACATTCGCATCATAATGTGGACCCAGAGGACACAGCCAAAAAATCCAGACGTACATTATTTAATAAATCTAAAAGATCTGATGTTGACGGTGGCACAGTGGTGTCACATGTTATGTATGCATCACACAGCTACAGGGACCTGGAGTTGTGGGTTCAAAAAGTAGATATCATTAATTTAATACTTGTCAATGAGTGTACAAAGTTGGTATATCTAATAAACCAGAATTGGACTGTGCTGTGTACAATCGCCCAGTGTATTTTACTGTATGTTTGTTTGTTTGTATCGTTTTTGTTTGTTTAGCATTGTCTAACAAATTGATTCATTTAATGAAGAATATACTTAAAACAATTTTTATTAATATGTGTGTGTGATGAAGTAGGGTACTTTAACTGTAGGAGTTGAAGTCCACTTCGTAGGTAATGTAGGGGCAGTAGTCAGAGCCCCCCGACAAATGGAGCAGGGAGAAGAAAAAGTTTCTGTAGGCCACCAGTTTATTTAGCAGAATGACTATTTACATACTGTATGTCCAACTGCGCAAGAAAAGAAAAGAAAAGAAAAGAACAATAAGTGTCCACTAACTACAGTGGGACTGACCAATGACTACAAAGTCAGGACTAGGTCTCTTCAAACAGACATACAGCTTCTCAATGTACTCACTCACTCTCTCCTTTCACTCTACCTCAGTGCAGGATTTATACAGGTAGCCCCTCCCCCTGGCTTCTACCAGTATTAACACAGGTAATGTTCTTAATGCAACATACAATGATTGCTGACATACATCACATTCAATACTCATCATTCATAAGTAACATTCACCAAAACGGACTCATCATGTCATTTCTATCAAACAAGGACTGTAAGTATTCAACACACTTCATCTTTAGCCCTTCACAAATCCAATCTCCCCTCTCCTAATACCAGAGGTGGACTCACCCAGGTAAGTAAAAACTCAGCCAGTTCAGTCTCTTACTCTTTTGCCCCCCCTGAGTGGATGTGGACAACTCAACAGGTACGTGTGACCTTCCTGACTATATATGTGAGCTTACATCGTTACAAGAAGTATGTTTTGAATTATAATACACAGCTTACAACATCCTTTACATGCTTCCTTTCTAAGTCACACACAAAGGGCATCAGTATAAACATACACATGTAGTAGTTTGCAACTAAGCTAAGTCCTTTCCTGTTTCCAGAACCACACTAGCAGACACCTACACAGCCCATCTGCATAGGCTTGAGCCAGAGCATTCTCTATCCAAAGTTAAACAAAAAAAAGGGCAAGGTCGAGAGACAAGGCTATCTTGTTCATATAACCATTCCTCTAAGTGTTGAAGAAAGGCAAGTTGAGACTCAAAATGTAGATATCCATGGAGGAACAGGAGTTATTGAAGACGTCCCACGCAAAACATCACTATTTCGAGAGCTTAACAACGTGACTGTGACTATAACGTCTCAACTCACTTCTATCCCCACCATGTACACCACTAAACTGACCCTGCAGGTGCCCTTTAATGAGGATGCCGGGTAGCTTTTGCATGAGGCCAGACCCTGGGTCTCCACAGAGATGAATGTGGGCCCACTGAATCTCTCATGCAGAATAAAGCCATCGCCAGGGGAGCGCAACATCCTCCGAAATAATCTCAAATAGATCGTTCAACTTGCTTTCTCTCTAGGCTGAATTTAAATCATCCTTCAATGGCTTCCACTCTGGGCAGTGAGCCAGAACTGCTTTGGCTCAGCCATGAAACCCCTGGACTAGTTTGAAAAGTCAACACTGAGGTGAGACCATGAACAGGGAGCAGTGGTTCATCATTGAAAAGCTGTCTGATGTCACTCAGGGGTTAAAACATTATGCTCATTGGAGCTTCATTCCAAACTGAATGTGTTCACTAGTTGATTGCTGATGCATTCAAAGAGAATGTCTTATTTTCTAGAGTCTGTTTCAACATCAACCATTAACAGTTCAGCTGTCCGATTTACAATAAGTATCCGGCACTTAATGTTGGGTCGTACCCACTTATACAAGGACATGTGGGTCAGGTGAGTCTTTGCATTGTTTTCATACTGTTATCTGCACAGTATGTACACTCTCTATATATTCAAATTACATTATAATACATTACCTTACATTGTTTTATTATTATCACTGTAAATTGCAAATATTTTGTATGTTTCCTTAAGGAAATACCCTGAACACACATTGCTATATACTTTAAGTTACACCCATTGCTGACACAGCTATGCAAATGCAAACTCAGATTGTCTAGTCATTGTAGAGAAACACTACTAATAAATTGGGACTCGAGCAGATAAACATGAACCTATTGGACCACGCCTAATGCCAGGTGTGGACTAGAGGGGTTTAAATTCCCCCAGCATTGAGCTGCAGGAATTGTGTTCTATGAGACGGTGGTGCTGTACCATCATGCAATACTTTTGGGGTGAGGGACGCTCTTGTCAAGTCCTCTCAGCAATACTGTGCTCCAAATACTTTAGTAGAAAGTATTACCTAGACAGTAGAGATGGTTACTCCAACAAAAGCAGGATAAACTTTAATACCCTTGATTTTGGAAGAAACAATGCACATGCATGAGTCCACTCTGTGTCCATACAATTGTTTCCCCCTGAAATGAAACACTGTGTATTAGTGTGTCTATTTAAGGTATGCACATTTCTTTAGCTGTGCGCAATTTCATGCAAAATGTGGTTCATAATGTAAGATTTGGTGTAGTTCTCCATTGTTCTGTCTCTATGTCCATTTTACTATGGCACAAATATAGCAATGTTTGCTATGGCAACTTCAGGCCAGCAGGGGAGCCATCTATAATAGCAGATCATGACCAAGGGCAATCTGGAGGATTCTTACTTCTGACATTCAACTGCATTCCATATTGCATTCCCTGAAATGTAAACACTTCATTAGAGCATCAAAGACACACTGACTAGCAGTGATTTTAAATCTTGTCGGTTCTGGACCTTCTGACATTTCCGTTTGGTCCAAACCAAACATGGCTTTGACTTTGTTCTGAACTTGATCTGGACCTTTAGGCATGAAAAGTTGCTGTGGTTTAAAACACGAGTACCAATATTGAGTTTGCTTGTGATGCCATTTCATGTTTAGAGGGTAACTATATGTCCACATTAAAATAATAAAGAGATGAATAATATAGGCTATTAATGCTATTTGCTAAGGTTGGTAAATGAGTAAATGTTTAAATATTAATGTTCATTAAAACAGCTGCATGAGATGATCTTTAACTCCCTTTCACCATCATGCACATAGTTACAACCCTAACTTGGGCTAACTTGAAGCCCCATATCCACAACAACCTAACCACAACAGACGCCTGTATCTCCACATTACAGGTCATTAAGATAAATTATGAATCTTTTTGAATAAACTTATGAACATGGCTGCATTTTTCCAAGGAGTTTGGTTAAAGGTTGTGCTTTTTCTTTTTCTTGGTTAGTTTTAGTTGGATTGTTCATTATTTTCTCAGTTTCTCAGCCTCCTTTTTCTTATATTGCTTTTCTGATGTGTCAGTAAACTGTTTTCATTTCTGCAGCTGGCTGTTCTGTGAAGTTGGGGAATCAGAAGTGCACAGATGTCTGTGTCTCTTTTTTGTGCTCTGCCACACCTAGACTACATCATAACAGTGTGGAGTGTCTGAAAAGACTATTACTTTGGAGATGCATAGTTTTAGTTGATAGGTCAACAACGTCATTGATCTGTACTGACAGTAAACTTGAATTCAGTTGAACCTTCAAAATGGCAACTTTACAGGAGGAGAACAGTCTTCTCAATCTTCTAAAAAAAGATAATTCCAAGTCATTTGGAGCATTCCAATTGAGACAACAGTGATGTTATACACTTGCCCAACAAAATTCTCCTCTTGGCATAACCCATCTTAGAAAGCCAGAGTACTGGGTCAGCCACAAAGTTAAAGGCCTTGATCAAGGACAGAATCTAACAGTGGCAGCATAACAAACCTGGGCATGAAAGCCATGACCTTAATCGGTAACCCAGCAGTCTAACCACCACTGAGACTAGAATGCTCAAAATGTGTTCTTGAGCTTGCTGTGGTCTCCAATTTCTTACCTGATCATACATGTTTCTTGTTCCCATAGATGAATTATGGTGAACCCCACGTTTCAAATGTCAGCACAAGCTGGACTTTTCCCAGACCTAAGCTAATACAACCCTGTGACCTTAGCTTTGCTGCCCAGAGGAGCTCACTGGGCACTTGAACCAACAATTGTATTTTTATCTTTTCATCCTCCAGGGGAGGAGTTCGGGCAAGGAGGGATAAACTTGTCTGTTTGTTTTCTCTGGGAGCCTGCTGAGAGTCACTGGGGAGCCTGAAACCATGGCATGTGAATTCGCAGCTGGTTTGCCTGAAATGAGAAAGGGGGGAAAAAAAAAAACCTTAGTGTGTTCTGAAATATGGAACCACTCCATGGCCTATTACACCAAGCGTTTTACTCTACTTTAAGTGAAGCGTAGCACTGTTGTTAAATTAGTTTTCAGAATAATTGTTTTCAACTGGAATTCTTCAGGCCTAGATTACATTGTAATGTAAAGCCCAGAGAGAGGGGAATGACTGAGAGAATAATATCCACCTCTGCCAGGCTTTATAACTGCATTGCCTCAAACCCCAACCTTGAGGGACTTTAGTTCTTTTGATTTACGCTCAGAGAACCACCTTCAATGGAATGCCATCATGCCTCCAGGCTCTGGAGGAAGCCTGGTGCCACAAGTCCCACCCAAAATGAAAAAAATTAATGATCAAAATTCTCACAAGGTGATGCATTCTGGAATTGGCATGCTTTGCCTCTTGTTGGAATTCCTTTTGAATTCCTTTTGAAGTTTCACGGAATGAGTGCACTTTATTTTCCAGGAGAAAAATAAATAAATAAGAAACAGCCAGAATGCCAATCGTCACTCCCCCTTTTGTGACACCTCTTATCATCTCACAACAGAAAGGAGCCATAACCGTTTCCAGTTCAAAGATTTTTATCATTTTCAGCTCAGAATTAGAAGCATAAATGGAGTGGAAGAATTAGACAAGCTCTTCCATTTGCATTTAATGAGGTGCGGAGGTCCATAGCCAGGGTCACTGGCAATTTCGGAAATGCATCATTACATCACACACTGGCTTTCATTTGGCACATTTGGCTTTCTGTTATAGGACTGAGACACTCATCTAATTGGAAGCATCCAGAAAATGGCATTGTAGCAGACTCGCAAGAACCTTTCTCTGAGGTGCATGTGTGTGATCCTTGAAGCTAATGCATTACTGACTCCTACGCACACTAATCAGACTGAAATGATGAAATCTCTCCTTAACAGGGCAGAGAGAACCTTGACCGAGAGCACAGACATTTTAATATTACTTTATTCCTCGTTTTAGTTGTCAGTTTTGCCTCATTTCACATAAAGGTTACATATCTACTTTGTGAACTTGTTACAGGTAAGGGGGAACATTACTGACATTTTCCGTGATGTAATAAATGCGATTTTGTTGTGATTTACTAAAGAGGTGCAATGGTTCATTACTGCATGTAATAAAGAGATTAAAGAGGAGGTTGCTATTTTGCGCTTTGCTTCATTATGTATGCATTTACAGGAGTTTCTTTCTGAAAGTGCAGAATACTGAGGGGAGGTGATTACAATGATGGCTGATGGTAAATACAGATTGAGGGATGTTTAATGCCTGAAAAGATCTTAATAATTGCAGCCACATTAGCAGCAAAATTGATGCTGAGCGACAGAACAAAGAAAGGCTGTGACTGTGAAATGGCTTTCTATTTACATTTCAGGGCACCGTGGAGCATGTCAGACAATTTTCTCTTAGTGTCCAAATCATGAAGTGGAATTGATTTTTAGCCACTGCAATCTTCCACAATACACTGGTCATTTTCGGTGAATATCATATGGACCAGATTGCATTCTTACTAAACAGAGTCATTTGCTCATTTAAGCAAATGATAACTGAGCCACTGGATGCTGTGCATTTTTTTTTATATTTCCCCAAGAAGTTGGTTAACAGTAGGCTAAGGTTACTCATCAAAATAATAGTCTTCTTCTTTCGGCTGCTCCCTTTAGGGGATTTATGATCCACATTATAGTTTTGGCACAAGTTTTACGCCAGATGCTCTTCCCGACGCAACCCTCACCATTTCTCCGGACTTGGGACGGCCACCAGAAGTGCACAAACTAAACCCCTAATGGCTGGTTTAGCAAAATAATTTACAATTATTTAATGGACAGTACAATACTTTACTAACTTTACTGAATTTGAATTAAGTGATGAAGATTTTGGCTTGTGTGTACAGCACTTTAGAAAGTTCAGGCTCTTTCATTTGTTTGTCAGACTAGTGCATGTTAGCAGTGAGAGTGGCAAAATGGGTTTTTACTAGGGGTGGGATTTTAACGCGTTAATTCTGATTAATTAATCAACGAAATAAAGAATTAACGCTTTCTAATCGCACTTTACACTGTAGAACGTTTCTCAGTGCACGAGTTCCAGGCATACAGATTATATACACTCGACCACATGTCGGGGTTCACGTTCAGAAACAAAATGTCAAAGTCCACGTCAGACAAATTGACCAATTCACTGGCGAGATGGATTGCTGTGGACTGTAGACCACTTTCTGTGGTCGAAGATAAAGGGTTACAGGAGACACTGCAGATTGCATCAGCTGATGCAAGTTACAAACTGCCGTCCAGAAAGACAATGTCGAAAAAAATCCAACAGCTGTATGATGAGGAAAGGGAAGTAAAACAGGTTATTGTGAGTGCCACAAATGTGGCTCTGATTGGGGATCACTGGACCTCTGTTAGCAACAAGAATTATCTTGGTGTGACAGCTCATATTATAGATGATGAATGGAAGATCCAGTCATTTGCTTTAAGCATGCAGAAGACCACTCCTAGGCACTATGGAGATGCCTGTGCAGAGGACTTTATGGCTGTGGCAGAAGCCTGGGCCAGCTGCATTTCCAGTGTTCTGAATATTGTTTGCTCTGTTTTTCTTCACTCGTCCATTGGTCTGTGTAGTAGACTGGTGGGAAAAGAAACACGATTTTGAGGTTTAAGCTTATGTTTGTTGATTCATTCATCAACCAAATTTAAATCAATATCACTAATGTTAAATATTGAAATGTGATTAAAATGTGATTAATTTCGATTAATTCATTACAAAGCTTCTAATTAATTAGATTTTTTTAATCAAGTCCCACCCCTAGTGTTTACCACTACTTTGATCTGAAATGGAATGTCTGGTTTCCCAGTAGCAGCATTTCCATATAAACAACAGACTGTTTAGTCTAGTGTTAGAAGTTCATGATCTAAAACTAAATTATCCAAGATTAAGACTTATGCATGGCAGTGCTCGTAGTGTTAACTCCCCCATTGAGATTTATGTTTCTATACAGTGGTGCCTGAATGTTTGTGAACCCTTTAGAACATTCTTTATTTCTGCATAAATCTAACCTGAAACTTCATCAGACTTTTACTTCACAGTCTTTGAAGTCTGAAAAGCAGAAGAGGCGAATCAAGTAAATGAGAATATTACTTTATTGATCCAACATTATATATCTTTGAGCAGCCTTTATGATAAGCAGATAATTTAAGGGTGAAATTATTTGGGTGTTCTGACTACACGCCTCCCCTTAGAGGCTCCGCTTAACAAATTCATGCATGAATGCCAAGGTAACTGCCAGGACAGTGACTTTATATTAAACATGGACTTGTGAAGCCACCACAGGTCTTGTGCCTCTGCTGGCTGTTTGCAGTATGACGATTAACTCCACCCTTTCATATACATTTCAATGACACTACAGCTCAAATACAATGTTTCCCCAGAAATAATTTTATTTAACATTGTTTTGCAATATTGTAAGAAGCTGAGGTTACAATTAGACACCTTCATTGACCATAACATCTGGGTTTGTTCTTACAATCAATCCATTCTTAAGACTCCTGTTGTCCAGTTGTCTATATGCAGGGGTGGGTCTAACCAAATGCATAGTTGAGTCCATCTCCACCTCTGGTCTCTACTGCACAGGCTCTGGTTACAAAGTTGCCACATGCTGGATGTGTTTGGCTTCATTTTTATAAAATGGAACCAAGTCGTCCATCTTATTTTTACAGTCACTGTTTCAGAGAGAAAGAAATATGACAGAATCTACAGTGTAGACTTTAGAGACACTTTTACTGTATGCTTTTAGAAGTACTGTAGATATTGGCAGGACACTTGGTGTTGAAGCCAAACATGTAGCTAACTGTTCATCAAACTAATTACCAGCCATAACAACAAATGGCAGCATAAGCAAGTGTAATGTTTCTAGGTGCAACAATAATTATTTCTACACCAATTTGACACAAGGTTTCATGTCCAAATTTATTTCTGCTGAAAGGTTTAGAGGCAGGAGTGCTGCTGAGTGATTGGTCCACACCCATAGCAGGCCACTGGGATTTTCCTCTGGTTCTCCTGACGGCCAGTCTTTCACTAGAGCTGGTGATCAATACGGTGGTGATCATCCAACATTCTGAACTTACTAATGTGTAATGTGGCTCAATGCAACCTTAGTCAATAGAAATGCTCCTTGGAATAATATCATGTTACATTAATATTGACATAATTATGAAATAAATGCGTACATAATATCTAAATAAACATGTATTAGCTTTTAAAGGAGTTTACAGACATTAGGATGTTCTTGTTGTCAGGAATGTGCTGAAGAGCAGGTGAGGAGGCAGACATATTCACATGGTAAGAATATTTATTAACACAACATCAGATATAGATGAAGCAAACACAGACAAGACTAGAGACAGCTGGGGATGAATTACAAACGGGCAAGGACACAAAACGAGACACAGGTGGGGAACAGGGCGGAGCTAGGGCAGACCAAAACAAAATGATGAGATGTATGCTAAAAGCAGTGGGGAAACCAAAACAAAATAGAACATGGATGAGAAGAGACAGCCATAGGAGCAGAACAAGACAGGAGCGTGACACTCGGGCCACTGATTTGACACTGATTTGACACTGATTGGCTCGCAGACAGAGAAAAGCTATAACCTGAATCAGTCTGTCTTGCTACTTTGACACAAGTTATTCCTCATATATACTGTTTACTTTAAACCCACACACAAACCAACAGCACAGTGACAGCAGGTACTACTTTGAATGCATTTTACATAATTTCATCAGGGGCTACAGTCTATTTTGGCAGTGGTATTAGAAATGGGTTCTTTCCATCTACGAGCGCTTCATTAATTCTGTCCTGTGTGAGAGGCGGTTGTTAGGTGTCAACTGAAGGTTACTCCATATACTGTGCAAAATACTCGTCAAATAATGTCTGAAAAAATCACCAGGCAATCAATCAACCCTTTGTCTCCACAAAAATGCCTGTCTCTGGGTTTATGGAAATGCAACAATAGTGTTGTCCTTGCAAACAGGGGTCCACCACCCAAATAATGTCTGGTCAACAGCAGCCCTGTGGTCAGAAAACTAACAAATGATGAATGAGGTAGTGAGTGGCTATCAAATTGTGCCTGACAGCAGATGAGTGGCATTGTGTAATTGTATACCTATGTAGTGGTCTCATGAGATGCTAGTCTGTGTAAGTAAAATAATATTCTGGAAAAAGTTCATAATTTTTTTTCAACTGACATTTTATTCATTACAAGTAAAGTGACATATTTCAAGCATTTTTTGTTTTACTCTTGATTTGTATTGTGATTTACTGCCAATTAAAAACAAAAATCTTGAATCTCACATTACTAAAATTTTCATTTCAGTTACTGTAGTATTGGTTTTGTGTGTGATAGTGTTTGCCAGTAGAAACCGGGTTCTCCCACAGAAATAGCCAGACACTCAAGGTAAGTTCCCCAACTCTTGGGTTCTATTGGTTGCCTAAACCAAACTGACACTCAGCCCAATGAACAATAGTCCCTGTTTACTTCTATACAAGATGTCTCAGCCACAAGGAATAAAGGACACATGCTTTGCACACTCATCCACATTGTTTGAGCTAGAAATTGAATAATTCTTTGTGTTATTTGTAAGAATTAGATCGATAAATATATTTATAATTGGACAATAGTCCAAATAAAATTAAAACACAACCAAAATGTCCATTATTACTTTTGTAATTTATGTGTGTTTCTGTTTTATCCCTTCTTAGGACTTCCATTCTGAAACAAACAAAATGCCCCTTTGTTCTTATATTCTTCCATTAACCAATTTTTGAGTCAGTGGGGTTATCAGCCCTGCCCCTTCTCATTGATCATTTGGAGTATGCATGCAGATTGAGCATGTAAATATGCACTGGAAGGCTCCTTTAGCTTTTAAACTGGGATTTGTTTCAGTTGGTAAAAGGGAATTTCTGTTTTTGGATCACTCACTGATAGTTCATCAAACAATGAGGAGATCATAATGGTTAGATAGGGAATGTCTTGTTTGTTTGTTTTTGGTATGTGTATCATGTCTGTCCATTACTCTGATCCTGAGATTTGAAGTCTAGAAAACAATATGTTACTACCCACAAAATGCAGATCTTGAGTTAAAAAAAAAAATGTCCACAAAATGCAAATCAAGAGATACACATCTGAATATTACTGAGCTGTGTAAATGTGTTCATACAGCAGATTATAACTGAATACACAGCCAATAAGTCATCATTTATTCATCATTTATTATTTTTTTTGAAAAACAGTAAAATGAGTAAAAGTGAAAATATCTTTAGATGAAAAAGTTTGGGAAACCTTAAGTTGCAGGCTATTAGGAACATGCAGTACAACACTTAGATCACGCTGATTAGTGTCTGAAATGAAAAAAAAAAAAAAAAAAACAAGGAAAAAGAAACCTATTTTGTTTCTTTTTCCATTGCTGTACTAAAATTGCACTGAACTGTGAGGTCGGAACTGTGTGTGCTGAACCGTGCCTTTTGTGTACTTTACACCCCTAATGGAAGCCAATGACAAAGCCATAGAAATGCATAGAATAATTGAAATGCACATTAAAATCATTCATTTGTTTTTTTATAAGTAACACAGATTCTGCATTGTCTGAAATGATGACACTACAGTTCTATGTCATGTTTTGTTGTAGTGTTGACTTTAAGTTAGTTTAATTTGCAACTTCTCTTCATCATATTATCACATTGGACAATGCATTCATATACGTCTCATTTCAGTCAAAATTCAATCAGTTCAGACTGATATGCATATGGCACATTCAATTCTTCCAAAGACCCCCCACTGCTCTGACATGCATGAATGTACTGATGATTGCATTCTATTCTGATCATTTATTGACCTGCTACAGATGGTAGCTCCTTATGGACACTGAATACGTTTTATGGTAGATTGGTTTCAATTTCTCTCACAGTGGGATCTCCTCATATCCAGTGTGAGTAAATCTATCTGTTGATCCGTGTATGATTGGGCTCCTTTTCGAAGTAATTTGTAAGGTGGCAGTAAGTTGACAACAAAGGACTTGATGCATTCATTAATGGGAATTGGATTTTCTCATCTTTTTATCATGAGTCAGCAGAAGATAAAGATTTTCCTTTTTTTCGTGTTCCTTTTTCTCCCTTTGAAATCTAGCAATATCACCTGAACTGCTGCTTTCCAGGACACCATTATCTGATTGTTACGTGAGGACATCATTATCTGTAGCTCACAGTTCAGATAGGGTGATCACAGGATGTACTGAGAAGCCAGAGTGACAGTCTGCAACTCTACACTGAAACAACTCTAGTGCCTCATTGGGCAAGACAGACATAAGGGAGTAAGGGGAAAGAAATTGGGTTGTAAAAAGGTACCAGAATAATATTCACACTGAGAATTAGAGCTAGAACTGCTTACAGAGGAGTGATCCAGTTCCATTAAATGACACTTGCAGTATATATTCACAAAGAAAATTGCAACAAATAATGTGTTTGAGTGATTAATGGTTCATTGTTCAGGTGTGAATTATTAGTGCTTAGATGTATGTAGTCGTCTCTCTCTCTCTCTCTCTCTCTCTCTCTCTCTCTCTCTCTCTCTCTTTCTCTCTCTCTCTCTCTCTCTCTCTCTCCACCAACCTGTACACTGTAAAAAATGAGCTACACACAGTCACATGTGCTTGAAAAACAAAACAAAACCTGAATGTCCTTTATTATTGTTATTAGTTATTCGAGCTTGATTACTTGCTTATGAGGCCACCACTGTTAGTCAGGCTAAGTCTTGTAGTCTGTGATGTGTCGTGTCTTCGGGTTACATATGGAAGCTTTAGTCAGTCGTGTTCATTTTAAAGGAAAAAAAGGGGGAGACAATAATCAGCGTTGTCAGTTTACATCCAGTGCTTTACATTTCAACAAAGATTCAGTTGGACAGCAACTGGTTTAGTTAAAGTCACATGTCATTTATGCATCCTTTTATGACATAACAGCACCTGTCAGTAGTTTTCAAATCTGAGTTTTGATGGTTGAACAAGTTTCCTGCTCACATCAATCTCCATACACAAACACACTCACAACAAACCAACATCACATATCCATGCATATTTGAGGAATAAATCAGTGTCTTCAGGATGTTGCTTCGTGACTTTGGTTCATGGTTACCACAGTAATACTGATTTATTTCTGGAGCTATCCCCACTGTCGCTGGGAACACCACAGTGCACCAACAATATCCAGCTGGGACAGTCATCATTTCAATGGGCTGTAGTTAGCTTGCTTTAGTCGATATTCCAATCCAACTGAACTGTGTGCCTAAGCCCACTTCTTCAAGCCATCCTGTTAGGATGGGTTTGGTTAAGTATAGGCTTTGTTCATGGAGGTACAGGGTAAGGGTTTGGGACCCCTTGTGGAGCACCAAAAACTCTTAGCTCCAGCAGGCATCATGCCACACCAGCAGAAAAGACTCCTACTTCTCTGTGGCCTCAAATGATAAGTGTCTCATGAACAGGGAATTAATGGTGCCAGTTTCATTAAATTCTTCAAACTTGTTTTATTTTGCCATCTATTAAGGCCTGTTTGTAAATAAGAAAGACTGTCTGCGAGTTATCCTATGAACCCCCCACATCAAAAGGCCATCTGGTGAACCACATGAACCAACCCAGAGCCAGAAGTCTGGTCACCCTCATTGTTAAAGCTCTGCAGCCTTCCCTTCACCTAGCATCATTCTGGCAGTTGTCTGCAAAACTCCATTAACCAAATCATCACTGGACCAGAAAGAAGACCACATTCCTGCTAGGACCGAGCCATTACGGTTGAATAAAATCACACATTCACATAAAATCACATTTTCCCAGATTCGCATAAAGACAGTGACATTCAGGTTGCTTCTTTCTTCTAAACTACATCTTACAATTCTATTATAATTGTAAGCAAAGTTGGATTTTTTAATATATTTTTGTTGAAGGTAATTAGCATTCATATATCAATGAATGGGACCTCTTGATTTCTACTCCCTTTCATCTTTCTTTTATCTGAATGTATTTTGATGTCCTCAGCCTTCTCTGAATTAGCATACGAGAATGTGTTACTCAAATAACGTGTTCTAAGCTCTCCATGGCGATTAGATTGAAAAGAGCAATTTATTGTCATTTTCCTTTTTAAAGCTACTCACACAAAGTGCTCAATATTCCTGCTAGCTTTTCGTTTGTAATAGTAAAATGGTAGTTTCAATTCTTTCCCACTGCTATTTAGGAATAGCCAAATGCTCTTTCAATTTTCTGTTTTACATGTCTTATCTCTCTGCAAGTATTTTTATAACCTAGGGGATCGGTCTGTATCTGGCTGGTGGCAGACACTCACACAGTTATCAGTCTGAGATTTGTAGTCCAGTATAGTTGAGATGAGATGTAACATTAAGCTTAGTGTTGTTTCTTCAGTTAGAAGAGCCAGTGTTTCCAAACTTGAGTCAGACGTGTGCTAGTCCACCAATCTGCTGTTCTCTCGACCACCACACAACTGCTCTGATGCATGAGGGTTCAGTGAGAACCTGCCAGTGGGAGACCTGCTTCTCAAGACAAACTGCCCCAGACCAGATGGGAGATGGGCCAGCCACCATGACAGACTTCGAACTAAGAAGTGAGACGACTGTTACTTTCACAGTTCAGAGTCGAGGTGGTGAGCATAAGTGCAAGTAAATTGTGTCCATTAATTCCACAATCAAAAGACTTTAATAACAATTTGGTGGTAAACCGGGTCTGCAGGTTTATTTTATGGCTAGTATAAGTCTATGGCTCCTTCGTACAAAGTGTAGCAGAGAGTATTTATTACTATGTATTTCACCCTCTTATCTATTAGAACTCTTACCCTTAAAACTCTTGGTTGTACTAATGGTACAACTCATTAATACCCAGATGATGCATATATTCATGTATGTTTATCTGATTTAATAAATAATTGAACTTATCAGTCATTTATCATAATCCATCGTCACTGTTACCTGGTAGAACTTACAACCTACGAGAGAGAGTCTAATAAGGTGATAGGAGTTATTGCACATTTGGTTCATGATTTTATCAATTTTATAATTAATATATGTTCTGTTAATATTCAATAATTTCCCTCTTGCTATTAATCATCATTACACACAACCTCTGCTCACTCACTAACAATAAGAGAGTTGATTTAACACTGTCAAATTTGCTGTGTACTTAACTGACTGAAGTGGTGTTTCTTGAATCTTGACTAATGTTCCTTTAAAGGTCAACAGATATGAAATGGAGGAATCCATATTCAGACTGCTGTCAAACAAATGCATATCATGATTTATTGGCTGATAATTTCCAGTTGTGCACTTATGTATCCTGGTAATGACTGTACATCTATAAAGTCAGTCAGTCATTACCTTGGCCTCTTCTTCCTGAATAGGGTCAGGGTTAATCTAGAGCCCACCTGTAGACATTGTGCACAAGGCAGGAATACCCCCTGTGCAGGGCATCAGTCTATCATAGGGGGTATTCTTGTGATACCACAGTCACTCCTAGGGGCAATTTAGCATTTCATCAGGTCAGTTCACCTACAATATGCATTTTTGGGAGGTGGGAGGAAACAGGAATACCCAAGCGGGGATCGAACCCACAACCCCTAGGCACCTGGAGATGTGTGACACATGCACCACCTGTGGTGTCACCATGCCACCCATCTATAAAGTGTATATACCATCTCTTTTGTAACTTGTGGGATTCTTCAGAAAGTGAGACCAATCAGTGTTCTCTATGGGTGAGATACAGTCGATCACTCTCATTCATTGAGCATCAGTTCAGATTAGTGCCCCAAAGCTCTGTTATGGACTCTATGTAACATTTCTACCTCCACTACTGGTCTTCAGAGAAAGAGAGTGTCGTAGACAAAATATTCTGGAGTTGGGGTGGGGTTGTTGGGGAGAAGTCAATATGTAAATAAGGGGAATACTGGCACTCTCCCTTTAATGCTTCCCTCTTAAGTGTCAGTACAGTCTTCAGCACTGTCTCCTTTAGCCCTCTATGTAGCTTTATGGTGTTTTGAAGTCTTTTAAGCTACTGTTGAGGCAAACAGTTACTTTCCCTTAATCAGATTATACACGCTTTAATCCTTTTATTTATTTTCTCAGGCTGATGCAATTTTTGCGCCGGTGTGGATCGATCCTCAAGGCAACATGCCTCAGTACTGGAATATGGTTCACCCGGCACAGACGGCCGCTTTTATTGATTTATCCTTTAAAAAGCACAAACTTTTTTGAAGGAAAATGTTTTCCTTCCCTTGCCATCCACACATCTGTGTGTGTGTGTGTGTGTGTGTGTGTGTGTGTGTGTGTGTGTGTGTGGGTGTGGGTGTGGGTGTGGGTGTGTGTGTGTGTGTTGTAAATGATCAAAATATGTGTCCATATACTCACACACATTAAGCATCACCTAAATGATCTTAAAGCTACTGCTTGTGTGCTGTTTGCACTGGATTGGCCCAAGTTGTGTGAAGTAGGTCACAAGCCAGAGAAGCTTTGTGAAGGGACTGCTTAGTGACGAGGAAAAATAATCCTATCCATGCATAAAATGAGCTTCCTCAGACGTCTGCTCACACATGGGTATCAGCGCTATCTAAATTATCCAATTAACTCATTCTTGACTGATCAATCCCACGAGGCAAACGATACACCAATCCTCCCCTAATTGCGAGCATTAAGTTGACACGTTGATCTGATCTCTTGTCTGTACCACTAAGTGCTTGGATAATTGTAAGCTTGGCGCACATGAGCTTAAAACCGTATTTGTGTCTCAGCATACGAGATAATGCATCTTAAGCATCAAGAGCATTGCTAAATGTTGTTTTGAGCTCTTACAACAGACACTAAGCCTTTCACAGTGTTAAGAATTTCAAATGTCAGTGTGGAACACATGCATTGATAATGTATTAGAATCCCTGCTTTATCTGGTGAACTTCCCACAATCACTACTAGACATCCCACCCTGCCAAAACACATTTCATGGAGGTAGTAACATCTCATTCTGGGTAGTTAAATGCAGAAAGTATGTAATTAAAATGACTACTTAAATGATATTTTAGAACTCATTGGGGTATGAGTTAAGTGAAGTCAGTTGGTTTGACAAAACTGAAATCTGCACTTTGAGGGGATTTTAAAATTTAAGAATAAAAGTCCTGGGACAGGATATCATGATCAGGATGATCAATGTCCAACAGGATTTCGGGGATGTAAGTTGTTTCTCAAAAACAGTAGGCACAACTAGATGTTTGATCAAATTCATACAAATATTTAAAATCTCTCATTTTTTTAATCTCAAACGAATACATATTTGAGTAACCTAGGATCTCCTGAAAATAACCGAATCGTTGTTTTTATATGTTTGCTTGCTTGTTTATTGGTGAACAAATGTATGTCAAACTATGAAAACATCCTGCAAAATTGTCCTGGAAGCCTGGAGGTCTAAAGATTAAAACCATGTAATCTTATTGTGCAGAAACACCCTCTAGTGGGCCTGTGGACAGTCTCATTCCAGCTATCTTAAGAAAATTTGATTCTATCTGATTATTAACTTAACACACTGCTTTTCACTTGTCTACACAAATACATTGTAAAGAAATCTCACACTAAACACAACCTGTCTTTTACACATAAAGCACTCCTCATCTTTAAAACCTTAGCATGAGTGAAAACTTTAGACTTTGTCGTGGAAAAAACACTCATGAAACCTAACATTTTTGTTAAGAGATGTCCAAACAAATTTGTTTACTGTGTTTGAGAAATGTCAGACATGTTTGACACTTTCTCAGTCCAATAGATCTCACTCTGAACACATCTATAGGTCACTTGCCTAAATTAGTCAGTTACTGGGGGAACCTTGGTGAAATCCAATCAGTAGTTGGTGTGCTCTCCTGTGCCGTGATGGAGTACACAACCATTTGAAGCGCATGACTGTATATGGGCTTCCTGCTATTAATTCTGGCTGTGTATCTGTATTTTTGGATTACAAGCTGTTGAGCCCAACTCTTGGTAAGAGTGTAAATTATTTGCCCAACCTCAGTTTAAGCCCTGAATGATCATTATGTGATATGTACAGCTCAATAATTTGAAACTGATCTGATACTTGGATCTGTGTGAAGTGGTTAGTTTCAATAACTCAAATCATTTAGCCTAAACAACATTACACCTTTAAAGTATATTAAGTGAATTGTTGTAATTCAACAACTTTTAATAACTGACATATTATTCACAAACGTTGATGGCATAACACTGAATTCAGCCAACATAAAGCCATGCTTAGCAACAGAGAAAGTAGTAATTTGCAGCCTTCAACATTGAGGACAGGCCAGTAAAATAGAACTGTATTGCATGTAGTGTACCAGTGGAGACACAGGGGAAGGTAGTCTGGGGAGAATAACTACACACTGGTTAAGGAAGGAAGGATATGGCCACTTTGTGAATATATGATGCCAGGAGCAAATGAGAAAGGTGAGATTTAGTCATCAAAGTTGCACTGCACAATTGTATATCTCCACTATCCATTTTTATTTTTGGAGTGATCTAAATGTTCTGCAGTATTTATGTCACAATATTTATTTCATTTCATTTCATTTCAAGTGCAGAAATGTGTTACAGTATAGGGTCATTCGAAATCATCTTAATCTATAAAATAAATGATTAAATACATTTTAAAAAGTGCTGGCCAAAACTAAAATGTAAAAATGCTGGTTCAAGCAGTGTGTATACCAGAGAAAGAGTAGCTGGTGGTAATTCCATACTGGAGTGGGGAGTATTGTAATGATGGGTTCATTGGTCCACCTGGCATAGGCCAGTGCCTTCTGCATTTCAATGCTTGGTGACCATTTGACTCCCTTCATGGACTTCATGTACTCCCAAAATGATGGGATATTCCAGCAAGATAATAGCTCATGGACCAATAGGCCCAAGTTGCATAGAATTAGTCCTGTGTATTCCCAGTACACACAACACTGTGGATCCAGGAATGACGCCTTCACTTTGAAAAATGATATGTCCTATCTATCTGGCAAACATTATTTTGCATCCCTCAATTCTCATCACCTTGCCATGAGCACACTAATGTTCAATCGCACTCTCACAACTTGTTCCCCAACTGTCACATGATGTAATGTCACTTCATGATCAGTTTATATACTGCTATCCCAATATCATGTCTGTGTTATAAATCATGTAGTGGCAGTTTTATTATTTTACATATCAGTTCACGTGAAAAGCTTAACTGAATTAGTGATTATGCACTTGTTGTACCACCAGTGGTTTAAAGCAGTTTAAGGTGTTGGGGGTTAATTTCATACAATGCAATGCTTGTATCTAATAATGAGAATTTTGTTCTACAGACTGGATTTGGACTTGCTTACTGATAAAGCTCTATAATACACTGACAACATTTACTTTTTTTTTGTTGATAAATTATTTATTTAAGCAGGAACCTGAATTGCTCACATTTTCTGTTTCTTGTGAGTTTTTTTTTTTTCTTCAATGGAGAGTTTAAATAGTATTAAATAAAGCTGTGGAGTCTGACAGATTCTGAATATTTGACCATGTTTGTTAACTTTGTGGAAGCACCAGTGCGTTCAGCAGTCTCCATTAGCTGCTCACACAAAGGTAAACAAGAATTAGAATTAAATGCGTAAAAAAATAAACATATTTGAAGTTTCCAACGGGCCTTTGACTGAGCATTCCAATTATTGGATTTGACCTTGTCAAACAAGAAACGAGAGATTGATCAATTTACAGCCTCTCTGAAGTAACTAGTTACAGTCGGGTAGATGGTGTAATGGCTCAGCAACACTCCTGCTCTGCCAATCACCACAGTGAAAATCGGACTGGATATCAGGCAATCTGTTACTGTCATCTGTCAACCTGCTTCATACATGCAGACAGAATTCAGAGTCAGCCAGTGCTTTGGGATCTGCTAAGATAGTCTTTCTCTTGCCTCCAAAGATGAGACACAGCCTACTTGGGTGAGCTCTTATTAGAAGCACTGGTGCTTCAAAACCAGAAATGAAGACATTACCAATATTATTGCACTCAATGGATACCCCACAAACCTTTCTTTTTTTAGAAACAGTTTCTGTTGAATAACAAATGATCTGTGTGTTATTTCATGCATGATTTGCCACCTATTAGATATGCTAGTTGTCTTTGGACTATGCTACAGTGTTACTGTAGTGCACAATAGCTGGCCTCTTCTGTTTCAATGGGTTCAAGGGGGAGTGGAAGAGTTTCTTCTTCAGTTTCTTACAAACACTGAACCTATGTGACATAAGTGTCCACTTACAGGACAAGTGAGGAGGAATGGATGTGTCAATAGAAATGAGTTAGCTATTGGCTCAACGAGCTTCAGTAAGATACACTATATGTCCGAAAGTGTTGCTGACATAGATGTGCAAAGTCACATTATGCTTGTATAATCCTTGTAGAGAAGAGCCAGCATTCCAGCATTGAGTTGTGGAGCAGTGAAATTGTGCTCTCTGGAATTTTGGTGCTTTTGGGGTGAGCTGTCCCTAATACTAACACTGTAAACACTAAGTGTCATTAAATGTACTAAAATTCTCACAGGATTAGTCTTCTCTGGACTGTAGACACTTCAATATGAGCAGGATTTCAGAAGAAGAAACGAATGAGGTGTCCCAGTATTTTTGTATTTTTATCCACATAGTTAGGTACAGAAAAGTCTTCACACCAATCAACCAATCAACCAATTGATTAATAATCTTGGCCAGCTCAAGATGGTCAAGCTTTTCAAGATAGTTAATCAGTTTAGATCTTCACCAGCATAGAATATAGAATGTTTTAGTAAATCTGAGTTTCATTTTACAAATCTGTACATTTTAGTTATGTTGTTGGACCTGCAGCTTGTCTAAAATTAACCATTTCAAAATTGTGTAAATTTCACATTGATTTCACATCAGTATTTGCCATGTGACTGGCTTTTGCTTAGTTCTGGCTGTCTGTAACCAACCTCAGTTGATTCTTTTATTAAAGGCCAGTATGTCCTACAGCTTCCTTAACGATGCAATATTTTTACCAGGCAATCTTTCTGGAAACAGTTTGTAAAATACAAGCATCAGGTGTTCACATATTTTATTGAATAGACACTTAATATGATGTGGGAGCCTGCCACTGTTCAAAACTCACTTGCATTTTTTTGATGTCACTACACGATTCCTGGGATTTTCCTGAAATGTATGAGCACAGTGGACCCAGCTGTAAGCTACAAGTACAAATTGGAAAATGTGCCTGCATTAGCAGAAAGGTTCATCAACAATGTTGGGTTTTATATCTGAAAGGACCTATCAAAGACACCCACGCTACAGCAGCAGCACAAAAGCGCTCAGTGAGAGGGTGGCCAATGGGAGCGGCTGATGGGCATAGGCAAAGGATGTTAAATGTTACAGAAACAAAATGCCAACAGGTTGAGAGGGTTATGATCAAAGTGTTCATGCAGCAGTGAGAGATTGGAGCGTGGGCTGGTTCAATTTGCTCTGGACCGGGCCATCTCTCTAACAGATCTCCATCAAAAGTTTGATTGGATTCAGGCAAAGCTGGACAAAGAAAAATATCACACACACACACACACACACACACACACACACACACACACACACACACACACACACACACACACACTTTCTCACTGTACACAACATTCACTACTAGACCCAAAAAATACGAATGTTAAAAATAACTAATAATAAGGGTGATCAGATACAAAGCAGCCAAGTGACAATAACTATGTTTCTTAGCAGCTTCTTAGAATTAATGTAATATTAATTTGTGAGAGAAGGTTTAGTCAGAACAGGTTTAAATGAAATGTCTGAATGTTACAGAAATACATTATACATCCAAATGTTTGTGGACACCTCCTCTAATCAATGCAGTTAGATACATTGAGTAGATTACACCCATTGCAGATGAACATGTTTTCCATGCTGTATAAGTCCTCTATATGTTTTCTGTACCAAAGTTTTTCTATTGTATCAAATATGTATTTCTGGTAATAAATAAAATGAATACGCAGGTTTCCTAATAATTCTGTCCATGTACCATATATGTATATTTACATTCTGAATTAAAGATCACTATTTGATTATTTTATAATAATATATTACTGAATGAATGACCAGTCAAATCCAAAGTGGCAGCCTGTTGTAGCAGCTCCTGCTCACTTCTGAACTTTTACTCTCGTTTTACCCTTTTTACACTTTTACCCTTTTTTTAGGCAACTGTAGCCAACTGTCTTTTATCATCTTCTTCCACAATGGACACCAAACAAAAGCGCTGGTTTTTGCACAATATTTGTGAAGTCACTGAGTGACTAATAAAGGCTTATTTATTATCTTAAAAAGTAAATGAATGACTAAAATGTAGGTCCACACTTTCTTCACAGTCATAAGTATATTATTGCAATTATTGCATGTTTTTCATAAACCCCAAAACAAAACCTAGTGGGATACCTCAAAATGTGTTAAACTACAGGGTCAAATAACTACATGCCAAATAAAGTGTAATGGTTTATGTGTTAGGATTAATAACTGAATAATAAAGCTAGGTTCTGTTTGTTATGGGATAAAAAATATAATAATATTATATCATAATAAATAATATTCAAACATTATGACTTGAGACTGTCTTGTTGGGCCAAACTGATCATTAGAAGTCAGGCCGACTCCAACTTTAGTGTGAAATAAAGAGGATTAAATGGAAAAAAAAGAAGAAAAGTTGATCCTAGCGTCTACACTCTGATGACAGGTGCAGGTCTATAGTGTTTGGAATTGGACAGTGATTGCCTTGTGACCTGTGCTGTTCAGTCAAGAGGCACTCATCCACTACACATTGAATGTTTACAGCTCACTAGTCCCGCAGGTTGGACCAGTCGTGATCGATCTGCCCCTCTTTACCTGCTTCACCTCCCCCCTGTCCGACCCACCAGCACTGAGACTGGACTCTCATACACTCCGAAAAAAGGTAAACAAAGTTGGAATGTGAAAGGTGAGTTTGGGGCCTGACGGACGGGAATTGTGTCATCCCTGACTTTCAGCCTCTCCCATTTATTCCCCCCGTTGTCCTCCACGCTGTCGGTCTGAGCGCACCAGAATAGTATCCTCTCGTTCCGTGTCAGTGATTTACCCTTTCTTTTCTCCTTTTTTCTTCTACCATCTCATGCTTTCTCCTTCTCTCTCTCTCTCTCTCTCTCTCTCTCTCTCTCTCTCACATTCACATACACGTGCACTTGCACACAAAAGCAAAGCTGCAGCCTTGTATGCTTTGTGCCACAGCAGATTCTTTTGCAGAAGGACATCAGCTTTGATTTTTACTCGTTTGTTCAGGATTACAGTAAATGCGTTTAGGCTTCTGTCTGGCCTTCTTAGGATTGAAAGGATTGTCTGGTGTACCAGGCATGCTAAGATCTGTGAACTTAGACACATTCACATATGCAGTGTTCAGTCCTCCATTTGAATCAATCGCTGCTGAATGTAACCACTTGTAATTTGCTTGCGCAGGTAGGAACTCAGAAATTGCAAAGGTTGAACTGTGAACTTGTGCTGTGCAATAACAATAAAAATAAACCCATCAAAACTATATCATCCCAAAAAAATAGTCAAGCAGTTGAGGGTTCTATCCTTTGGCATGTATACTGTATACTGGGATTTATTTCAGTTGGAAACAACAACGAGTTTTAGCTGTTGTTACTTACGGATAATTCATCACACAATTATCTTGTAGTTTGTTATATGTGTATCATGTCTATATGTTTCTCTGGTCCTGAGTTGTGACGTGTAGAAGACAGCATGTAACTGCCAGCAATGTGATGATTTCTGGTTGTAAGAGTTATAAAAGGCTGTGTTTGTGTGTTGTTGCTTTAAATCAACCAGTATACAGTACAAACTGTCCACATCAATTATTTATTGAAATCCCAACAGACTCTGATCTGTCTACTGTAGGAGCAGCATCCATACAGGCAGCCACCTTGACGTTTTGTTATTGATGCCCCCCACTTGGAAAGTCAGGCATCATTGAAAAAGTAAATGCTGCATTGTGGTGGCGTTCATGTGCGCTCATCTTGTAAATGCGATATTTTTGTACATCACTTGAAGGCAGCATTACTACAAAAAAGATGAAAGAGGCAGTGGTGTTAATGGCTATCTAGGTCACACAGTCTCTCTTCTAAAAGTTCTATCATATGTTTATTTTCTGCCAGAGTTGTTTATTCATCATGTCCATATGGCTGTGGTTATGTTTTGCTTGAAGTATTGGCTGCACTGCCCCCACAATTTAAAGTGGTACTGCTCCTTTCCATCTGTATCTGTAAGCTTTTGGAAAATGCAGAATAGGGATAGACGGCTATGGCCCTGTCCATATCTGTATTTAACTTTGAGTATAAATGAACCTCAACACTACCTGTTGAGTCTGATGCCACAACAAACTGGAGGAGAATGGGATTGCTCTAATGACATGAGTGCATGAATCATAGCAAAACTAGGAACTTGTCATAATGTCATATTTTTGTAGGTTTTGTAGGTGTGAGGTTTGTTTTTTTGACAGGTTCTAAGCGTGAGGAATCTCTGGATTCTAGCCTCGTCTGTTAGCTATGGATATTTTCTGAGTGAACAGCAAAGCACTTTTGTAAGTTGCTCTGGATAAGAGCATCTGCTAAATGCCATAAATATAAATGTAACCTTTTTTTCAAGTTGAAGTTTTGTGATTAGTCTTGAAACCTCACCTCTGAAAAGTACCTTCAAATACTGAATTTTGGAAGTCATATAAACACTGTTAAAAAAAAGCCTTTTTACATTTGTGAATAAGCTAAATTGAGCCACATAATGGTGTCGTTCGTGTTTCCCACCCTACAGGAAACCCAAAGGGACTCAATAAGGCATAATTGTGAAGAAGCCACTAGGCTGTTGTGCTGAATGCTGAGTAACCCCAGCATCCCTTTTAGCTGCCCTTGAATGAAACAAAAACATGATTTTGACTCAGAGGATAATGGTTAGTGACTCTTAACAACTCTTAATGGCTGACAATGGGGAGCTCAAACACAGCTTTGTTGAATAGGGACCACAGTCATAAGTTTCATTCAAACATGAAGTGGCTGTGTCTTAACTTGGCCCAGTTTGTAGTTGAACAAATCACCAGACTGTACACACACATGCTGTAAGTGGAATATGTGGGGGCTGCAGGTTCATTGAAAACTATGAAAGGAGGCTCTTGTCGCCTGGTGGACAGTAAACTGTTGACCAGTGCTGTGAAGCACTTGGAGGTGGAGACAGTTAATAGATGGGTTTGCCACCCTTGTGGTGTATGAGTGGTGTGGGCCTTCATTCTGGTCAGCCTTTTGTTGTTGCTCTGAAAAGCAGTTAGCATGCCTGGCAGTCGCTAGATGTGTATCAGAACAATTGAGAGTTGTCTGTCACAGGGACAGGTTTGCTGCTGATGCTGACTCGTTGTGCTTATATGTTTTATGGGGTCAGAATAGAAATACTCACAAGGCAGCTGTAAGTACCTGTATGCATGTTCAAACAAAGGGAACACTGGAACACGGCTAAATTTGCATGAACGTAAACAGCTTTTACGTGAGCTCTGCTTAGTATGCTTGTGTTAGAAAACTCTTATCTTTTTCAATTATGCGTACAGCCAAACACACCTTCTTTACTTTTGCTTTACTTAGTCAACTAAATGGAGAAGTGTAGACCACAATTTTAGCATATTTTGGAGGCCTCTCAAACATGTCAAAAATTACATGCTTCCATGCTACTCACAAAATATTTTGGTGCACTATTCAGACTAAGTGATATTTATTTTTTATAGTGGGACTTTTATAATGCACAGTGTAATGCACTTACAGGTGCAGTTTTTGTGCTTAATATTTTCCTGTTGTAAGTTTAATCAGAGAAAATGGACCATTATATTTTAATTTCAAATAAAACAGATTCATTATTTTCCCTTAAAAGCAAGTGGCGTAAAGGTATCATCTGTGATGAGTATCAGTGCACAGCTATTTTTAGAAATCTACAAAAATGTTAAACCGAGTTCAAGTCTGATCTTTGGCTGGGCCACTCAAGGACATTCACAGAGATGTCCCGAAGCCACTCCTTTGTTATTTTGGCTGTGTGGGGGTACTTGTCCTGTTGGAAAGTAAACCTTCATTCCAGTCTGAGGTCCAGAGTAGCAGGTTATCATCAAGGAGGTCTCTTTCACTTGACCCTGACTAGTCTCCCAGTTTCTGCTGCAGAAAAACATTCCCACAGCATGATGCTGCCACCATCACGCTTCACTGCAGGAATGGCATTGGCTAGATGCCTGGTGCCAGGTTTCTTCCAGATATAATGCTTGGCATTCAGTCCAAAATGTTCAATCTTTTTGTTTCTAATGGCACCATTGTCTCAATGCACAAGCATAACTCAAATAGAGGAGCCACTAACATGCGGGGAAAAATGAATTGGACAATGTTTCAAGTTCATCCATGGCAAGATGCCTGCAATGAAGTACATTGGCATAGAAACACATCATAAGTTCCTGTTAAGAAATAGATTAGTATGTAAATATTTTGAGTACTATAGTATATGGCTTAAAGTATTAGTGTTTAGTATGCAATTGTGACATATTGACATCCGAACACAGCCATACAAAACAACGGTTTGATTCTTGAACTAGTGCCCCCTACTGCACAAGGTATGAAGAGTGTGACAACTTCCCAATGAGATTACTTCCCTATTCTGTCTCCTGCCTACTAAACTGGAAAAACAGTGTTTGCCTAGAAGTTAAGTTTGAGGCCTGTGCTACAGTTAGTAACTCCCAAAATGCTGCCTGTGTCTGTCTGATTTAGGGCATTTACACAGACCACACTGGACCGTGACTGCAGTGAAACTCTGGCTTAACAGCCCATTAAATGTAAAAGTGCTTGTCTGGCCAGTCACAACTTACATTGTCTCTTTTAAGTCTGTAGTTGCCCTGCCACCCCCCCACCCACCTCCAATATCAGTACCACAAGGCAAACTAACAGCAAGCAGATGCTGTCTGCATGAACGGTGACGGGAGCGGACATCCATTAGAATAAAGACAGAGGCGGCAAGCATTCCTGCAGTGCACGGGGTTAACATGGCCATGAGCTGAGCGAGCACAATCTGTCAGGATGGAATTAGGCACAGGCTGATGAATCACCAGCATTGTTGGGGCCTTTTGATCCTATATTTCATAATCATTACGAGAAGCCCAGCTTGAAGCCAGAAAAACCCTTCAACACCACACACACACACACACACACACACACTATACCTTTTTTCTCTTCCTGACGGTGCAGTTGTTTATGCCAGCTGCTTCTCTCGACAGCTGTAAATAAATGAAGAAAAACTAACTCCGGAGGGATCGGTGGGACAGACGCAGGATTTGCTGACTTGTTTTTTGTCATGAGAGTCACTCGTTTGTTTCTTTTTTTTTTTTTTTTTCCCCTTTACCCTCTCTCTTTTTCTTATTTTTTCCTCCCCTGCTTTTTACACTAACATTTCATTTAGCCATTCATCACAAGACACGTCCCTGTTACATTAATTCCCATCACAGTAATAGAGTTTTCTGTGATTAATCTTACGGCAATTTTACTACGCATCCAGCGTGCCAACAGCAGCCGCTTATTTAATTCGAAGAAGAATGGCAGAAGCAAAAAAGCGGCTGTAATGAATGTGTTTCTCTTTTGGTGCACAGTGTGTGAGAACAGCATCAGTCTTGATAGGAGTTTGAGCCTTATGTAGTTTCTGAAGCCTCCAGCCTGGCAGGCCCAGGGCCTGAGAGGAAAACTCAAAGTGCATTAACCAAAACAGAGTACTTAGGCTGCAGTCAGGCAGTACAGCAAGTGTATGGAATGCTCATTTATGTGTGTGTGTATACGTGTGTGATAGCATGCAGCATGTACAACAGCTGGTATGAGGCATTAGATAAGCAAAATGGTAAGCGTGTTGTGTGCAAACAGCCTGCTATTAGCTATGATGATGAAAACTGTAAGGTTGAGTGCACACAAATGAAAGCACATACACATATCTTAGCATGGAAAAAGAATAAAACAAATAAATATATAAATAAATAAATAAATCAATATGAGTTTAATCTGGCTTGATTTCTCAGTGAAGCAAAAAACAGAACCTCCTATTGTGAAACCCATTATTGGAGAAGGAAAAAATATGCTGACAATGCAGAATTGTTATTAGATGACTAAAAAGTACAATTTCACAGCCAATCAATGCCTTTCTCTCTTCCTATCTCCTGCTTCTGCCTTTACCTCTTAAGTCTCACTGCCGTACAGCACTGGTTCCCAAACATGGTCAACCAGTGGATAATTACTGTTAAATTTAAAACTGACCAGTACAATTGAATTTATTGTTTGTTATTGTTGTTCTTTTGTTTTGTTGATCATTTTGATCCTTTTACAATTCAGTGCAAATCAAGCTACCCACTTATTAGAACTACCCCCAATCACTTGCCTCTCTGAGTCTCAGGCAGCTGATGGTGATGCTGTAATTTTGAATTTGTACTGCAATCCTAAGGCCTTAGTGCCAGTACTTTAGTCTGCTGAGCCACTCTGAGCCCCTACATCAGGTCACCAATCATCAGCCATTCCAAATATTGCCCCCGTCAGGGTCTCGTTTCCAGATCTCACTTTGCTAATTGATTGGACAAAATTCCAAGGAATTCCCAATTTATTATTATTATTATTATTATTATTATTATTAGATACAGTAGATAGATAATAATGACAGAACAAGTTAAAAGGAAGTTAGAAAGTTTATACTTTTAGTAAGAATACAATTATTTATAGTTAGCATATCATTTTACACATAGCAATTTTTTCCACTGGAGACCTATTTCAGTATAGAAAATATAAACAGCAAGCTAAAATCAAATGACAATTTTATAAGGCATTTTGGTCAATGTTCTGTAAAGTCTGTTCCTACAGTTGCTATGAAATAAAAAAAATCACATTTGAAGAAAGGGGTACTAAATAAATAATGTCAACTTGCAGTCAACAGGCTTAAGCTATAAGACGACACCTACTGCCTTTGTTTCTACCCAGTGCCATTCGGGACCAACATAAAGATGTATAATTCACAGGCAAAAAAGAAAAGGAAAGACGCTATGCACTTTTAAGCTCAATGTCATTGGCAGCATTGAACTCCCCTCCTTAGCAGTACTCTGCATTATAAATGGGCCTGTGATCTCTAGCACTGAGCTAATGCACAAAAAGGGGAAATTAAGTTGGATTCCCCTTTATCTGTCCTGAGCCACCGAGGGAATCGTGGAGTGCTTGGATGATAAAAAAGGAATATTTAGCACAGGAAAGAGTGACTATGTGAGTATAAGAGTGTGTGTGTGTGTGAGGAAGAGAGTGTCTACTGAGCTTAATGGTTTTAATATGCTTTTTTTTCCCCTCTTTTTCTTTTTTAAATCATGCTTCTTTCTGTCCTCCAGCTCACCACAGTTGTCACCATGAAATTCTGTATCAAGATGAAGGTGAGAAGGAGGTGAGAAAGGATACCATTGTAAACCCATTCTTTTAATAGTCTGACTGCAGCTCGGGGTATTTGTTTCCGAAATTACAGTTTGATTTCATCCCTGCAAACTTGAGTTGTTGAGGTACTTTAAGGTTTCTCTGGAACAATATTGGCAGTTTGAGCAACGGCAAAGTGATGTAGCAGTCAGATTTCAAGACTTAGGCTGTTTACTGCAAGGCCTCACAGTGTTTCTTCAATCTGTTGTTAACAGAAGTACAATTGACCTATCTCTGCTCTGTTCACTAATGCCGCCATTTGTTGCCAGGTTGGATATGCTGTACACAGCATTGGCAAACCCCTAATGTATGTATGGTTTGTTTAGTCATTTTTCCCAGTTTGAAATGTTGTCTTGTCTAATTGAATCAAGCCAAGTTCTATCAGAGCTCTTCACAGATGACTTGAGTTAATGAGCTTTTGTTTATTCTTGTTCTTAACCGCGAGTATTTCCACATTCATTTGAGAGATCCCACCTTTCCCAGAAAACATGGACATAAAGTGACAAACACTGCAAGAGTGTGACCGAGACCACTCTGATGTTTGTCTTTGATCTGAGTAGCATCATGGACATAGATACATAGACATGTTCTTGGCCAGTTGCTGTGATACATCAATGCATCCCTCATATTGCTCCAGGCAAGCAAGTGTACCACTGCTTAACAGGCATCAAAAAGCTATTGTTTCAGCTATTGCTAGTTTGTTTATATCTTCATTAATGTATACACTACATGTAACACTTCATAGATGGTTTTTCATATAATCATTCAGAAGTTTTTCCCTATAATGAGCCTTTCGGTATTTAAAGCTTATACCACTGGTACCACCGTGGGAGAACAGGATGACATTAATGACTGCTGTTACTTTTCCTGATGTAAGCCTCCAGGCCATTGTTCAGACTACACGAGAGCTTCTCCCATAACTACCTACAGGGCCAGAGGGTGTTGGGATGATGCTCATGTTTTTGGCTATATCCCTTTTCTGAATGGATGAGTTGAGCAGGGATGTCAGTGAAGCACTTATGACAGATGGTTCACTTATTAAGAAAAAATAATAATGAATGTGCTAAACCGGATAAAATTGGAACATTATATTGGCTACTGTGCCCATAATGCCATTCCTTCAATCCCTTAACCATATGTTTCCCTACATTAAGCATGACTCTAACAAACATCCCACATGGAAGGTTGAAAACAACAGATTTTAATAATGTACTGGATTATAAGGCTGAAATTTTCAGGTATTAAATCACAAGTCTGAGTTGAATCACAGTGAATGTAAAAATCCCCATCTCTGGAAATATGACAAATTTGCTTAAATTCAGATTTAATCAATTAAATGAGAAAAGTGAGACCTGCAGATCAACAAATACAGTAAACATACAAAATCCAAAAATATGGCAAACAAAGAAATGAAATAAATCAATTTCAAACCATTACATACAATTTTGACCCATAGTTCACCAATAGTATGTATATACTGCACATACTCACCAACTTTATATACATATACCCCACCCACAAGTGAAGGAGGCTAAACGCAATGGATACTTTAGGAGAGTTTGAAAGCATTGCTACAAAGCTCTGCTGTTAAACACACTGAGATTACACAGAAAGGACAGAAACACTCTATAGTTAAACTTGGGAATAACTTCTGTTATTGTGCTGTACTAGTCTAGACTATGCAATGTCAAGTGAGTCTTTTAAGCTCTCACAATGATGTAAACCAGCCCATCAGAGCAGACAGGGTTGTATAACTGCATCCGAGCATTTTCATGCCAGCCAAATACACAAATGTAATAATTATGCATAATTAAATGCTCTTGCAGGTTTAAAATGAACCTGGTTGTACGTTATAGTTTGCTTCAAATTAAACAAGATATTTGCCATAATTTAGTAAAACTGCTTGCTGACAGCAAAGGGTGGAATATGAGATGGCCTGTCAAATTCCCATAGACAGGAATACATCTCTTAAATGCAACCATGTTTATAGAGCTAATGCACAAAAAAAGAGAAAATTAAGTTGGAATCCCCTTTATCTGCTCTGAGCCTCAGAGAGAATTCAAGAGTGCTTGGATGATTAAAAAATGAATGTTTAACATGCAAGGGACAGAGTATAATCACTACATACACACTACTCAACATCTTTTTTACAATTTTAACACTAGATACAGTAAATGTCCAAATGTTTATGGACCCCCCTTCTAATTAATGCATTCAGCCACTTTAAGTTGCACATATTGCTGAAACAGGTGTGCAAATGCACATACACAGCTTGTCTAGACCCTGTAGAGAGGTAGTGCCAACAGAATTGGACTCTCTGGAGCAAATAAGCTTAAACCTATTGGCACCATGCCTAATGGCAGGTGTGACCTAGAAGGTTACAAAGCGGACTCTTCTTTGGAATGGTGGTGCTCCATCATGGAGGTGAGGATGATGTGGGATGGTAATGATGCAACATCCTGGCCTCACTTATACTTATGCAGGTGTCCCAATACTTATGTCCATGTTGTGTATAACATATGGTTGTGTATTCATTTTGAAAATAAGCTCTTAATAAAAAATATGCATCTCTCTCTCTCTCTCTCTCTCCCTCTCTCCCTCTCATTTGTGGTCTATGTGCTGGCCTATGTTTTTCCAAAGCCTGATTTGAGGTGAGTGTGTGTGTCTGTGTGTGTGCCAGCTCAAAGACCCATGGCAGTCATGCGGAGCAGAGGAAACAGCGGATCAAAGAATGCAGCGCACCTCTCTGTAATTAGAAGGTGGTACCCTTGCTAATGTGTCACACCACTTTGTCTGACCTGACTGAAATTGGTTCAATAGAAAAGAAGAGGAAGAGAAGAATGAAGAGGAGTGATGTCTAGGGAATGGGAGGTTGATTAAACACCCGTCATTCTCTGTCTCTTGCTCACTCTTTCTCTCGCTCTCTCTCACACACACATGCATGCACACACACACACACACACACACACACACACACACACACACACACACACACACACACACACACATACACACACACACACATATATCCACAGTCACACAGTTTTATACTCATGGTCTCCTTCTTTCTTATGCACACATCAGTGGATGGGTTATTAAATTGTAGTGAATCACAGCTACATGCTGTTCAGTAAAATCACTCTAGTATGGCTGAAAGCTGTAGATAAACATTTCTATATATGGGTACTAACTAGTCTGTTTTACTCAGTTACATACTGTGAACTATGAGTAATGTTATGATGGATTTGTACTTCTTATACTTGGAATCATCTTAATCTGTCAGTTCTTTACATTGTTTTAAAAATAATGGACCAAAAGAAATGATCCAAATTGGAAAATGGAAACTTCCATGGAAAGTTCATAAGGTTTTTTTTCCTTCTGTAAAGGTGCTGTTTTGGAGATACAAGAGAGTGTAAGACAGTGATTAGATCACTCCTCTTCCTGACCCTGGTGGGCACCCAAATGTGGGGTCCTAAGCAAAACATTCTTGTTCCCAGTTGGCCTATCCATCCAGTTAGACCACACATCGGTGTGCTATCTGGGTTTACAGTCACACATCTCTATTACAGACATGGTTCTTTATGGAAGCAAAGGTTTGTTTGTTACCTTCTGCTCTCTTTTTAGTTCGGCTGCTGTAGTTAGATCTGCCAGAGTCACATTCAACAGAACTAACTCCATCTCTATCTTATGTTAATGACTACCCACTTGTCTGACCTGAGACTGATGGAGTACTAGCCATTGGGGTTTTCTGCTTTCCACCTAATATTATGTCAGTACACATGAACGTAACAACAGACCCACGTGGTCGTACGGTGACACTTTATCAGTTTGCTCCAATGCACAGGGCAGGCAACATATTGGATCTCATTTTCAGCAGACTTGTATCAGCCTTGGACAGTTACTCCTCTTGACTTTTCTGATCATCACTTCTTATCCTTCATGCTTTCTCTCCCTGCTTTTCCTGCATATACTGTCTCCTCAGTGCCTTCCACCTTTCACCACAATATTTGCTCTCTCTCTCTCTCTCTCCCTCATCTCTAACCTCCACTATTCTAATCACCCTTCCACATTTTGATTCCTTCTCTTCCCTCACAGTGGAAACTGCTACAAGCACTTGCCTTTCATTTATCCCCTCTTCAGTCAACCTTCTCTGTCATCTGTAAGGCCTGCAAGATCCTCTCCACTTACCCTGTGGCTGATGGATGTTCTACACAATGACCAAAGAGTTGAGACTGGCTGAAAGAAGGTGGAGAAAATTGCAACAGGAGAAACTGGAAGCAGTTTTTACCTACCTCTTCTCCTCCCACCAGATACCATTCCCCTCCTCCTCCTCCTATATCTCTGACTTGTTTTACTCCACTTTCTGCAGAGCCACTTCCACTCTCCACATCCTTCATCTTCTCACATCTCACAATCCAACCACCTGTCCACTAGACCCTTTCCCATCCACATTATTTCAGAAAATTGGCCTTTCTTACATTGCTTTCAACATGAACAGTTGCTTGTCATCTGGTCATGTTCCATACCTTCAAGGCTGCCAAGTGAAGAAGCCAACTCCAGACAACATGGACTTTAGCAACTACATACCATTATCTCTTCTTTCTGTCTTAAAGGTCTTTGAATTCTCTGTCTACAATCAGCCATCTTACTTTCTCACTCAGGTCAATTTACCAGACCCAAACCAATTTGGTTTTAAACTGGCACACTCTATGGCAACTGCAGTCATCAATCCTGATTCTACTTGACCTTTCTGCAGCCTTCAGACCATCATCGACTCTGCATGGTGATGGTTTGCATTGTACCTGGACGAGCACTCTTACCAGGTAACATGGAGACTCTAGACTCTCCTCTAGGCTCAGTGCTTGGTTCTCTTCTATTTTCTCTCTTCACTCATTCTCTAAGCAAATTAATATCCTCTAATTAGTTCCTACCACTGCTATGCTGAGGACATCTCATCATGGATGGCAGCCCATCACCTGAAGATCAACCCTCGCAAGACTGAACTTTTGCAACTCCCATCTGGCTGGCCTTCTTATATGTACCATCAGGCCCTTGCAACTGATCAAGAATGTGGCAGTATTGCTCAATGTCTGTAAGACTCCTTTAAATTCTACTTGAGCCATAATTTAATTGAAGATTTGTCCTGAGACTTGGTGCGTTCTTTCTTTGACATATGAATACTCCCTGTGTAGTTTAATGATCTGAAAACTTAAAATAGAATATTAATGAGAAGCTGTTCAACAATAATGGTACACAAACCATCTTTCACAGCCATGGCCAAAAATACTGGCACAGCTACACAATTGGGATAATGGGGATGTATCCCTACCAATATTTTGGGATGAAATAATTCCTCTGTATCAATATTTAAGCTAACTCATGTACATTTCATTTATTGTCAAAATTGACCATTCCGGTGTGCAAAAGATTTTAAGAGATTTTTATTGGAATTTATGGGATTTTAATGTTCCTGTGTCCACTATGCACACTGTCATTTAGAAACTTACATTCCACAACACTGTAACTAATCTCCTTGGATGTAGATGGGAGAGGAGAATTGATAGAGTGCAGTGCAGGGTCCAGTGTCAGAAAGGTGCATCTTATGAGTTTCAGTGGTCATAGCAGCAGAACAGTGACGGTGACAAAGCCTACATTAAAAATCAACCCAGAAGTGGTTAAGTGGTTAGTCCAGATCTAAATCCTTTAGAACAGCTACAGAATAGTGGTCTAAAATTCCAGTAGGAATATGATAAAACCTCATTCTGCTTGGAATGATCAAATTTGATTCTGCTAGTTTGTACCATTTCAATGCAAACAAAAGAAATAAATGTGAATACCAAAGCATTTATAACTGCTACAATGTTCTGTGAGAAGTGCTGCATTTTCTGAAAGGAGTGCAGGAGTGCCAATATTTTGGCCATGACTGTATGAGAAAAATGAAAAAGTCAAATGAATGTTAACCATATAAAGAGATAGGAATATAGCTTTATATCATTCACAATGATCAAAAAATATCGACTATGGCAGAGAGTTGGAGGCTGCTTCTTTCTGTTCTGATAGTCTGTCCTTGAGTAAGGCATGGATATTGAAGAACCAGTGCAAAGAAACATTCCTTTTTCTTTTCAACAATGAAAAAATAATCGAAGCAGATCAGTTTGAGTCAGTCATCATACACAATGTAGTACAATTGTCAGCAGCATACAGTAACGTTTACCTATTTATCAAACCTGTCTCAGAATATGCCTCTGCAGCTGTTCAATACTGGATGTCAGTTTGTAACCACACTGGCTTGTTCACCACTATGTAAAAAGTTAAGGTGCTGAATGTGGAAATCTAAAAGAACTTCTGTTTATGTGTTTAATTTTTAATGAATTTAAGGACATCAGTTCAAACCATCAATGCCAAAATTCTGTAAAACTTTTAAAGCCTTTACAAAACCATAAAATTCTGGATAGAATAAATGATTGAGATTTAGAACATACCACAAATTAAATCTTGTAAGAGGGTAAACTTCCAGCAGAAGTGTTGGGCAGTGCTAGTTTATAGTCTTCATTTGAAGGCCAACAGCAGGCTTACAGTGGTCTACAGCAATGCCAAACTTGGCAACTCATTGCAATTTTCTGTTACTGCCCGAGTACAATTTACAATGGTATGTGGGTGCTATGTCAATGCTAATCCATATAAATCAAAACAGTTTTGGCCATTTTCAATTAAATAAGCCTGAAGCTTAAAATCAGGTTCATGCTACTTGTTGAAATTTGTTTCAGCTGTTACTTGAATTCCCAGTCTGTGATTTACACCCATTGCTGACAAAATGTGCAAATGCACAGACATCGCTTGTCTAGTTCCAGAAGAGATGTGTTGCCAATAGTAGTTGGGGAGTTGGGATGAGGTGGGGTGGTGATTTTCAACATCCTGACTTCTTGACACTCTTGTTACTGAATACAATCAAATCCTCACAGCAGTGCTCAACAATCTAGTACTAAGGCTTCTCTTGAGAGTAGAGGCAGAACAATGAACAGATGTTCCAATACTTTTGTCCATATAATGGATTTAGAATTTCCAGACCCCTTATCATAATGTTTCTCATTTTGTTTGTACACGGTTGCTGTTTGCTGTTGCAGTATTTATGGGAGACAATCACACATGCCAGATGTTGTTATTTTCAGGAGATCTTAGGCTACAAATGTCTTCACAGATGCAAAAATTTAATATTTGTATGAATTTGGTCATGTTTTGGAAAATGCGCTTGTGATTACAATGTTTATTTTCTTTATTACATCTTAGAAATCTTGTTGGAAAATGATCATCCACAGTGTTTTGAGCTAAAAAAGCAAGATGATGAATTATTCATAATGAGAAGGATATTTATGATAATAAATTCCTCAAAATAGTTGACAGTAGTACACATTAAAATACAACAAGCTGAATGTCCTTTTCATTTTTATTATTTTAATTATGTATGTATCGGTATTATCCCTTCTCAGTACTTTTATTCTGAAAGAGTTAAATTAAAGTATACATAATTTTACAAGCATGTATTTTTTTAGTCCTCAGAAATAGGCCTTCTCTAGTGGCTCAGTAGGTCCTGAAAGGACCACCAAGATCCTCACACTGAGAGTTTGTCTTAAAGTCATCTGAGTGTTTTCATCCAAGTGGCAAATTCCACGTCCTCTGAATACCTACCACACTGAATTCCCTTTGGTCTCAACAAGGCTGATGTGTTCATGCCCAGGGGAGCTGCCACTACATAGTAAGGTTGCTCCTTTACATCGCCAGTGCAAAGCAAAGGCTCCTGACCCATTCTCCTGTGGTTCAGTAGCGAAGTTTGTCTGCTTGGATTGACTTCTCACAGCAAGAAGTGTCAATACGAGCTCTACCTGACAGCCTTGCTGTGCCAGGCTTGTTCACACTGACGATGACTAGAGATGACTACAGTGACAAGGAGCTCCCACGCAAAAAAATCCTCTGCTACAGCCAATATTTGATTATGTTGCTTTCTGTGGCTTGGAGAGAGAGTGCAAGAGAGAGAGATGCAACAGTGTTCAATTTCTGTGAGAAATAAGAAGCAAGTATTTATTAATTTATGCTCATAGTCTGTCTACATTACTATTATAAACCTGCCATCTCTAAAACACTGCATATGAAACATAATGCCTAATACATATGCATTTGTTTTTCCTCCTATATGCAATGTGCTTTTCATTATTTTGATGAACATTTTTGTTAAACATAAAGAAAATGGCAGGCACAAATTTGATGTCGGAAACCACTTATATTAGCATGATAATATAGAGCCGGCAAAACAGCATACAGTAAACATTGGGTTTGTAGATGTTCGAGAGACAGGCAGAAGGACAGATGTTCATTTACCCATTTTATTTATTTTGTTCCCCCCGATTTAGTGGCAATGCTTAAAATATTATATAATTAAATATGATGTGATTATTTACAGCTAAAGATAATTGTCATTAGAGTCTAATTAAATGCATCCACATTCAGTCCCGATGGACTACAAGATTGGACAGTTGAATAGTTTCAGAGCTGTAACACTCTAGGTTAAATTAATGATGGGCTTGGAAATTAGCTAATGAATCGAATTTAATCCATTGCAGCAAATTCTCTAATACATCAAATGCTGTAGGAGGAAGATAACAGAAGAGGAACTGTATCATCATTTATTATTAGCAATATATCATCAGTTGTTTATTACCACCTTGAAATACAGTAAATCCTTATTTCATGTTATCTAGATGCTTTAATGTTGGAAAAAAAAAAATTATATATATATATATATATTATATATTATATTTATATATATATATATATATATATATATATATATATATATATATATATATATAATTTTTTTTTCCAATAAAAACATCTAAATATATATATATATATATATATATATATATATATATATATATATATATATATATATATATATATAATATATATATATATATATATATATATATATATATATATATATATATATATATATATATATATATATATAAAGGCCTCCACCTGTTGTCCACCACCTGAACTCCCTCACTCTGATTGAGCAGTGCAGGAATGCCAGTTCCCAAACTCCACAACAAGTTCCTCGTCTTCTGTAGAAGACCGGAAAAATTCTGACAGCACAGCTCTGAAACCTGAAGAGGTGTTTTGTAGATTTCCTCTCTAGGAGCCACCAGGAAATTTGCTGATTCCTATTTCTGTAGCCCTGTCGCAAAAAGTACAAAAAAGTATTGTACAAGTATTCAAAAAAAAAAAATTCTTTCAAGTGATCCTGCCTTATCTTTTTAAAGGAGCTCAGAAAATAAAAAGCTAAGCAGAGAAGCATCTGAACGGCAAGGAAGAAGGAAGAAGGAAGCCAAGCTGGCGTTCCAGCTGGTCCCATGCTTGATTGCCAATAAATCTGGTAACCAAGCAGGCCAAGGAAGGGTCATTGGCAGAGACATTCCTTGGATTCCTTGCTGTGTGTTTGGTGAGCATGATCTTGCTGGGAAAAATGCCTTCAAGTGCAATGCAAAGGAGTTGTATGTCTAGTTTATCATGCATTGTATGTCTATCAGTCTCTCACCAAAAAGCTCTGACAGCCTTTTTTATAATGCAGTGTAAGAAGCTCTTTACACCCTCTAATTAGATCCAGTTTCTAATCAGACCACACCTGTAATCATTACATACCTGCCGGAGACATAACAGCATGCCTGGATTTGCAGCACACAGTATTACTTGTTACCACAAAAATGTCACATTTATTCTGGCATTTTGTCACCAAGATATGAAACCAAAGGTAACAGAAGAAGAAAAAGTAAGAAAAGAAAGACTTCCCAAAGAACAATGCCAGAACAGTGTAATTGAGCTAATGACGGGAACTTTATTTAATTAAGATAAAATTTCTCTTTTATCAGCCACATCAAGGAACTGCTAATCATATGCCTCAGTTAGTGCTATCTAATCAGGCTCTATTACATGCTTGATCATGCATGATCATTCGAATGCATTTTCATTATCAGTGAGGGACTGTTTTCTATAGGTCATAGACCTTTAATGTGTACATATGTTCAGTGTAGTCAATGTATTTACCCTGTGATTTCATACTCATTTAAAATGATAATGAGCACAATCTGTCCATATAGATACATCTGAACTGAGCAGGCTATTAACATGACATTAAAGAATAATATCAAATCAAATCAAGTTTAGTATTATTATTACACAGGTTTAAGTGATACATGTAGGTGCAAGTCCCTCGCAGTGATAAACCAGATGCATAAAAACAGGAGAAGAAAAAATAAATATAAATAAAATAAAGAATATACTGTATCTACGTATATGTAATATAAATGTGAGAAGGTAGCAGGAGACAGACTTTAGTGGGTACAGTAGGAGAATGTCTTTGGTGGGTGCAGTGGGAGACTTTGGTGGGAGTAGTGTAACTGTGTATCTAGTTGCTAGTGCAGCTGCAGAAAGTGTTTATGTGGTGTGAAGATGTGATGCTGTGATGAGACAGGTGAGATGGGTTGTGAATAGATGTGGACTGGAACACTGAGACTGTTTAGCAGCCTGGTGGCCTGGGGGAAAAAGCTGTCTTTGAACCGACTGTTTGGTCTACATACTTCTCTACCTCCTACCACTGGGCAGGTTTGAGAACAGGCAGGGGCTTGGGTGGGTGGAGTCCATTATAATCCTTCTGGTCTTCCCCAAACAGCGGCTGGTGTATAAATCCAGAAGGTTTGGGAGCTGAATGGTGCTGAACTTCAGCAGATTTTTCCTCTCAAGAGCAGTGCGGATCCCATACCAGGTAGTGATGCAGCACATCAGGATGCTCGGATTCAGACCGAACCTCTTGAGCCTCCTGAAGTAGAAGACATACAGTTGTGCCTTCTTCACCACCCATGTGTTGTGTTCTGACTATGTAAGAGATGTAAACACTAAGGAACTTGATGATGATGACCCTTTTCACAGTGACGCATTCTGAGATACGTGTTAACAATGTCTGCAAAGACTCCTGCTAACTGATCTGCATATGCTTTAAGCACATTCCCTGGAACACCAACTGAGCTGGTGGTCATTAGGAAAGCTGATCATCAATTTAATTTGTAGAAGTGTTAGTCAGTTGTAGATGAGGGTGCTGACAACATTCTGTGCAATAAAAGTGACAATCAGAAAAAAAAATAGAGGGAGCTCACGACACGACAGCCATGCTAGGCACCATCTTGTACAGCACATCTTACATATGTTACAGATAATGTACGACAGATACATATTGACTCTCCCCAACGGGCTCAATGTTTTGACCATGGGGGTAATGTCCTAATCATTCCACTCTTATAGTAAAAGGGTGATTATTATTATTATTATGCAGATTTGACCAGGAATACAACAAACAATCATATTATACACACATTAAACATGTTTTTCTAATCACAGGGTCAAACATCTAGTGAAACTAATATGGTATGATTAGTTGAAATTAAGGACAACTCCAGACTGCCTGAGTAAAATGGCATTTTCTCACATGGATTAGCAACACAGTTAGGCAGTGATGTGATTAATTGCTCAGATATGAAAAGTAAGGAGCAACTGATCTTAATAATAATCTGTCAAAATGGTAGATTGGCCACCAATGGAGAAGAGAGCTCCCATGGTTAGGAACAAGGCAAATCTACTGCCATTATAATAATGATTCCACCAATCAATGGCTAGGATTTGCATTAAAACAGAATAGTAAGACATAGATGTGGGGTAGACTTTTGGACAGCAGTTAGGACCTCTAGGAATGATTGATTCTGTGTTCATGGTCCAAGGACCTTCTCTAAACCCTAAACCAATATAGGATTTTCCTTCATTCATTCTAGCTTGAATACATGGCTTGAAAGGTAAAATTACAGAATTCTGAATGAATTATAATCTGCTCTGATCTTCTCCATTTGTTTGGTGTACCATGAAGGGCACATCAGACATGCTCTGAGATTGTTTAAGCCACTGCTACAGCTGTGGGAGGCTCTTAAATATTGTCACTGCTATTTTGATATGCTCTTTTGGATTCAAAGCCTCTCTGAAGTTTTTAAAAAGATACATTTTTAAAGGACCTAAAGGAGCGTGAACCTTAAAGACCCCTTCTATAAGAATGCGAGTGTTCTGATGTGCCACTTCTGGCCTTTAGTTATTTATTTCTACACAACAGTGAGTTCATTAAATATTTTTTTCACAGTTCCACTTGAGTGCTAATTTGAGATTGCAACTTGAAAATAACTTTGTTTTCTGAAACATTTGACATTGCTTTTTATTTATTCATTTATCTTTAGATGCATCAAGCTTTCTTTCTCTAATGTTCTGAATAATTACGCTTCATTTGCACTAACCATTTATTCACATGATTGTTTTTGGGTACTAGAGAGTGTTCCATCATTGTTCTAAATGTCTGTGTAGCAAATTAGTGATGGCCAGCTTATTGACATGTTTTCAAAACCACTGAATACTGAAACCTGAAAATAATTCTGAGCTTTTTGCTCTCATGCCCACCCCTAAACTCCCACAGAACTGACACATAAATGACCATTAATGTTTCTATATTTCAAAGATTTAGCAGCATACGTTATACATGAATGCAAGGAATCTGATTTCAAGAGAGACACTTCAACATCAACTTAAAACATAGCAGTAAACCCACTGGAGGGCCCCCTCATCACATAAATAACTGATGTTGCTTATTTTGCATGCATAATTTAACTTTTGATGTACATCTAAGTTGGCTCATCTCTTAATGTTGTAGACATGATCTCTCCACTGGAGAGGTTTTTCTCACTTTCTTCTGTTCAGCCAAAATGCACCAGTAAAACACACCAGTCTCAGCTGCCACCCTCAGCTTAAGTCAATAAGAAATGGCCTTTAAAACATTCTCTAAAAATGTGCCATGAAATGCTTAACATTGAAACGGTGCTGGGTTTCATTTAAGTTTATTCGCCCATTTCAAGAACAAGAACAAGAAGCTTAAAGGATTAAGGAAGACTTAAAACAAAAACAACAACTTCTTTGCAACCAGTACACAAGTAACGCAAGTCACGAGACTATAAAATTGCATAAAAAGTAGTAAAAACTATTTTTTCCTTAATGTTGGGCAACAGAATCTGTGCAATGTGTGATATTGCAAACAGTCATTGGGAATTAAGAACAAACCACAATGTATTTCATTTAGTTAGTGTCCAGTCTCTTTGTCAAAACTACACTATACACTACACTATTGTCCCCCTCTAGAGAAAATATTTTTCTTTCTTTAAATACAGAAGAAGACTTTAAGATCTACGTTACACTTAAACATCTATTAATACATTATATATCCAAATGATTGTGGACAACTCTTCTAATGAAAGCATTCAGCTACTTTAAATTGCACAAAGACCCTCTCAAGCAGATAAACATGAACCTGTTGGCACCTGATGTCACATGTCAGCTGATGTCACATGTCGGCTGGAGGGTTATATTTAAAAAAAAAAAAAAACAGCATTGAGCTGTGGGTTAGTGAAAATGTTTTCTCTGGAGTTATGGTGCTTCATCCAATAGTGTTGGTGAGATGGCAATCATCCAACATACTGACCTTATTAATATGCTTGTCAATCAAATTTTCACAGCAATGCCCCAAATCAAGTAAAAAGCCTTCCTTGGACAGTAGAGACAGATACTCCAACTAAAGCAGGATAAAATGTTTGACAAACTAAAATTCTGATTGATTTACCATAAACAGTTTTATGCAAAAGTTAAATCAGATAAAGATGCAAGATGAAATATGGTTGGGTATGGAAGCACAAAGGATCCCTGTGGCACAGGTGTTGCAAATGGGCCTGTAGATCCTGCCGAAGCTGATGCCACAGCTATTCCATAAATGTGATTGTTTTGGCAATAGGTGCCAGTTGGTAACCCTGCCATGAGAGGCAACACACACAGCTTTAGGATGTCCTGCACATATTGTTGACCTGTTAGTGTCCCTCATATCACTACTAGGGGTGTTCAGGTGTTTGGATATGTGATGGCACCCCAGATGATCAAATCAGCACTTGGAGCAATGTGTTGCTCCACAGCAAATGCAGGCTTGAAACGCTGATCACGGGGCATCCATATTCAAACCTGACCATCATCAGATGCTAGAACATGGATTTCTAGCTAAGCATGATATGACTCCATTTAATTGCAGTCCAGGCTTCTCACTCAAAATACTGCTGCAAACAAAGGCAACAGTGATCCAAAAGTCCTAGATGTTTGGAAATTAATCTCCATCCATCCAATGATGCACCCCCTTTCAAGATCTGTCAACTGAGCAAAATATCTTTGAGTGAATCATAGAGACATGCCTAGCAGTCAGCGATGTCTCAGCAATCTCTCTGGAACCCTTTTTATAGGGCAACAATGGAAGCATATCTTGTGCCAAGACCAATTTAACCACACCTGTTATTTTTTACAATTTTGTCTAATCTGGCCAATCCAATATTATGTTGTTTTTGGGGTTTTTTTGTTGTTTTTTTTGTTTTTGTCTATTTTGGACATGTTAAATTAAGTAAACAGATATAATGTTTTAAAATGTACAGAGGTATACATAGGGATGGGAGATGTGTAACATATTTTAACATAAAAAACACATTTAATTTGACCAGGGATGCCATAACTCCATATAACATATGTAAAAGTTTGGGGACCCTGACCAAATTATACACACGTAAATGACCTCGACAACTTGTTGTTTTTTTGTTTGTTTTGTTTGGTTTTGTTTTGTTTTTCATGCAAATATTAGCGAACATATGACTTTGTTTGATACATTAAAAATAGAAGCATTTAAAATAGTAAGTAGTACGTTTGCAAGTTTGGACTCTCTTCAAAGTCAGTGTTTAGTGTCATCGCCTTTGGCAGATGTCACAGCTTGTAAATGCTTTTTGTAGTCGCTAGGAGTCATTATGCTCTTATTTAAGGAATGTTCACCCAATCTTCCTTGCAGAATGCTTCTGGTTCTGTGATATTCTTGGCTCACCGTGCTGCACAGAATGTGTAAGATCTCCCCACAGATAATGCTCTGCAATATTCAAGTCAGAGAACTTTGAGGGTTATTCCAAAAGCTCCAGCTTGCATTTCACAAAGTAGTTTATGATGGCATTTGACTTATGTTTTTTGTGATTGTCTGTAATAGAAATTGTGAGGTTTTATCTTTGAGTGAGGTTGAACTAGAATTGTGTGTCCACATCTATATTCAATATTCAATTTGTGAGGTTTCTAACTGGACCCTAGAGGACTAGCAACAGCTGGTGTGGTCCAATGAGTAAAGGTACCATTTGTTTTGGGATGATGGTAGGGTTTTTGTGTGGCACAGACCTTATAAAGCCACAGACACCAGTTGTCAACAAAGCACTGTGCAAGTTGGTGGCTCCATATTGGTGTGGGGTATATTATCATGGCATGTGTTGGGTCCACTGGTCCACTTGAAAATGTTTTTGGCCAGTATTTTTCACTGCTTAGTGACCCTTTGCATCCCTTAATGGACTATATGAACCCCAAAATAATGAGATCTTCTTGCAGGATAATGCACCATGCCTTCAGACGCAAGTTGTCCAGAATTGATTCAAGGAGCATTCTGGAGCATTTTGATAAATGGCTTAGCCTTCATGTTAACCTGATATGAGCTCAATCATCCATTTATGGGATGTAGTAAAGAGGTTCATTTGCATTTCCTCTACCTACAAATACCATGGAGCTGTGTGTGGTTCTCCGGATGGCTCAAGATCTCATCAGACATCTTCCATCTACATGATACCATGTCAAGATCCTATATAATACTGTACCATTACTTTTAGAATGCCAGTTTAAGAGTACTATGATGATTTCTTAATGCAGTATAGAACCTTCACATTTGTAACTGTACTTTTTAAATGCTTAACTCTTAAAATGTTTCAAATATTATTTACATTCATATTTACAATCTCTTTTTCAAACATGCATCTTTAGAGAACCAAAAGCAGTTTTGGTATTACTTACATGTCAGTTACATGTCAGTATTCTAAGCGGAATAACTCGGGATCAGAGTAATCCACAGACATGATACACATATCATAACAAACTACAAAACATAATTGTGTAACCTGTCCCAGAAAAAGCTAAAATTCACTTGTTTCCAACTGAGTCTTCCAGTGCACGTTTACTGCTATGTCCATGTGAATTTAACATCTAAACAGGACTGTAGGACAGTCAGTTGCAACAGATAATTTCATTTTTAGACTTTTTTGAATTTTTCAACAAAATCCCAAGATCACAACAAAAACAGTTTCATTTTAAGAAGATGAAATACAGTCATTTTTTACATAAATCTGCACAAAAGTCATAAGTGAACATAAGAGAAAAAACATTAAAGAAAAATGTAACATACAAGCTCCTTAAATGGCTTCTGTGATGTTTCTGCAGTATGATAGATTCACAAAATTGCATCCTGGTTGGATCTGACACTTTGTCACCGGCATCAACAAATATACAGCTGATGACTGCAGCTTCACTTTCAGCCCTAATCTCATCAAATGAAAATTATTCTACTTTATATCAAAGACTCTCTCTCTCTTTCTCTCTCTCTCTGCATTACCTACACGCAGTGTGGTGCAAATCTCTATCAGCACACTCTATTAATCATTCCTATGTCCTCTATGGTAACTGAAGTTAGCCCTGCAGCAAGAGGGAAGACCACACACTGAAGGCGATAACATGCTTTAATCTGCGCTTTGAAATATAGCACTGGATAAAGCGATTAGTGAAAGCAGAGGTGATGCACAAGAAGTACGCATATGGTGGAGTGAGCTGCTGTAAACTGATACCTCACTGAAAATCACAGATGAAGAGTGAGTTTTTCATAGCCTTGTAACATACAGAGAATTATAAAGTAGTGGATCAGGCATTACTTTGAACACTTTCTGTCATAATAAACATATCCTCAGGGAAAATCGGGGCTGGACTAGATATCAGTGGCCCTTGAGAACATTTAATAAACTTCAGCTTTGGTTGTAATTAGATCAATAGTTGTGGTTGATGCAGCATAGTGGCTACACCACTTCCCTTCATGTGGAAGACTGGGGTTTGATTCCCTACTAGGAATGCACACAATGCTGTACCAATAGGAGCTTTTTTTTTTTAGGAGACCTCATTTACACAAGGTCACTTCATGTACCTAGTCGTCCCATTGGAATGATACCTTTTTTTTTCAAAGCTGAGTTATTCATATGTTCTTATGTGAAGTGTCAAAGGTTACCTAGTCACATCCATTTGGACATATTATGTGGATTATACCTTAATACAATTTTAACCACATGTACTCAGATATGGACTGGCCACAGTGGGCTGGAACAAAACCAATTAAAAGAGAGACCCACACATCCTGTACCTCAAAATTTGCTATTTTACAAACTGTCATGCATTTCTTCAGATTTCTGCAATCCATCCTGATCCACAGATTAGTCTTTAGGTTGTACTAGAACAAGTTTTGATTGTAATGGGAGGACTCAGTCAGTTGACTAATATCTTGGAGAGATGAATATGTTACACTGCTATAATGTGGCTTAAATATGTCTAGACCACCTAAACAGATTTGTATCTGATTAAATGCATCTTGGACATGTTTGCATTTGCATTTTTGTGTGGTTTGGCCTCATCCAGTTAAAATCCTCATACTCAAGACAGATGATATGATCAAGAGTAAATGAGGTCATAGCCCACCTCTAACATGATTAATAAAAGCATCTGCCAAAAAAAATGGCTCAGATGTGTTTTGTCAAATCTATTTACCATCCTTTTACTCGCCCTCAGAAAGAAACTGATTTTGCTTTTATATTACAATATGCTAGTGATCTTGAAAATTGATCAGATAAATAATGATGCTTTTATTGGCTGGTTTACATCAGCACCACAGATCACAGCAGTCATGGTACAAAGCATAATGTGCATAATCATTACTAATACTAACTGGTTTTTGGGTTTGTGATATATAACATTCATAGAACTGTACAAGTTAATATATCCAATATGCATTCTCAGAAATGGACAGATTTTGAGCATGGTATGATGGACAATATTCTCACACAGTGCAATGCAAAACTAAAAGTGAGGATCTACTCATTTCTGGAAAAATAAAACTTAGTATAACAATACAATTGCAGGTGCAATAGCCTAGAAGAATGTGCAGCAAAGTATGTTGGTATTTTACTCAACATTTTGTGCACCAAGCACCCAACCCACAAAATTAAGATCAGTTTATTGTCTATACTATACATTTTTTTGCTGTTTTCCCAGGCCAGGTTGCAGTTAGGTAGTTGAAGAGTTAATGTCAATAATGTATCTTGTTGGCAAGGTTAGCTTTTAGCCTAGCACCCCATTTGCCCTTTTTCCCTTGTGAGTCTACCACTATCTTTTAGCTTTTTGATCTGCTCATCCAACCTCTGTGTGGATACCCACAGCAGTGCTTGGTTGGTGTGCCATTCTCTTTTTTCCCCAGACAGCAACCATATATCAGTCTTGTGGCTTGATAAGGTCAGCACCCCACTGACTGTTTGCTTCTGTTGGTCCACCCTCAGACCAGCCAGAACATGATCATGCATATAAGATCTAGGTAGTTTTTAATCTTCTCAAACAGGTTTTAAATACACTTATTGGATTATCATGGTGCACTTTCTCAGGCAATGACCTAAACCATACCAAACTAATACATAGTTTGGAGTACAGGTGTATCCTTTGAACCAACACCTGGGGAATGAAGGTGTGGCTACAAAAACCCAACAACAAATGCTTAGTGTCTATGACCTCTCCATGAACTCTCTCTATAGTCTCACCCAGCACGTCTGGGGAGCTCCTTATATGCACTGAGGCCTATCGTCCTTACTGGGCCAAGGTGCAAATTAATGCCATGTGCAACACAGCAGTAGGGTGCCGTCCCACCACCACACCATCAAAATATCCACTTTATCCATTGCTGATTAATTCTACCCAGTGAGGACTAAGATATTTAAAACACATGAAAAATGTCATGAGACAATTCATATAGACTTAAATCAACTAGCCTCCTTATAGGTATTATAATACTGTGTACCATTGTGCTCAGAGTCAGATGTTGGAGCTGGGAACAATGTCATACCAGAGTATGTTCACTTTGTGCCAGGTTTGCATTTTTAGTGATACCACTTGATATCTCAATATGCTGTGAGGAATTTAACTACAACATAACAAGCTCACATTTTGTACCTTTGCTCCATCCACAAAACAATAATAAATACAGATTGACTAAAATAGATACCAATAAAGAAATCAAGAACAACAATAAAGAACAACAAATCCATCAACTCTACTTAGCTCATGTAGGACAGTATATAAGCTTGTGCTTGAACTTTGCATATGTGTTTCTCATGTGCTGCATGTAATATTGGTGTTATTTTGACTGAAATTTAGTTTTTCAACTGAATTATTTTTTTATTTAGTCAATGAATTTAACAGCATTTCAATTTGTGTGTGTGTGTGTGTGTGTGTGTGTGTGTGTGTGTGTGTGTGTGTGTGTGTGTGTGTGTGTGTGTGTGTGTGTGTGTGTGTGTGTGTGTGTGTACCTGTGCACCTGTGCATGAAATTTGTGGGGAATGTAAATAATTATATCACTGGTTCCCTAAGACAACCTGTGTACCCTGCAGGTTTACAACATTCATGGAAATATAAACACATTTTATATAAACAACATTTTTTTTTTCTTCTTCAATTTTTCCAATCTTGGAGACAAATTTCATGTTGAAAAAAGCTAATTGAGGGAGTTTTCTCTGCAGTAAAATGTGGTAACTGGACATTTTTTACTTTCAAGACAAAAGGGTTAAAAATGTGTCAAACACATCTAAATTTTTAGTTTAACTTACTTTTATTTCCCTAAATAATGTTTGTGCGCTGTGTAAATGATGACGAAGACAATGGAGGCAGAAGTACTTGCAGGGGTTTTGGATTTAATGACAAAGAAATGGGTTACAAAACAAACTGACAGGTATAAACTATGGGACTTGGATGAAGAAACAAACGCATGGAAATACTGACACAAAAAAAACCCCACAATGCACTCGGTAAACAGACGGACAACAACGACAAGTCCAAGGACAAATGACTGACTGAAACAAAGGGTCTTAAACAGAGAGACAACATTACACACACCTGGAACTGGGAAATGAAAGGGCAGGGTTACTCATAAGACACAGATGGGAAAAGCGGAGCAAAGGAGAAGACAGAACCAAAGCAAAACAAAACAATGCTCAGAAGCACATAAAAGACAAGAAGCACATCAAAGACAAAAAAAGACAATTCAGAGAGACATTCGTACATACCAGATAATTTTCTTTTCTAGGCCTCTCAAACATGTCTTTCTTTGAGATTTAAATAGATTTTACCTAATTAAATCTGTATAAATATGAATAATGTATAAAGGGTTTTGATCATTTAATTCAGAAATTAAATTGTCATATATCTTATATTAATTACATTTAAAGAGATATATTTTTGTTTTAAAGTTGATACTGTTATTAATAATTTGAGATTCTGGAATTCTGATTTTCATGAATTTGAAATGTCACTTGACATAACAATAATTTAAAATATGACATTGCATTTTTTAATGAAATTGTTAGCACAAATGAGCTTTTTAATGATATTCTATATTTTTAGATGAACTAGTACATATTGACAGAGGAGTAAACTTGATGGCTGCTATGGCACTTAATCTGGGTTTTAATTCAGTTTGAAATTAGTAGATTATAACTGTATTATGAGCTGAATTACTCTGATTACTGATAGATGATAGCAGTTAATGGAATCATACTGATAAGGGTATGGGGATAAGTCTTATGAAGTTTAAAATATTAGCATGTTGCTGACTGCAACATGTGGGCCTTAGGTTCTAAGCCCTATCTTGTACAGCAGTAAGTACAGATGTTATGGGGTTAAAGATGCAATGATTTTCAAAAATACTGAGAGCTGTTTATGCAGTAAATTGATTTAAATCCTTAAAATCCTCTAAAGCACATTGTTCTGTAACTACAGTGAGTACAGTGCAAATGAACTTTCTTAATCTTAAGGTACAGAAGTGTGTAATAAACATTTGGATCCATATGTGAGTCATGGGATTGTTAATATGCTAACTTTGTAATTTAACTATACCCTGTATGTATAATGTCTGTTTACATATCCAAACAAATTTATAGTATGTACAGTAAGACATTAGACTGTACTATTGTGGGAGAGCATTACAGGACAACAAGAGATCCTTCAGGGAGAACAGGAAATCCCACAGGCAGCCTGGTGCGCTTCAATATTGTGCTTACTAGCAAGGGCCTAGATTCCCCTGTACCCATTATCAGGCTGAGGGAAAACAAGGCAAACCCAGTCCCACTGAGACCACTTATGCACCAGCCCAATGTTGAACATGGGCTTGACTCAGCCGAGCATTCTTCTACCTATGCCATCACTGTTACCTGTGCAGGATCCATGACAAACACATAACACAGATCTATCTACAGATGTACAGGCCTCAAAGAGTCAGGCCACACTTTGGGTTATCTATTTCTGGCTGAATACAAGCAAGCTGTATGTTACACTGTTGGTTAATACTCCTATGCAATCCACTAGCCTATAGTCTATTATGCATTCTGCATGTATTATAGCTTAGGCATTGTGAGAGGTTCATTATGCACTATACATTGACGAGATAAGCTTTAGGTCAATGCATTCATACATCAACCCTATGAAATCCTTTTAAATTAAACCGTCAATACATTCCTAAATTACCAAGCTTTGTGACGGCAGATGTGTGAAAGCTACTTAAAATACATTTACATGTTACCGTTTCTATTTACAAGGCTATTGAATGAGAATAAGGAGTCAGCAGTGTAAAACGCTTGCCAATTATGGACTGTGCACTCTTCTTTTACTGCATTATTCAAATCAGGAAGGGGAATATGGACGATCTGTCCATCTGCATTGCCCTAAAAGTGGAACCCCCCCATTCATGGCAATCTTTGTCAACATCAAACAGTCGTCAGTGGTTTGCATGCTCCCAAAATGATTTGAAACATCGTTTTTGGTTCCATACGCATGGCCTCACTGCAAAACGTTTCAATTATGTTTCAAAGTGACTCCTCAGACATGGCTGCGATTTGCATATCAGTACCAGCATCTATATTGTCGAAGCAGGTCAAAAGAGCTTCCTATGTTTGTTTTTTCACGCTTCCCTCGTACACCAAGATAAGACACACTTCTATCAACCTCTTTTCAGCTGTGCTCAGGAGGGCCAGAGTGCTTTGATTTGCTTTGATACTTTAAAAGCCCATCTGATTTGGAAAAGTGCACAAAATGCACTCCTCTACTGCTGCACTTGATATCACTCTGTTCTAAAAAAAGGCAATTCTTCCATTATTCAGTGCAGTTGTGAATTATTAAAATGAAGTGATCTCTTTTTATTTATTATTTGCATGTCCTACATGCTCACAATGGTGTAAGCCAATGTTGTTTATCTCTGATGTGAATGCTTTAATTCTTATAAATGAAAGCTTAGATAGACTAAGACTAAAGTGGATACATGCTCTCAGGAGGGAGAAACATGGTTATTGCTTCAGGTTCTGTAATTGAGTAATTTACTTGGTTTTACAATGAATCCCCTCCTCCTCCTTGATGTTCTAATTATTCCATAATTATTCATAAATACAGTGGATCTAGAATGAATCCACAGAACTCCACACACTACCCCACAATGACAAAGTGAGAAAAGTTGGTTTGAAATGTTTGCAAATATATTACCAATTAAAACACAATAATATAACATGTATATAAGTATTCACAGCCTTTGCCATGACACTCAAAATTGAGCTCAGGTGCATCTTGTTTCCATTTCAGATGTTTCTACAGGTTGCAAATTCAGTTGATTGGACATGATTTGGAAAGTCACACCCCTGTTTATATAAGGTCCTATAGTAGACAGTGCATGTCAGAGTACAAACCCATGTAGTCAGTAGAACCTCTGAGATGGGGTGCAGACATATTTTTGCTGTATTGAAGTGTGTATTGATAAGTGGAAGAAGTCTAAAACAACAAGGAGTCTTCCTAGAGCTATTCACCCAGCCAAACTGAGTGGCAGAAGGGTCTTACTTAGGGAGGTGACCAAGCACCCAATGGTCACTCTAACAGACCTCCAACATTGCTCTGTGGAGAGAGGAGAACCTTCTGGATAGGCAACCATTTTTGCAGCACTCCACCAATCCTAAGCTAAGATAGCAACAGTGTGGAGATTCAAGACAACCCTGTGAATGTCCTTGAGTGGCTATTATATATATATATATATATATATATGTGTGTATTTTGGACTATTTATCTAGGAAGCAGAAATGTCAAAATCATGTCATATAAAATCATATGTTCAGTGTCACTATAAAGACTGAGGAGTAGAGACAGTTATTCCAACTAAAGCAGCACAAAATATTTTAATACCCTTGATTTCAAAAGAAACAATGAATAAACAGCCATTCAAATACTTTTGTCCATATCATGTACTTGCCAGTCATTTGAAGGAAAGTTCTCTGAATGCTGCCTATTAGTCTGAGGTGTGGTATAAGTGGTCTGAATAGGATGTGATTCATCATGATTTTAAATCAAATAGTTTGACACACTGTAACCCAAGGCTTTTAAGTTGCTTAATTCCCAGACAAATCCATTATACCCTGCATTAACAGTGTTTTTATGTGCAGTGATTCAGGTTTTAGAAACATAATGAGCTCTTATGAGGAATGTAGCTAGCTTTCACACCTTGGTCAAGGTGAGGTGCATGCAGTGTTTAAAAACCTGACCCAAGTGGAACAGAACTATACTGTCTCTCTGTAGGTTTTAACCTAGTTGGTTAAAGCTCTTGAATGACTACACTGGCGAGTCCTACTCATGTTAGGATCTACTTGAAGCAAACAAGTTCCACTGCATTAGTGGAGAACAAAGCATAGGGAAATGCTAGGAACTGGCCATTACTGAAAAGTGCTTAAAATAGATTTCCTTTCACATTAGCGATGAGTCCAATTTGTGTAACTGAATAATCTGATAAGGAAAATGATTTTGATTGGGACATAGCATTGGCATCTTTCCTTTCAAAGAGTCTCAATCTCAAATTCTATGCTGCACACACTATTTTTCCATGTTATGACGGGTCTTGTTCTGAAGCAGTTCAAGGTATTCTTTCTTGAACTCTTCAACCCCATAGTGGTCATTGGCAGTCAAAGCAGAGGATGAACTAACAATAACTAAATACTCGCTATGAAAAAGCTACATTAATCCAGTTACTGCAACAACAGACGGAGTTAGTCAAGAGCCCTATATAGTGTGGCTTCCTTGTCAAATTACTCCTTCTGGCAAACACTGAAAAGATTCCATTATATAACAAAGGCCTGGAAGATAAGAAGGTCCCTCTGGTTCATTTAGCTGAGATTTGAAGTAACAATTCCCATCTGGCTAGACAAATGTATGGACAGACGAACTTTCCTATTCACCGAACAAAATCAGACGGAGCAAAGTGCTCTCTAAGCAGCCTAGCGCCAAGGGATAAGAATGAAAAGAATCTGATGGGAAATCTTTCACTTCCAAGCATTTCAATCATGTGATCTCTCTCTCTTTCTTTCTCTCTCTATCTGTCACATTCCCTCTCATTCAATAATGTTGTCTCGAGGGGGCCATACGGCCTATAAAGCATCCCACCATATGACAAAAGCATCTTCTTTAACCCTACTCAATAATGCAAATTTCCTAAATGCATCCTAGAGAAATGTGAATGGTGAGACATTTTGCATCACCGCTGTTAAATGAACTCATAACTGACCCATGTTCTCCACCGTCTTCACAGCCCTGTCATGAATTTTGTATTACCTTTAATGGCTCTAGAGGATATTGACTGACTTGGAGGCTAATTTATCATTATAGTGGATGTGAACATGCATCAACCCCAGTGGAATGGTAATCTGTCATATCTCGGGGGTTTTGACATACACACTCAGGTGTCAGATTGACCAGACGATAAATTCAGTTAAGCCAGTATTAATGGTGGATGAGACAAGGAGGAAGTTCATTGAGCGAATGGCAAATGTCAGCCAAGGAGCATTCATTGGTTTTCCGTAAAGGGCGTAACTAATTGTTGATCTTCAGACATTTGTTGAAGGGCTCAAGTCATGAGAGCATGTAAGTGGCTCAATCAGTGAAGGATTATGATATCTGCACACATCATATAGAAAATAATCTGTTGATTTAAAAAAAAGATTGATAAAATATTAAGACAGTTTTATTTGATCTTTGATATTAGAATCATATTTGTTTTCCTTAAAAAAAACAACAACAACCAAGCAGCATATCAAGTCTGACAGCAACACTCACTCAAATGTTAATGTAAAGTTTATTGCAGGTTGTTTAAAATGTCAGATGCTTTCTCACTTAATCCTTGACTAAACTGCAGTGCTATTAGTGAATAACCAAAGTTTTTCAGTCTAATAGTACATCTAAATGAATGTAATGATTTTAATTTTCATTTTTGTTCTTAACGGAATTTAAAAATATAAACTGACATATGTTCTTAACATTTAAAGTGATATTCTGCATATTTAAAGCCTGTTTAGCTTTAAGTATGGATTATACTGATCAATATGGAATTCCTGTTTTCCATATTATTTGAATAGATCACACAGAAAAGGATGTAAAATACCAAAATGTCCAACATCTCAAAAGTGAGTTCATTTATGTACTCAATACTTTATTGGGCTTCTTCAATAAATTAATGTATTACTGCATCAATGCAGCATGCCACGGAGGAAGCAAGCTCACCACACTGCTGGGATCTTATTGAAGTCCAGGTTGCTTTCATGGTGACTATCAGCTGGTCTGTATTGCTGGGCTGGCTGTTTCTCATCTTCCTCTTGTCAATACTCCCATATATTCTCTAATCTACTACTACTTATTGTCCAGGAAACCCTTCCCGGACAATAAGTAGCAGTAGTTTTGACCTTGTGTGTAGTTGTTTTTTTAATTGTTTATTAAAATAGTAGTATTATTATTAGTAGTATTGTTAATATAAATTATTTAAAATATTTATTTTAATAGCATAATGACACAATTACACCCCTACAAATGACAATGAAATTTTGATCATTAAGAATGTTCAGAAAATTTGAATTTTTGGATAGCCTAAATCACAATATGATGGTAATAAAAAGTACAGTAATCAGAGCACACAGTAAAATGCATCCAGGTCATGCATTGCTGTGCTACATACTATGAAAATGAAGTATAATGCTTGTCACTGAGGTTGTACCCTACTGAGGAACAATAAATACCAATCATTTCCTATTCTTGTATTTTTGTTTTAGTTAATGTTAGGGATGCTAGTCTCCTCTGTTTGAATAGAGGCACCCACTGCACTCATTTCCTACATGGCACATATCACTGTCTGCTAACAGAGTCAAGCTTGCTCGCATTTTGGGATTGGCTATTTTTCCAGTTCTGTTGTGGTTATGCCAGATTTCCTTTAGAAAGGGGACACAGCAGAGTTTAAGTTTCATAATCTGTCAGTTACATGTACTCATTATACAGCTTTGCCAAGATAAATACTGTAAGACATTGTGTGGCACCTTTAAGGCTCAGAAAAAAACTAGGTTGGAAAATGCATACATTAAAATTAATTACCAATTTGCTTCTCTTATGCACTCCTTCTCATTATCGGTGTAATGTGTGTGCATGTTGTCATCAAGATATAGCACATTAGTGTACATGAAAGCTTTGAGATACCATAAAGAAACCCATTAAACTGCTGGAAGTGCCTCACACAACCGGCAGAAGCATGCCACGCGTAAGATGGATGGAATGCTGGGAAACACTTAGCTGGTGGAGCAGCTTGCTAACAGCCTTTAGCATTTAGCTTTCAGCGGGACGAGCAAGGGCAGATGATGGCCCACCTGTCTAACTGCCTGAGTCGGCAGGAAAGTGCTATTCTGACAGAAGTGAAGCAGGGAAAGAGAATCAGTCAAACAGAAGACAGCTGTGCTAGTGAGGAAGGCTTCAGGATATCCTTCCTAAAGAGGGGAAGGAAAAGTGGATGAGTGTGATGGGCCTTGGAACAGCCATTAAAGGAGTAAAAAAAAAGGGGCTGAAAATAGTAGACAGCAGCAATGCTAGAGGGTAAAATATGTTCTATTAACAAAAGGCCATTGAACCATTGAACTTTGTTCCTGCACTTGTAAATATAGCAGCCATATTTGAGGATTGATTATTTAAACTTGTATTAAAAACAGTGAATTATAAAGGAAACAAAGTGAACATTCAAAAAAATAACAACTTTGTTTTCAAAAAACAAAGTGAACATTTTTGTTAACTTAAATCTTAGAACCCAGAGATTCGCACTTTGTGGGCAATTACATGCTGTTATCTCAGGATAGTTACCTACAGACATAACATGTGTTACTATCATAACGAACAACACAACACATGATCTAACCATGGATTCAAACCATTATTATGAGTGAGTGAGTGAACCACCTCGAAATAAATAAATAAATAAATGAACTTAATTAATTCCTAATTTAAATGCCAAAAGAGCCATCCAGTGTGTACTCTGTCCACGTGTTCTGTTCCATGAGTCTGACTGATCAGCAAGAGGGAATGATAATATCAAATTTCAGAACAAACATCTTGAGAAGTGATAATACTGATATATATATATATGTATATGTATGTTTTGGCAAGTTATGAAACTATGAAAATATGCTGCTAAATTAGCCTAAGGTTCTATAGGTTAATTCTTCTTAATGTATTTAATCTTACTTTAATTATGTCTCATTGCTGTTGCTAAGCAACTCATGTTAAAGAAAGTGCAGGTTTATTAAAAGATCTGTGTGGTATAAATTAAAAAAATAATAAATAAATAAATAAATAAAAATCACATTTTTAACATAACACAGATTAGTCAATTAGTCATTGACCAACATAGCAATGTTCAGTGTTTAGCACTTCTTTGGTTTTACACTTGAACAACGAGACTAAAAGGGGTTAGAAGTCAATAGTGAAGCAAATTTCATTACATTTACTATAGTTTTTCATTATTTCTCTCTTGATATGTTATTCTACTGCTGTTTTTGTTGTCTGTTGTGCTGAGTCCTGGTTTCTCTCAAGGTTTCTTCTTCTTGATTTGATTGAATTGAAGTGAATTTCCTGTAAACACCACAAGGTCCAAAAGCTTCTGATCACTTGTGATGAGTTAATAAAAATAATTCCATTTAGTATTAAATCTTAAAATATTAACTCTTTTTTTTTTTCACTGCATGTCCAAATGTTTGTGGACACCCCTTCTATGGGTTACACCCATCGCTGAAGCTTATGTGCAAATGTACGCACAACAACTTCTTTAGATCCTGTAGAGAAGTACTGCCAATAGAACTGTACTGGGTCAGATATACATGAACCTACTGGACCATGACTAATGCCAGGTAGAGTATAAAGCCCCCCAGCATTGAGCCGTGAATAAGTGGAACTGTTTTCTCTGGAATGATGGTGGGGAGTTAGGGATGAGGTGAGGTGGTGATCATCCAACATCCTGACCTGCCTAATTCTCACAGTACTGCTCCAAAATATAAAACTAAATCCAGGTAAATTATTTAACCCTTTACAGTACTAGACTTATTACACACTAAGGTTTATTATTTAACACTTACAGGGAGTTCAATGCAAACTGGGAGGCTATATACTCATCACAGTTGTTTTTTAAAGGGTTAATACACTCTATACTAATGATTTGCTCAAATTGATTAACTTTTGAAATGTTCTACATACAGAATCATCAACAAGATGTTTTATAGCAATTGTACTAATTAATAATAATTTGAGTGTACAGAGTTATTTCATAACTCAAACCTTATACTGTGTCCTAACCCACATTAACAAATCTGTGACATAAGTGAAGACCTGCATGTGGTTTGAGAGAAGTGTTGGGAGGGGGGTATATTTTCCCAAATGATTTGAGTCACTGTTGGTCTGCAGTAAATCATTGCTAGCAATGTTAACATCAAAGCTCCAGTTTGAAACTTAAAGAAGCAGAAGTTAGACATCAAATTTGCACTGACTGGTCGACCAACTCTGTGCTAAATAGAAAATTGTCCACATTTGATTTTTCTCTGAACAATTTGTTTAAACTCTCTTCAGCAGGGTAATTGCAGTGTTGCATTGACAGTTAGTGAATTTAAGTCTTTAAGAGCAGCATTTTCTAAGCACTGAAGAACTAGGGAAGCCACATCAGTAGGAACCTGTATTGATGTACCTTGCCCTGACTTACATATATTACTGTCTTTCATCTGGTTCAGATTCATGGATTATGTCTGAACACACCTGCTCATCAACAGTTCTGAAATCAATTATATTAACAGTAAGCTTGTCTGTTTTACTCTCTCCACTCTTCTGGGGTTTATAGTAGGCTTTATACGTGTTTGTGTCTAATCAGTTCTGGTCCTGGAAGTGAGAAGTTTGGAACAGTTTGTTGATTTTCCTCTTCAGAATCACCTCAGCATTATTTATCAATTTTACTAGATAGTCATACAGGTTTTCTGAAAAAGGATGATCTCTGTGAACTAGATTCTGATACACTTCCTTTTTTTGCCATAAGAACATTATTTAGATCAAGTACCACCAATGTATGATCAGCCTGGGTGACAAAGGCCAACCTAGCACAGTCCAGAAGTATTGGATGGAGTATAGTAACTCAAAAGACTCCAGTTTCACTGCTCCACAGCCAAGATGTGTATATGTGTGGGTAGTGACCAAGGTTACCACATGAAATGAAGGAAGAGATGATACCATCTGGGTCTTAATCAGATGAGAAGATCATATGCCTTGGTAGGCTTGATATGCATCACTGTACTGAATGAGAAAATATGCATAATAATACATATAGCACAAACTTATTCTCTCTTTCTATGAATTCCTATGTAAATAGATGCTTCACATTTGATCAGATTCTCTAGTCAACTCATAGCAATCTTTGCTCTAGATCCCATTGTCCATGTTTTCAGTTCCAAACAGGAGCACTCTGTAGTTCTACAATTTCAAACTGTGGTCCATCCATTTCTCTGCATACATTCGCCATGTTCCTCAGTGGGCAGTACCCCAACTGGACCACCATAAGGCAGGGATTATTTGGGAGGAGGGTCATTCTCAGCACTGCAGTGACACTGACACAGTAGTGGTGTGTTGTGCTGATAAAAGTGGAATAGACACAGTAAAGCTACTGGAGAGTTAAAATGCCTCAGTGTCACTGCTGTACTGAAAATAGTCCACCACCGGTTTCTCAGTCTCTTTTCTTGTTTAGTTCATGTAGCATTTACTTTTGGATTTGGGATTTTTGGATTTTGTTAATAAATATTCACCTTTCATGTGACAGAATGACCATGACCATTAACATGGATGTAGCAGATGATAGATGGGCATGTTGGGCACAATGGGCAATGACTCTCCTATGGGTCTGCCAGTGGGGTAGGTATTGAGGGACAGGGAACAGGAGTCATCAGTGGAGGCAGTGTCAGGTCTCCCTTTCTCCAGGCAGTTCATTCAAGGACTGTGGGGAAAACTTCTTTTAGGGGCTCAGTGCTGCTAGCCTACAGTCACTGAGCAGGAGAGGCAAGGCTAACTGGGCAGCGCTACATGGGGATTCTGGTTCATGGGACATTATGGACTTCCTATTGCATGCGCCCATTGAGCCCTCTGCCCATGCTCCTGTGTCTACGGTGCTCCCAGATGCCCATGCTCCTGTGTGGAACCTATCAATGCCCTAGCTTCAGCGTATGTGGCTCCTTCTACATCTGCTCCAGTGTCTGTGGCTCCAGCTTCCATGGCTTATGCTACGTCTGTTCCGTAGTTAATACAGACAATCGGTCCTTATGTCTACTTTCAGAACTTTGCCCAGGCTGGTTCCACAAACATTTCCAGAGATGTCAAAAGTTCTGGGCCTTTGACTGCTTTTGTACCCCTGTCTGTTCCTGTTTTGGAACTTTTGTCTGTTCAAGTTTATGTTGGTGGTGTTCCTGCCACTGATTTTGTGTCTGTCCCCATTAGTGTAATCACACCTGTTCCATTGTCCAGTCCTGTCATGTCTAAGGCTTCCCATGTCCAGTCTCCTTTTCGCCCCTGGTCCTGTCTTGTCTATAGCCTTGTGTTTGTCCCTAGTCCTGTTTCTTGTTTTCAGGGTCCTTTTGATCCTGTCTGATCATGTTTCCATTCTGTTCCTTGTCTTTCCCTGTTGTGATTTCAGTCTTGTCTCCTCCCTAACACTGTCATCAGTGATCTCACCTCTGCCTCCTTTGTAGCCCTGCCCTCTTGTTATCTTCTCCATGTGTCTCCGGTCTGTGTATGTAGCCCTGTATTGCAGAATTCCGTCCTGTCTTTGTGCTTGTTCATGTAGGTGTTCAATGCATTGCATGTGTTATACTGTACTTCCTAGTCTGTTTGGGTTCTCAGTCTCTTGTTTAGTCCGTGTAGCATTTACTGTGTAGTTTTGTGAATAAATTTATTGTATTTTGTACTATGAGGTCAGGATCCTCATCCAAAAAGTATTGGATGGTGTCATCATTTCAGAGAACACAGCTCCACTGCTCCACAGCTTAATACTGGGGGGGGTTATTCGTTTATATCCCATGCTTTATATTCATTTTTTTCATGTCAGAGAAGAAGGCAAGGCAGTTAACAAAGGCCAGAGTAGCTGATGTCAGCCTGAAAGAGGACTGAAGGAAAAGTCCATTATCATAATTCCAGTATTATAATGGTAATCTACAGACACTGTGGCTCTTAAATACTGGAGAATCTACGCATAACATTCCAAGTACAAGTGTACACTTGTGCCCTTCTCGCAGTTCTGTGTTGCTGTCAGCTTATCTCTTCTATTTGCTGTGATTTACTGTTAGAACCCCATTACCTTATACAACAGAAATTTAAAGTGATTCAGGAAGACCAACTATAGCAGAGAATTTAACTATTGTGCCATCTGGGGCTGGGCAAGTGGCACAGCGTCTGATATCGATCATGTTTTTCACAGATGGCCAGAAAAAGACTATACCATCTGGATGCAGGTACTGCAGCTTTGGAAAATAAAGGAGGCAGGGGACAGAAAGTTCACTGTAAAACATTTTTTTTTGAAAACATAGTATTACTGACAACCTGCTCTTCTGGAGTAGAATTTTATCCTTGATTCTGGATATACTCTCACACATTCAGTCTCACTATCTGGTGTAGGTATTTGAGAATAGGAAATCCAACATTGAATATAAATTTACAATACTATTAACTGGGTTCCAGGTTTATTTCCTTACTCAAATACTGTATATTATGATATATGAATCAATATGACTGTATATCAAATGTATCAAATGTCATTAATCTGGTTATTGAAGTAAGTATAGTAGTATGGTAAATTAAATTTACTGTGTTTAACAAATTTTGTTTATAGTTACTTTAAAACACTGTCAGGGTTTTGGGAAGATCACATACATTTCAAAATTAAAAGTCTGTTGAAAAGACAAGTCTCTTCATTGTCTTTAGTTTCAGCTGCTGCAGTCACTGTACTACACGCACTGTTTTAAATTAAGGAAGGAACAATGCCACCACCTTGTGGCTATATATTGTTATTACTAATTGGGATAAATTCAAGAGGCTCAGACACTCACCTAAAAACACATTATTCACAGGTTCTGTCCACTTCTGGTCACCAAAAACTTGTAGATAAACTGTAAACTGTGTGATGAAATAAAGTTCATGACTGGGTCTTGCTCTAAAGGGAAGCTGGAAACACATTCACAGACAGAATTTGAAAATAATCAGTGTAGAGGACATTATTTGATAGTTTTGTTATGAGCTTATTGATTTAGCAGAGAAAATCAATAAGAAAATAATTATTAAATGTGTACTTAATTAATTCATTATTTATTACACATCAGAAGTTGTGCCCAAACTTTTGACTGACTGTTTTTTTTTGTTTTTTTTTGTTGTTGTTTTTTTGCTTGTTTGTTTGTTTGTTTGTTTTTGTTTTTGTTTTTGTACATTCAGTAAAATATACTTAATCAGTCAACATTTCAAATAAGACATTAAAATGATGTACCATAAAATCTATTATGGATATGAACTCCAAAACGTTTCTTTGAAGTAGCCTCCCTTTACCTTGAAGGAGAATACTTACACATTGTACAGTTTATTTTTTAATGAATAGATAATTTGCTGTAAATTTCCTGTATCCTGTGCCATTGTTTAGCATTAAATTCTTTATTTTTTTCCATTTTAAATTAATGGAATTTTAAATTAATCTTGATTTATGATCATTAGTACTGCTCTTTATTTTTCTTTTGTTTAATGTTTTTTTTTTATTACTATATTATGTTTCTTAAGTGCAAGATCCTATTTTAGTTTTGTATGTATTCAAAAAGTGATGTAAAAATAAATTTGCTTTTGCATTTGTCCACCTGTGGTGCAAATATTTACACTTTCAGTCAGTCCCCTTTCAGCTTAACTGTTCAGAAAGTGTTTGTACATTTTAACCTTCCTTGTAGGTTTGATGTTCTAAAAATTACTAACATGCAATGACATTTGTTTTAATCAAAACAGAATGTGTAAGCATGTGAAACCTTTTGTGGCCAGGTGATGGCACCATTGCATAACATTTGATTATTCAATCTGTTACCAAGTCATTATGATCCTGTTGTGAACGTTGTCATAAAAATGCAAATGAGTTCTCATGTGAACTTTTCTGCAAATGAACTGAGGCAAACAGGTCCAGTATTATGTAAATTAAAGTGAGTGTAAATGCATAGTACATTTTTAAATTTATGCATAATTCACTGTTTTTATCTTCCATTTCACAAAACATGTTTTTCATGTATTCACTGCATTGTTTACTTTACTACTAATGAAGAATAAGACCTGGATTCTCATTTCTCATCCAGTAATACAATGTAATGCTTTTAAATTTCCTTGATTTATTGCAGTTGTCTGTACTGGAGGTCCATGTCTTTTTCATTATTTAGTAAGATTGGTATGGGCTGTTTGCAATGTTGGTCATAATACTCCTCTAGTTTATAGTCTACTGTATTAATAACAGGATCTTTGATCTCTTGTATGGTTGGTAATGACGATCATGATGGGAAAGCACATGCAAATCAAGTCCTTATTTCCATAAAGTTAAAGCTACAGTCCGGCCTAAAATGAGAATTTATTACAATGTTGATCATGTTATGTAATACTTCACTTTTCCATGCAGTGTTGTACCCCTGTTCTCTCACTACAATACTCCTATATGCATCATTGTATAGTCTTTAATCACATAATCTCACTACCCTGCTGCAAAATCCAGCTCAAGACTAAGACGTTTGCTTATAGCTGGTTATAGATTATCTAAGATGGTCCATTTGATGGTCATTGTACTTGAAAGGCTGGCCCAGCATAGTGTATGTTAAATGTGATTTTGGTCCTGTTGGTCCACAAGCTTGTTCTTGATGCTCTATTAGAAATTAACCATGCTGGTCATGCTAGTCAACCAGCTTGGTGATGCTTTTCTGGTTATACTGGTTGACCAACAATGGAATGCTGCACATATTGGTCAACCATTTTGTCAACCAGTGACCAGCTGTGTTATGCTGGTTGACCAACTTTGTCTTTTCTGGTCATATTGGTCAACCAACTTGGTGATGCTGGTGAGTTAGCATTGTCTGGATCAACCAGCTTGGTCATGCTGGTCAACCAGCTTTGTGATGCTGGTCATGATGGTCAAACGGCATGGCCAAGCTTGGATGTACAGATTGTCTAGCATGGTCAGTTTGATCATGTTCAGCTAAACCATCAAAGTCAAAAACATACCCCATGTTGTTCAAGGTCTAGGTGGGGAAGTAGCTTAACCAGCTTATCAAACCAGAGCTGGTCATTTATGTTTACAACATATGCAGTGAAGATTACATTTTTCTTTAGCTGGAGCTACTTTAATATTACATATCTGCATTCAAGATTGAAGATTCAAGACTGTTATTGTCAGATGCACAGTAAAAAGGCAGATATACTTTATAATTGTCTCTGGAATGATGGTGTTCCCTCTAATAATTTTTGGATATGTTGGGGAGCTGAAGATGGTGGGGTAATGATGCTGAATGCAATCAAATCCTCAAAGCAATACTCTAGAATCTAGTAGAAAGCCTTCCATGGATAGTAGAGACAGTTACCCCCAACAAAAGCGGGATCAACTCATTTTATTACTTTATTTTAGAATGCACAGTGAATGAGCAGGTGTCCCAATACATTTGTCCTTATAGTGTAAACAGACAGATATACAAACAGAAAGAAATGAATTGGTCAGAAATTCACTGAAATTGGATTTTTCCAATGGATATATTACATCTACTCAGACAGCTCATGGAAAAGGCTCATCCCATATCCACAGTAGTCAGTATACCCACAATTAAACAACACAGCATGTTCTGAATATGGGCCAATATTGAGAAAATTCAGTCTAAAAGAGTTTGAAATTCAAAACCCAGCTATTTGACAAGCAGGCCTTTGAAACCTGTCCAGCTCATCATAGTCAATAATGTCTGACTAAACTATTTGGAATGAAAATGTAATCCAGGCTCTTTAATGTGGTAACAGCTGCACTAGACAAGAAAACCGCATCACCAAGACCTTAGCAAGAGCCGACATTAATAGCTAATGCAGTCATGATGAGCTAAAATGCATTAGCTACATTAGTGATAGTGGTGTTGAACGTCGAGTTTATCTAGATAATAATCGTGTATCTACAGGTATGTACATTTTCCACTTATTAGCAAATTGTTGTTCAAGTACTCACAGGCAGAGGCGTCTTTATTAAAACAATATTTTTTCAACATCAAATTACTGAAAGTGAAAGTCTGTCATTCAAGAACTTCAAGAGTGTATGTTAACATTTAGTTGAGAAAGCAAATGCAATGATATGTTTTTTATTAACATTATGTATGTTAAGTTGAATATTTTTCCACTGTTCGCCATCTGACACCTTTGAAGAGAGTAAAGTAAACATTAATCTCCTTAGATCTCCTACTGTTTAAAAGACATGAAACCCTGCTGATTGAGCTCTGAATTGTTTATATGATTTCAGACTTTACTGTGTAAAAGAGAGTAAAGAAAATGCTGGTCTGACAATAATGGAAGGTTTATGTTTTATGTGTTTTTTATCTTTTGTCTTATCACTGTATCACTATATTTCTGTATTTGGTTTGATTTGTAGGGATTGAAAACAACTTGAGTGGAGTTTGCCAATATTTTTTGCAATATTTAATAATAATTCTAAATTTGCTTTTTTATAACTTTATAAAATTATTTTACCTCATATTGTGGTCATGACAGTTTACTACAAAAAGAAAGGTTGGTCATGTTTATAAAAATAAAAACAAGTTTGGTGTGGTTTGGTGTGGCAACCAGATTACACCACCATTGAGCCAAATGTGGTTCACTTCTCAGTCTGGGCAACTATGCTGTGCTACACCAATAAGGGTCCTTGGTCAAAGCTCCTAATACTGCACTGGCCCACCTCTCTAATATGATTAACCTTGTCAGTAGCTCTGGATAAGAGCATCAGATAAATGCTATAAATATAAATATTATTTTGGACTGGTCTAGTCAAATTCCTGACTTGACCCCATTAAGATGCTGTGGTAGGACCTTAAATGGGCACATAATGCTGGAATGTCCTTCAATGTGGTTTGTTCATCTCAAAAAAGCACTAGTAGTTCATCTAAAAAATGTAATATAATTTAAAAGTTCATTCATTCCAAAAAAAAAAAATGAAAAAGGTAAATTGTCACATTTTATATTCAGTACATGTAACATTCTTTTTTGGGCTGGTTTCCCAGAGTAGAAGTTTCTAGTTCTTTGCTGCATTTCCACTTCCAAATGCTGTGCGTTGGGCTAGAATTTATAAGTTATTGTTTCTTAAAGGTGGCACAAACTGTTATGGTGGAACTAAACCGATATTGATTGCATATATTTTAATTGCTGTGGTATTATGTTAGACGCATCCTTTGCAAGTGCGGTATGTCTCAGAAAAGAGTTCAAAAGCAATGAGAACTTGCGAGGGTTTAAAAGGAGGGGTGGGGCTCAGTGAAGCAGGATGATCTTATTGAGTGCCATTCCAACCATACAGATATTACAACAGCATGTTGTTGGCGGCAACATGAAGGTGGAGAACTGATGGATTGACATTCATGGAGTGACCCAACAGCCACTATTCCATGAGTCATCCTGTTAGTGCAAGCACTACTGACAGGCAGCTGCACACCATGCAGGAGGACTACATACACACACACCATTATGATGACTACCCTAAATACCATTTCAACATCTAAAAGCACTGCAATGGTGTTGGGCCAGACTGTCATGTAGTCTTCTACAGTGCTGAATCCTACTTTTATCGTGGTGGAGATTATGAATCAATTTGTAGAGACACCGTGGTCAGCACAAAAATGGACAGTAGTGGCACTACAATCTGTGGGATGCTGCTGGACATGGGACAGATTATGGCAGGACACTATTAGGAAGCTCTCTAACTCTTATATTAGTCATTTACTGCTCCTGATAACCTTTATTTCAAATAGCACTGCATTCTGACACTTTCTAGGTGCAGATATTTTTTTTTTTTGATGATGATGATGATGATGATGATGATGATGATTGTATAATAAATGTGACAATCATGTGATAATTTTCTCAAATGCTTTCTATATTTTATATGAGCCTCTGAAGTCATTTAGCATCAAAAAAATATAGGATATATGGTCAGAAAATATTATTTCATTGCACTATGAATATGTGGACTCAATCAGGAGTGTCCAAACTTTTGACAGGCAGTTAAAAAACAAAAACATTTGTCAGTAACTAAGCAATATACTGCAGAGAGCGCATTACTGACCCTAGCTCACTGGGCCCTGTAGCTCTGAAGTTTACAAGCATCTACTGATAGTATCTTTACTGGAGGAAAGATCAGCATTTGATAGTCTACTTTTGCATGACTTGGCATGATCTTAAAAATAATTACATTAAAACTACATTGTGTGTGTGTGTGTGTGTGTGTGTGTGTGTGTGTGTGTGTGTGTGTGTGTGTACTCAGTTTATAGACATCATGTCTATAAACTATTTTCCATTGTATTTGTTCCAGCATGGTATATTGTTGGAACAGATTTTTCTCGGGCAAACGTCAGTTCAGTTTTGGGCAAGTACAACACACAACACAAGTAAAAGTCCTTGGACAAGATTCCTATTATTATCCTACATAAGACATTGACTAGCACCAAGGAATGAGACCAAATGACTCCTCACTTCTCATCATTGTTTGCCAATCCAGTATCCAGGTCAAACTGATTTTATTTGACTTTAAAACACTAAATTGTCCAGTTCTTTCCTATTTTTTGCTTATCTCATAACATCATCCAAGATCATTCTTGCAGAATCGCACACCTTTCATTCACATAAAGCTCTGGGGAGCTGGTTTTACTGGGTAGATTGTTTATTCTCTGAACTCAGAGTCATCACTGCCTTAAGAACTGTTTTGAGTAGTGATTTTGCACACAAGCTGTTAGCATTTGAAAGACTGGCACACACCACTATGTAAAAGAGTGAAAAGCTTTCTGTTTCACGAACAACTGAGGAGGAGTGGATGCAGTATAACTGAATTTTCACCTACACGGGGGAGCACTTACTCGTTTTGAAGCAGGACAAGCTTTCTTGTCTGCATTGGGGTTTTTTTTGTTCTTGTTGTTGTAGTTGTTGTACAAATCATGTATTTTACCAAATGCTACAAGGAGTATAAGTGTGAAAAGGTAAATTAAAAAATATATAGATTTAGAATTTACTTACACTTTACTTACGTGATTATAAAATCTATCATTTGTGCCTTTGTGGTTTAGGCTATAAAAAGTCTGCCACCCAATTTCTGAGGAGTTGCTTTGATCTTGGTTTTTATATACTGTCTAAAACCTATTCAGATAAGCTTCAACTGTAAGCTGATAGAACTGAATTAGTGATTTATACTCTCATCCAAGCATACTGAGCTGTCCAAAGTGCTACTTGTACAGTTATGGAATTTAGCAGATTTCACTCAGTAAATTTCCTTAGTTGGTTCTGAGTTGGCAAGAATCCAGATATACACAATATGAGGACATGTTTGTGTACATGAAGACTTGCCTGATGGCATAAATAGGAAGACTAGCCAGGAGAGAGTTGTAGTACAAGTCAATTTACAAGGGCACGTGGGTGGCCTCTGATGATATTGCATTGACAAGAGTTAAAAAGATGCAGTTGTCGCGCTTCCTATGACTCCGATGAAGCATGCGCTAGTCTTCACTCTTTCAGCCACAATATGTCAACACGTCTGCCATACTGGTTCAGGCAAGATGGGCCTATAAACAAGTACTACAAATACAAGAATTTAAACAGGGAAATTGCAGATTTTCTGGTTAAAAGGCACAATAACTGATTTGATCTACATAGAGAACAACAAATATTTTTAATCAATTACTTTGATTCCTAATAGAGAAGAGTGTGTATATAGATTATACACCTTAATGGGACATAACCATTTGTTCAGACACAATAGTGGAGGTATTCCAGGTTACATGTCATGTAATCAAGAGTGCAGTGCAAGAATGGACATCAGCAGCATAGTGTCCAGGTAAAGAGCATATCTGCCCTGTTAAAGCTTCATGGCTGTATTTTAGGATCACTTTTGGGTGATGGTTTATCACACAGATCTTCTGCTATATGAACATTTGTTTCTGATTATTTTTGCTCAGTTTCCCTTCAGTCTTTCTCTCTTTCTATATTTTTCCCTGTTTTTCAACTTAATATTTCACAGTCTGGAATGAGATTATGTAAAGTTGTTTTGCAACAAGCTTAAATGTCACAATAGCAAGAAGTCTGTTATGAAATCTACTATTTGAACACATCTGTTGCGAACAAAGCTCAACCCTACCATTTGGTGTCAGCTGTACAACATGCTTATGAGTTGAAAGGTAACATGTGAAATGTCAAATGTTTACACTCGAAATGTTAAATGTGTTCATACTAATGAGACAGCAGTGAGAAAAACAAGGGCCTGAGAGAACAATAGAAGCGTTTTCCCAATGGCATCTCTGCTGACAGAGCAGAGGCCTGGTCAGCTTCCATCTGTAAGCTCAGTGACCCTTGGGGTCCAGTTCCAACACCTTTCTGAATCCCAAGTGACCACAACAAAGATGACCACAGACCAACAAATGGTGAACAGATACCCATCATCTCTAAGCAACAGTGTGCAAGTGTGTGCATGTGTTTGTGCCTATGTGTGTCCATCGGTCTGTCTATGCATGCACGTGTTTAAAAACGAACTTTGAGCTGAGAACAAGAGAAGTAAACAAAATGTGATGTTCCTTTGAAAACATCTGACACTGAGTTTAGTGGTGAAGATGCAGGAAAGGTTCTCTTCTAAGGACATTTACATGAAGGTCATATTTGTAGAATAGTGCACAACCACTTCAGAGTCCGCTAAATCTTTCTGAAGGTCTTTTTCAGTGAAACGTGAGTTTTGGTTTGCTTTTCCGGCAGTTCAGAGCAATCATCTCACAGTATATTCACTGCCTTCTAGAATTCTAATGGCTCTCCACATTGTCTTCCATTTCTTAACCATGTTGCAGGCTGACTCATTTTAAAGTTTAAAAATCAAAGTTTTAATCATTTTATAAAACTTTCTGATTACTTTAATATGTTGATATTATGTATTATGTTATTATGTATAGTATGTTCATTTGTATTACATACTGCTTCAGTCAGTTTGACCCTTTAATGGCAATCGATGCATCAAAGGGTAAAAATATAAAATGTACATCAAAACATTTTTTGGTAAATTATAAGCGTAAATTATTGTAAATTACTTATATGCAAATAAACAGGACAATTATGCTATCTTTCTAATCAAATAGGAAAAGTATATTGTGATAATAATATACTTTTTAAGTGCTACAATAATATTTGTAGTAAAAGTATAAGTAAAATATTATTAAAACATTTGTATGGGTGAACATTCTGAATTTTGATTACACTAATTGAGATTAATTAAGATTTTTTTTTTTATTAATTTAGCAAAAGATTGCTATCTCTTAGATGTTCTGGGATACATTATCAGTGATGTTCTTGGGGAAAATGGGGGTTTCAGGTTTTTCATCATCTAACCAACCCAAGTGACCTATCCAGGGATGATCAAGTCCCTGACTGCATGCCAGCAGCAGCAATCCATGAACTTGCCTTCTTTATCCAAATCCATCTTGTGTCTTTCTCTGTGCTTCTGCAATTGAATGAATGATTGACCCTCCTCTTTGCTGTTCTGGTTACAGCACGGTCTGACGAAGCTTCACAGAATGAGTTGCCAGCAACCCCCGGCAGCCTGATTTAATTGGCTCACAGAGGGCTTGCCAACCTTGACTCCTGCATTACTCCACTAGCTCCTGGTATTTGGATATCTTAATCTCATGTGCCCCCTCCATATGTTTTTTTTTTTCCCTAGGACACGGTCACTTCCCACATGGCTACCTGCTTACAGGAGTCAGAGAAAATAATCAAGTTTGTTCAGAGACTGGTGGGCACAATGTGCCAAAGTTCCTCCATGTCTTGCTTCAGTGTTCTTTGAGCTTGGGAGAAAGCTCTCTTGCAGCACTTCATTTCCTGTCTGTGCAGATCTCAGTACCAGCTGCTGCTACTTTGGGTTCCCTGGAGTCTCTGTACTGCCTGGATTCAACTCTTCTGAAAGGCTGCCAAAAGGGAGCTGTATGGTGTTGCTAGAACCATCCAGAGCTGCACTGCTTAAGCTCCTTGGCACTTCTGTAAATACTTGCTGATTTTTCTCTCCACAGATTCCACAGTTGACAGAGGGACATCATACAGCAACAGGGGCCACAAATCCTGAGAAAAATGGTGTGTTAATACATCCATGCTTTAAAATGAAGAGGCAACCGTGACTTGTCAGTGTTGACAAACCAGGCTTCACGATTGCCTCAAGCTTTGTGGATGGCGCTCGGTCACTTAAGCTCAAAGAGTTTCCCTGGATTCTTAACCATGTTTTCTGACAGCGCTGGGATGGTTGTCTTGGAAACCGTGAATTGGGACTCTTTTCCCTTACTTCAGCACAAGAGACCTTGAGTTTGATGGTTTGAAATCCATTCTTGCTCATGAGGTGAGCTCCTAAAGACCTTGTGAGATTCACCTGCTGCTGGAGACTGATGACTGACAATTGTCAAATCGGCTATAATTGATGGTTACCAAACGACAGTATTAGACATGGGTCCTCAACTCTCCATTTCTGCTGACTTCACCACCATGTTCATGGCTAAGGCAAAAAGGGTAAGTTCTTTTTTCAAGCCTGTGGCTTTCAATGTTAAAAACTTATTCCGAAGTCATTGTAGAAATCCAGGATGAGGCTAATGATGAAAAAATGGTGCTCTTCAACCGGTTTGTGTGGTATGGTCCAGCCACAGGATCACTAGGTTTCCCTTGCCTACCTTTGCTTCTCTGCTGCTGTCGTGGTCTGCTGCCATCGCGGCTGCTTACAAGTCCCAAAAGAAATATTGCGCATGTTGTACTTGTATGACTGAGCGACAATAAAGAGGCTACTACTACTACGACAGAAGTTGTGTGATTGCCCCTGTATGCTGTGTGACACCTCCCTGAGCATTGTCTGAGCATTCAAGATGGCATCTCTGCTTGTCACCAAGCAGTTTCCTAGTGAAGATGAAAAAGTTGTCTACGAAGCATATTCTCTTTCTGGAACTTTCCTTTGTCTTCTGTGCCACCCTGCTCTGCAGAATGTCATGAGCCTTCTTCTCAGGATATCCCACAGCTCTGCTAGTGGCAGGCAACCCTTGTCACTAGCTCCCTTGTACTCCTACTTGCTACTACCAGGTACTTAGCTCTTGCCACAGTTGATGTATCTTGGTAGCTCCGCAATTTTTGACAGAGTGTTTCTAACCATTCTCTGTGGTGTTTAATTGGTTCACTATGTAATGTTTATGAGGAAAATGTGGATTATTTTGGATTATTAACCACATGTCAGTTTGGTTTAGGATTATTATTGGTTTTTCTTAAAGTTCAACATCACCAGAGGGTTAATTACATTCTAACGTAAAGAAACAGCTACCTAAAAATGTTTTTATCAAGTTATAATTTTATCAACTTTATCAATTTTTCTTGGTCAGAGTGCTAGGCAGCTGTTTAGACAAGCCCATGGCTGCCACCATAGCAGAGTTCATATTACAATATTAATTTTTACATACTTCAATTCAAGTATTGAATTTGAGGCTCCTTACAAGTTTCATGCCACAGTTGCAAGAGATGGGACCTTTCTGCTGACATCACCATACTGCATTAGTAAACTATTCCACTGTTAGACCAATAAGCTACTGAGAGGAAATATTTATAGGACAAGCCTATCAAGGACCTTCCATATCTTGGCTGCATCCTAGGGTTTGGAGTGAAATTTGAAACATATATCCTTTAATCTGATGTATCAATGCCATCAGTGCATCATAATGATATATGCTGCTATAATCTATGACTACAGTTGTTCTCCATGGGTTGCTAGAACAGAGAGACAGCTTGATGATGAAGGCACCTAATCCATTATTGACTAAAATCTCCAGTCTTTGTTCTTTATCTTACTTGTCATTGTAATTATGCAAAGCTATCCAAAGTTAGTTATCCAAACTACTTTAAAATTTGAACAGCACTATTTTACTATTTAAATTTGATTTATTATTATTATTATTATTATTATTATTATTATTATTATTATTATTATTATTATTATTATTATTATTATTATTATTACAGAGTGCCTTTGCATGATCTATTTATTCACTGTCAAATAAAAAACAGAAGTTAATCTGCTGGTATGCAAGAACCCAAAAGACAGGCATGTATAGTTCAAAGACCTCAATTCTCATTGGTTTCCCAAACGTTTGCATGGCATGACTTTCCATGTTTACGCTACAGTTGTACAAAGCAAACAACACTTGCAGCGTTGAAAAGAATTTCATGCCATATGGAAATCATCTCATCTTCTACTCTCTTAATTATTCACAGTAACAACATTTTGACCAAGGGTGCCCAAACTTGCATGCCACTTGCCATGTTTTTACAAAACAAACAAAAATGAAACACTTACTGCCCAGATAAATGTGTTTAAAAAAAAAAATTAAAAGAACATATTTCAGATGGCCTGAGACAGTACCGTATGTTTTTTAGATATTTGACAGGATATCATACTTGACTCTGACAGAAAACAAAATTCTGCTCTATTATGTTTGGATTTTTTCCATAATATGATGTGCGGACAAGCAAAAAGAACTTCATCACATTATCTATGGTTAAAATAAAAAGAACTCATGAAGGCCATTGTCTTTGATTTGCCTTCATGGGGTATTCTGTACTGTTTTACAGACGTTCTGTTCCGAAATTCTGACAAACCTCAATGCATTTTTCCTCCAGATGCCACAGAGCAATGTATTCTAATGTGTGAGTAACCCTTGGGAGGGACAAGCTGAAAGGGTTTCTTTGACTTTGATGCGGAGTTGTGCGTTAGGGATGTGCTGGTGAGCTGGTAGTAGGAGGCAGTCAAACAGAAGAATCTTTTGGGGATGTGGTTCATCTCTCTCTCTCTCTTTGTCTCTCTCTTCCTCAGTCTCTCATTGTCTACTGGAAAGAAGGGATGAGAACAGAGAGGGAACACACAGCAAGCTTTAATGTGTTAGTTGTTTTGAGGCATCTTATGTTATTGATTATCTATGATTATGTGCTCAAAATCCATAACCGAGACAGATAAAAACAAAAAAGGCAACCACTGTGTTTGGAGTGGCTTACCGATGCAGCGTCTGTAGGTGATTAGATGTGTTTGTTGCTTTCAGTCCTATGAGCGGATACTGTATGTTTTTTTGTTTTTTTTGTTTAATGCAGCAACAATAATCACAAACATGCTCCATATGTGCAGCTAAACTTTGTTATTACAGAGGTAAACATTCAGTTAAATTATAAAGCACCTGCGTTAAAATGCAAGTGAAAGCCCTGGTAGCTAGTCAAAGCTCACAAACCAGTGAAACATAACAGCTATTTCAGGAGACTATGGAGGTCGCTACTTGTAAGTTCAGAAAGGATTGGTGGAGTAATGTCATTTTAATACAGGAGGTCTGTAAAGTTTATGACTAATGTAAATATTTGGGTGTCCTGCTGTACAACAAATTGGACTGAACGGCCAAAACCAAGGCTGTGTACAAGAAGAGGATGAACAGACTCTGCTGTCTAAGGAAGCTCAGGTCCTTCAATGTGTGCAGCTAAATGTTGGCCATCTTTTACCAGTCTGTTGTTGCGAGTGTTGTCTTCTTCACAACAGTCTGCTGGGAAGGCTGCATCAAAGGGGGAGATGCCAAGAAGATCAACAAACTGATGAAGAAGGCTGGCTCTGTTCTCAAAACTGGAGAGTTTTGAGGTGGTGGTGGAAAAGAGGACTCTCAACAAACTGGCTGCTATCCTGGTCAATACATCTCACCACCTCCATGACTTGTTCAAGCACTGGAACTGTTTCAGCAACAGATTCATTCATCTCTGCTGTAGCAAGGAGCAGTACTGGAGGTTGTTTGTACCAACAGCAATCACAGTGTCACAACACCAGACGCCTTTGTTATATTGGCTGTGTGCTTAGGGTCGTTGTCATGTTGAAAGATAAACCTTCATTCCAGTCTGAGTTCCAGAGCTCTCTGGAGCAGGTTATCATCAAGGATGTCTTATGTCACCACCATGCTTCACAGTAGGAATGGTATTGACTATGTGATGAGCAGTGCCTGGATTCCTCTAAACATGATGCTTAGCTTTCAGTCCAAAACAGTAAATCTTTGTTTCTCATGGTCTGAGAGTCCTTTAGGTGCCTGTTGGCGAACTCCAGATGGGCGGTCATGTGCCTTTTACTGAGGAGTGGCTTTTGTTCGGCTTTTGTTTCTACCATATAGACCTGATTGGTGAAGTGCTGCAGAAATGGTTGTCCTTCTGGAAGTTTGGCTGCATGGCCAGCTCTATGAGGAGTCCTTGTGTTTCCAAACGTCTTCTATTTATGGATGATCTTTACTGGAGAATGAAGCTGCTACTGTGGGAGAAATTGTAGATAAAAAAATATCTAAAAATGTGTTTATGGCACAACAGTTTAATTACCCTCTTATCTGCTGACAATATATGTAAAATGACAGTAACAAACCTGTCACCTGTGTGTAACAGTTTGTGTGTCTCAAACATACCAGAATGTGTTAATGGTGATCATAATATTGGTCAGATTATTAGAATTAGTGTTTTTTCTTTTCTCAATCACTAAGCCCAGCTCTCCTGTTCTGAATTTCACCCATTCATCTGCCCTTGCCCACAGCAGCTCAATATTCAGTGATAAAAATGGTGCTATGGTAAATATCCAAAATAAATAAATATATAAACTCTCCCTCCAAATGAGCTTTCTGAATGATTCCTTTTACAGTGAAAACAGCATTATTCTGCTACTTTACACATAAAAGTTATTGCCTCATGTTATGACTCCAACATGTGAACTTAATTTCAAAAGAAAAATCAAAAACTGTACTCTCAGCCCTCACCATCCCTGCCCTGTAACCACACCAAGCTGTGTGAATAAAATAAGCATAATGACATTAAAATGATATACTGTAGTCTGGAGCAGTTATTCTCAATGCTTCTCTGAGTCAGTGAGACAAATTCGAGTCTTTTGAAGGCTAGCCCAAATTGTGACTCTTCCATACAAAAGCCACTATGGTGGCATAGACATCCAGAAGGCCTGCCAACCTGCTTTAGTCCTGATCTCACTGACTTTCCTCGTTGAGACATGGAGCGCGGTCCCCATCCGAATGTCCTGGCTGTTGCTTTGGGGAAAGCCAAGCCCTGTTATTTGTCACTGAAAGTCTGTGTTGCTCTGTGGGTAGGCGGACCACAAAAGGCCCTGGAGACTTTGCTGTACTTGGAGCAGTTGTCTGCGCAAGCCAGCCTGAGGGGCAGTGGAGAATGGGACTTTAGTGAAACCATGTTTTCTGTATATGAAACTGACATGCTTGAGAATGAGCAGTAATTAGAAAAACGTGATCAGGAAATGCACTGCTTAACAAAGAAGCCATTTCTCTAGCAAGCCAGGGCCTTCTCTAAAAAGGCATTACTTCATGGAGCTTGTTGCATTTTCATTCAGGTCACACGACAAATCCCTTGTTAGCTGTGCAGCAACTCTGGCGAAGAGCTTGTTGATTTCTAGATACAGTTCTCTACGTTCTCTATGTCCAGGCCGTCTTTTTGGTGACACAGGCATAGGGTTGGTGTCAGCATTGGTAGGGACACTCATTGTTTAAATAAAACCAAGGAATGAATGATGTGTAACTATTGAAAAAGCTATTGAAGTTTTCTAAGCCTAAATGGTGAAACAACAATCTGCAACAACTCCACTTGTTCAACTAACCTGCTTCTCCCAGCAAGCAATGCATTTCCACAAGTTTATGAAGATGACATTTTGTGGATGGAGCTTAACTGGTGGCAGAAATTCACAGTTTGGATGAAGTAATAATGGTGTCAAATGTAAGATAATGGGAACATTGATCATGTGTACAACTATGCTTGTTATTTTAATTTCTTGCCAGCAAAAGACATGTTGAACTAGACCAATAAGCACATTAGCAATGTGGGGAGGTTTTCTGACCCATAAACACTGTGAGGTCAGTGATTAAAAACCCAAGTCACGGTGGCTGGACATCTTTGTTTATCATAGGAAAAACCATCTGTGTATCCAGTATAAACTCTGAAAGCATACAAATATCTCAGTGCCCACAATTTTATACTTTGCAGTCACGTGAACTGCACTTGCATGGCTACGACATTATTAACTGTTTCTTATTGTTTAATGTATGTTAACAGTGTAAATCATTAGACCTACTGCTAGTTACTGGGATCAGTCTGTCCATGTAACCATGAAAGCTTAACTGAAAGTTCTACCAGGAGACTAATTATTATTATTATTATTATTATTATTATTATTATTATTATTATTATTATTATTATTATATAGTGCTTTTCACAACTGAAGTTGTCACAGAAATCAAGAAATAGAAAGATTAACAACAGATGAACAAATGATAAGAGACCCCCTAGGGAGCAAGCCAAAGGCCGACAGTGGCAAGGAAAAACTCCCTCAGAGCTGAAGGAAGAAACCTTGGGAGGAACCAGGCTCACAAGGGGGAGGACCCAACCTCCTTTAGTCACACTACTTATACACAGTGAGGGGACACTGGACCCCTACAACTCTGTTCTATTACTCAAGTATACTGAAGTAATGTTAGTTCGCTGGTGGACATAATAGTAACAGTAGATGTCTACATATTTGCTGATGGTGGGTGATCAACTAGTCCATGGCAGGGTAGGAAACTTGTCCAGGTCCAGTAGCCAGAAGGTGGAAAGCCAATGTAAAATTTTAGCAGGGGAGCTTGGAGCATGTTCTCATTCATTGTTTCTTACAAAATTAAGGGTGTTACAAAAGAGATGATTCAGCTTATGTTGGAATAACTGTCTCTACTGTACAGGAAAGGCTTTCTACTAGGTTTTAGAGCATTGCTTTGAGAATTAGATGCTTTAGTGAGGTGGATGATGTCCATTGGTGCATCTTAAAGCATTCAGCTCTGCTGAAGGCATTTACCGGAAGCAGTGTCCACAAACATTTGGATATATGTTTACTTGTCACAGAAGAAAATGAAACGAGTCAGACAGTACATGGAGCAATAGAATCATGGTTTTACTAAGACGAGGGAAGAGCCAACAGGAGAAACAGTAACAGGGAGAGCAGAGAGACAAACATGACAAATGACAAGTGAGGACAGAGAACAAATAAAAAAGAAAAGGAGGTGACCGTGACATGTTACAGAGATGGAAGCCATTATGGAAGCTTTGAGAATGGGTGAGTTCTGTCTGTTGGATCATAATTAGAAACAATTGTTTCGACATGGGACACATGCAGCATAAGGCTTGTGGGGTTTAAGTCCTGAGTGTTCTCTGACTGCAGACTGTAGCATCCCTTATCCCACATCAAGATTGAGGCTGATTTAGCTTTATTTATTATTGTTGTAATAAAACACTAACCATTGCTGCAATGGTGATGTATGTACATGTTTTTGGACTTTTGTAAAACTGAAGGAGCTATTGTGACTTAATGCACATAAACAACAATCCCTGTCTATATCCATCCATCCGTCCATCCATTTTCTGAACCGCTTATTCCTGAATAGGGTCACGGGTGAGCCAGTGCCCAGCCGGCAACTCTGAGCGCAAAGGCGGGAAACAACCCTAGACAGGGCGCTAATTCCCTGTCTATAGGGATTTCAAATAGAGCAGATCATGTAGAAAGTACATAGTGGAGTGATATTACATTCCTCCAGGACTATGAAGAAACATGTGAAATTATGATTTCTTATTATAATTAAGCACTGAGATAAATAACCAATCAGCACTGTGATTTTATCAGTCTACTCACTGTGTTCCACTAAAGAATAAGACTAAAATAATAATCTACCATCAATGCAAATTATCAGTCTACTCATGTTTTAGCAGAGCTCAGTAACACTGAGATAAATAAAACATTATAGCAATTTATCTCTTTATTTACATTATGTCTATATTTGACATATAGCTTGATATGATATTTTCCTAAAAATGTATAAAATACACTATAAGGACAGAAATGACTGTGGCACCTGCCAATTGATCTAAAATCGAAGGTATTAGAAAAGTTCTGGTTTTGTTGGTGCATTTGCACATCTGTGTCATCTGTGTCCACAAACATTTGTACATACAGTGTACGTTTCCTAGTGACACTGTTCTCTGAATAGTCCCTTTCAAAAAACAATACATTATATTACAATATAGTATAACAATACAAAATATTACATATATTATTTAAAATTTCTAAAAATAAATAAATAAACAAAAAAATGAACCAAAACAAATGCCAAGATATTGTGGTAACATAATAACATTTAGCCCTCTTGGACCTACCACTCGTTCCACAAGTGCTCTCATCTTTCCCAACAATCCCAACACTGATTTACACACTCTGGGTAATTTGTGAAGCCAAGCAAGAGAGGTTGTAAAGCCACTCCATCATAAATGTCCCCTTTAATGGCTTTCAAATGTACAGGCGGCGCACATGACAATTTTCACATCAATTTGGAGTAAGTAAATAAGCCATCGAGGCAGTGAACCAAGAAACCCTATCTTAAAACGGCTTCCTCTGACATCAGCAGGGGGTTGGAAATAGAAACAGTGGTGCTTAGAAATGGAGATGTTGGGGGAAATGCGTTACACATTCTAATTTTCTAGCTTAGTGCCACATGTGTTACTGTACATGTGGTACAGGCCATACACCCGCACAGCCATTAAAGTGTTCATTTGAATGTTCACTTTGAGCTGTGGGGTGATGTTGCAAACTTTTCACCACATCTTAAGGTTTTAGCACTGCTATACACTAGCTTGGCACATGCTTAATGATGTCATTTCATTCAAACTAATTCCCACCATCTGTGTGATGCACATCACCAACACTCTGATCATAGAGGGCACCTTAAGAAGGATCAAAAGACAACTGTTAACAATGTAGGATGCACAATTTAAGTGGATAGGATTCATATCTGATTAAATGTATTGCTTAATAGGATCAAGAAATGTGACATAACCACGGTGAATATATTGGTACATGTAATAACAGGCTTTACCTTTTCAAGCAACACTTATCCACTGATGAGCAGAACTGTTTGCTTTCTAAATGAACTGTAATGATAGTGGTAAGCAATGCCTGCTTCTCTTGATCCCTTTATTTCTGTTGCATCTACATAACATTAACATCTAATAAAAGTGTAAAATTGGCCCCATACAATTTACCCTTGTAAAATCAGAGCATAAGATGCACATGCAATATTTTAATTTTTAGGGAAATTTTATTTTGCCATTGTAGACTAGGTCTAGGTCTAAATGTTTGTGAACCCCCCTTCTAATGAGTACATGACACAGATGTGCAAATGTGCACTATTATTATTATTATTATTGTTATTATTATTATTATTATTATTATTATTATTATTGTTGTTGTGTTTGTTTGTTTGTTTGTTTGTTTGTTTGTTTGTTTGTTTGTTATGTTAATAATAACACATCGATATATTATATATAACTATTAATATATCATATTCTATTCATATACCATTTGAATGCTTTTTGGTTATGTAAACCAGTTATGTAAAACAAGTAAATAAATAAACTTCATTAAAATATTAGAGAGTACCAGAATATAATACTGTCATTTTCAAAACTAAAATATAGTTTTATAATAGTAAAATCACTTTTGGTGGTAAACACTGGTAACGTGGGCTCTTCAAGGAATCTTTAATGTTATAAAGAACTAGTTCAAAGAACCATTCGAATGCATAAATGTTTCTTTGCTTGGATATCTATGCCCAAAATTATATTAACTTTTCAGTAATTTTTGATTTGCTGTGATTCTGTGCAGGAGTGATTCTAGGAAATTTAGGGTTACCAATGCCCACTCCTCACCACCACCACACAAAAAGTGTAGATTGTAATGCAGATAAACATGAACCTGTTGGTACAATGTCCAATGCAATCATGGGTTAGAGGGGAAAATGTTTCTGATATTGTCTCTGTTTCATTAGTGGCTTGATATTAGGAATGCTGCAGTTGTAGGATTGGCTCCTTTTACATTATATTCCAAGATGCTCTATTATAATGTTTGGTATAGGATAGCAGAGCAGCACTGCCTTCTCCATGGCAGCGTAGGGTTTTATTCCCCAGATGGTCAAACACACCACACTACTTCAGTGAGCAAGTGAAATTGGACAAGTTTCTATATCTTTAGTGCACTTTGATCAGACATGGCTTATTCTGTATATTTTAATTATATTCAAAGGCATTGCAATATCTGATCAAACCACTTGCATGTATCACTTGCACGAATCACATTATGTACACATCAGTCATAAACACTGTTGTATATATTTATACATTACCATTGTCCAGTGAAAACTTCAAAATGGTGACTTTACAGGAGAGTGCAAAAAATGTACAATTAATTAATGTAATTGTAGAGTATTTGTATTTGTCTATTCATCCCGAATTATTTACACAGTTACTGGGTTCAGACAAAGGAGAAAACATGAAACAGACAAACATGGAGATACTGAAGTTATTACTGAATCTAAAACTTGAATGTGTAGTAATATGAGTGTTATAGTATTATACCAATAATAAAATTATAACATTGATCTTTACTGAAACAACATTCTTGTATTCCTTCATTCCATATCCTGCATATATTTTCTGAAAGTGAGACAGAGGTGGAGAGACCATGATTGAGGACAAAAAAAAAGTGGGAGCAACGTTTCTTGCATTTATTGCACTCCTTCATTTGTTTCTCACACAGCAGAAAACACATAAATCAGCAGGAAGAGGGAACTGTAGCCTCTGTAGTCCAACTCCAACCCACCCCACACCACCCCCCAGCCTAGCCTGCTCACTCTCCACCCCCCTTCACTTTGCCTCAGGACGAGGTCGGCTCAATTTCGACTCATTCCGTGCCAGGGATCCACACTGGCAATTTGACCTGTCAGCAAAGTCATGAATCACACTGGAAAGGCATGATTAGTTGAGTTGATTTATTAGAAACACGTAAAGCACTTTTTTACATGAGGTAGAGGAACCAGAAGCCCTCAGGGGGGTCAGGAGGGGATACTGAAAGAAGACAGCTTAGAGTAACACCTGGGGCTCAGCCTGGAGGAGAACCTTCAAATGGTAAATAAACAACATTTAGTTCAAACTACATTTACAAGTTTCAAGCCACAATATACTGAGTAAGCAGTACTTGAGAACGAGTTATGTCAGGGCTCTGAACTGAGCAAGTTCAATCAAGCAAGAGATCACAATTAAGGCAAGTTGAGTCATAAATCAGAATCAAGGTATTAGCTTGGGTAAAGTGAGTTTATATTTTATAACTATCAGCCATTTAAATACAGTCAGTGCATAAATGCAGTCGATGTGTGATACCAGGTGTGACAGAATGAGAAATAGGGGTGATCCTGATCTAGTTTTCACCTTCTGATCCACTATGAGTACATTATTGTTAAAAAAAATCTTCTGATGCTGATTAAATCTTTCTATTTTCAATACCATATGCTGGTCTGTGGTGAAACTGCTATTTTTTATGGGCTACTTTTTTAAATAACCAGTTTGTACTGTTTGCAAATGTTGCTGATAAATTGTAATGCTACAATAATTAGACAGTTATCACTTGTGAGTAAAAAAAACAAACATTTTTTTTTTTCAACAGTGTTTTAGTGGCTTGTATTAGTTCAACACCTCCATACTATGTTAAAAGTTCCAGACACTGTTAAAAGAACACTGTGAGATTTACAGTCACTGCAGATTTGCAGCAATTAGTTCATAAGCTGTTTCTAGTGCAGTAAAAATTACTGTACTGTAACTATTACAGCACAGAAATCACAGTACTGTAACTGTTATATCAGCAAAAAGTCACAGTATTGGTACTGTTATCACAGTAGAAATCTCAGGACTATAAATGTAATTACAATAAAAATCACTGTACTGTAGTTGTTCTTGCATGTAATGATCACAGTACTGCAAGAAATCACCATACAGGTACTGTTATTACTGTAACTGTTTTTATAGAAAAAAAAATCACCGTAACTGTTATAACAGGAAGAACCGCAGTACTGTAAGTGTTCTTACAGTGGAAGAAAATCACAGTACTGTGACTGTAATTACAGCAAAAATTACAGCTCTGTCAGTGGTCTTGTAGTTCCAAAAAAAATCACAGTTTTGTAATTATTATTACAGTAAAAATACAGTACTGTAACTTTTATTACACCAAGAAAACAGAGTACTGTAACTGTTTTTATACTGTAACTGTTTTTATATTTATTAAGGAGAGCTTTAATGTCCTTTGTTACCCACAGCAATTTCATTACAGCATGAAATTACAGTATTGTAACTGATATTACAGGAAAAAAATCACAGTACTGTACATGTTGTTATAGGTTCTACAGTAACATGGTGTATCTACGTTCTACAGTAACATGTTGTACATAGGGTTCTACAGTAAGAATTTGTTCCTTACCCAATAGAATCAGGTGTGTGTGTGTGTGTGTGTGTGTGTGTGTGTGTGTGTGTGTGTGTGTGTGTGTGTGTGTGTGTGTGTGTGTGTGTGTGTGGTAAAAGTCTGGGAGCTTGACTAATTCTGTGAAAAATGGCTTTATGAAAGCATTCACATCTCTTATTAGTCTATTACACTATATTATCTACTACACTATAAAAACACGAATTGAAAACAGATGTAACTCAAATCAAAATCTTACCAGGATGCANCACACACACACACACACACACACACACACACACACACACACACACACACACACACACACNCACACACACACACACACACACACACACACACACACACACACACACACACACACACACCAAGAGGGCTGATGTGCACTGGACATCAGTTTGATTGTAAGTTACATGGGCATGCACTCATACACACACATTCTAGTATAAGAGACAAAAAAAAAACCAAACAAACATAACAGTGTGTCCTAACAGAACCTGTTGGGGCAGCTCCTAAACCAGTGCTTAAGAAAGCCTTATTAACTTGCCGTGTTAATGAGCCCCATTCTGCAGTGCCTCAATGCCGGCCGACAGCTCAGATAATCACGCACCAATTACCTGTCACAACTGAAAGCATCTCCTCACAGAGCTCTGTCAGGACTCTCACGCGTGTAATTAAATCTGACTCACAGAAGACCTGGCTGAAGTTTTACACAGTAAGTCATTTGAATTCCACACCGACATCACACTTCTGTTTAGCACATTACGAACCCCAGGAATTACTGGTAGTTAAAAAAATATATATATAATATATATATTTATATACAGTGAGTGAAGATTTTACCAGGATTAACCAGGAATTACATTTTTTTTTCAAAGGCACTGCTCAAAGACACCATTGTATAACCTTAATTTCTAAAAGCATAGGGTTCAATATTGCTCAGAATTAAGTAATCATTGATTATCCAAAGGTAGTTTTTCATTGGCATTGCTCAAAGAACCTGTCATAGAATCTTTATTTGTAAGAGTATGGAGTGTAATATACCTGAGATTTTAAAGGATTAATCAGTCAATAATTAGTTGAGTGATTCTGCTATGGTGTTTCCCAAAAGCCCTTTGTATACGTTTTATTTTTAAGAGTGTAATATGTAATAGCCAGTTAACCAGGGTTAACCAGTAACTGATAACAGTGTAGTGTTTGATAAACGATGGATATTAAGTGCATTTACTTTACAGTGGTGGAATTAATTATAATGTAACAAACTAGAACATTAAGAGTTTAGTATTAAAAAAAAATCACAAAACTACATTTAAAGTAAAAAAAGGTAATTCATGGGTCATGATATTTGTCTTTCTAGATTTACTGAAATCATTCATGCAAGAATGTGAAAAATGATGTCCAATATCCTTCTTTTTTTTTGTTTATATATGTATCAGTATTATCCTTTCTCAAGACCCTATCTATCCCCTCTTTAATGCTGCAATTTGAATACTGTGAGCAAACAAACCCCCCATTCTCACTTTCCTCTATAACCCAATATCTGGGTCAGTGACGTCATTAGCTCCACCCCCTTTCACAGATCTGTCAGCATTGGCATGCTGGGCCAAGCATACAGTATTTACATGAACAGAGCAGTAAACATGCACTAGAAGGCTCCTTTGGCATTTTAACTAGGATTCAATTGAAAATGAGGGAAAATGAGTGATTACTCACTTAAATGATGTCACACAAAGTCATCCTATTTGTTATGAATATCATGTTTGTAGGTTACTCTGATTCTGAGTTATGAAGCCTAGAAAGAGCATGTAACTGCCTACAATGTGCAGATCTCAGGTTCTACGAATGAAAGTCTAAGTCAACCCTTAGACCTAACGATCTGACCTCAATGAAAGTGATTTACATTCTGTTTACATCACCCAGTGATGTTTACTCTAATGTGTCATGGGTATGTCGAGGGCTTCAGGGGCTGGCCTTGTTAAATCTGCTTCACCAAATGGTGGGAGGGTTAAGCCATAGAGACAAACAAGGGGACAAGAAAAAGGAGATGGAGGGGGAGGATTTGCCTTGCAGTGAAATGAATGTAACATAGAGGGTATGGTGGTGCGTGTGTGACCGTTAACCTCGGTTCTCCTGACTTCAGGGTTGGACCTGCCAGCCTAGCTCAGTAGAAGCTCATCATAGACTTAAGCTTAAGTTGTCTTGAGACGTCTTGGTCCCATTACAGCTGGCCACTTCCACTCCACATCAGGAGAATCCTCACAAATAATAGATACATCCCATATTTGTCTGAATTTGGCTCAACAAAGCTACAATTACTTGAAACTTGTAAAAGTAAAAGCAGAGAAAGCAGAAACAGAGGGACCTTAATATTCCTCATGCCTTTGTTACATAAGCAAAAAAAACAGTTAGCATTTGTTGTCATTATAATTACAGTATGCACAGAATGTAGCTTTCTGAGCCAGCACTCAAGGCACCAGAACAAAGACCTGTGGGAATTTCACACGGCAACAGAGCCAACCACCATGGTCAACCAATCTAGGATTATCCAAGACTCTCCTCCAGACCATAATCCCTGCAGTTCACAAGATAATGGAGATGACCACTTGTATTGGAGTGTAGGAAAACTAAACAAAAGAGTTTCAGAGGATTTTGAGGTGTAAGGATGAAAAGAATATGCATAGGGGTCCCACCTATATGCTCCATAACCACACACTTTCTTAAAAAAAATAAAAAAATAAAAAAATAAAAAAATAATAAGATAGACCCAAGAACATGGACCCCCAAACCCACAGTCCCGAGGTTTGTGTGGTGGTAATTCCAAGACCTCTGCATCTTCACAAACTAATGTAATATTGACTGACTCACAGAGTACAAGACTTTCTCTGGCGCTTTTATTTATTTATTTATTTATTTTCATTTTTGTCAAAGTGAAGAAGTTATTTATACATTTGAGATGATTGAGACGATGTTTGAACAAGATTGGAATGAATTGTTGCTTATTTGTTACTGTATGAGTACATATGTTCAAAAGTTTGCAAAGCGCTATCTGTACCCCATAACGGACATTTATGAAAATGACTGTGAGGGCAGGAGACCAACAGATATTCAGGTTGAAAAACTTTCTAAAAAACCCATCTGGCCCTCAGTCTTTCTTAATCAAGACTTTAGATTCGTGTTCTCCAGCCTTCTACCTGGGGAGCTATATTACTGCAACTCCAACCCAAATCTAACACACCCCGTTCAGCCAAATAAGGGTGTCTGATGGCAGTAATTAGTTAGACTAGGTGGGGTGGATTAGAGCTGCATTCTGCCAATTGGAGACCACTGCTTCAGACCAGAAATACTGGCCTGTGGTATTTTTTTACCTACACTATATATGAGCAACATAAAAAAGGGTTTAGGATCTCATCAGAAGGGGATACTGGGTCTGCCTCACATAAGCAGGGATGTGTAGATGGTGAATAACTCTTAGTTGTAGAATCTGAGGTGTGTTGGTGGAGTTGCTGTTGCTCCTCCTGGTCACTGACCAAATGTTTCCGTTGGCTTGCTTGACTGCAACTATTGTATACATCCATTATGCATGTCAGATATCACACTCAAGAATTCATTAACAAAAGTAAATTAAGCAAAATCACACTGACCAGGAACTTGGAACACAGAAAGCTCAGTGTAGCATGTAAGACTTAAAAGACTTTGCAACCCAAGAAAGGCTATAGCTGACCTCACTGCCCCGATGTTATTTAAATGTTCATCTAAAATGTTTACCTGAAAAGAAAACTCTACAATTAGTACTGAACCTTCAAAATCCAGGTGAAAATTGTCTCCTTACAATCATGCACACTTGTGTTACACTGTTCAACATCTGAAAATTTGGTACAACGTTTAGCACCCCCTATAGGTGATTATAAAAAGATCATTGATTATTTTACATACACTTGGAAAAAATGTAGAGGCTCAGTTCACTCCCAGACCTTTATGAGACCTGTTTCCTTTTATACACCATGTTTCAGGAGATTTCCACCTTTGAGGTGTTTTGTTTTTGGAATTAGAACTTCCCACAGCTCATGCCAGCTAACTGTCATCAGCATTGTTTCCCAATCCTGGTCTTGGAGTACCACTGCTTGTTTTAGCGTTTCCCTGCTGGAACACATCCACTTTTAGAACCACTGGTCTGCACACTTTACCATATCTATAATGTTAATTTTGTATGGCAAGTACTGCATGATTAATATAATTTTATACATACTATTCATTAATGTGCAGGAATTTTCTCCATTTATATTTTTTCCCACTCCCACACTGACTGGATTGATCCTTTCTGTAAATTACAATGAAATTCTATTGCATCACAAGATACTGTGAAGGGAATGCAGATCTCTAGTTATTATGCATATATTATAATAATATTATATTTGCTCCTGAGCCCCCTCTACAGTTGGGGGTTGTAATTAACTTTTACACCACTCACGTTTAAATGTAAATCACGTTTTGAGGTCCATCTCATGGACAGCTATACATGTATATTTGCTGCCAAGCTGAGAGATACAGATAAAGAAAAGATGTAAGATCAGCTTTGGATAAAGGCTTAAACACACACAAACAAGTGTGCAACTGTGAAAAGCTCCTGACTGATTCACCTGTGCACCCACTACATTGTAAGCTCTTAGCAGGGGTCATCAGTTAGGCACCTCCGTTTGTCTGTTCCAACCCTAAGAGGTCATGAAATTGTTGTGCATAATTTGGTATTTGATAAACTAGATATCATTTGGTTCTCAATAATAATCACTTGTTTTTTGTTCTCAGATCCATCGCCCACACATTTAGGAGCAAATAACTGTAGCATTTCTGCTGGGCCTGTACTTGAAAAACCTTTGTTCACCTAGATAAATGACAGAACTCACCTCCATCTTTTTAAATGAGCTCACATGCATTTGCATGCAAAAAAATATCAAAGATCATTGATGGGGGGGAAGTAAAAAATCAAAGAAACAATGTGCGCTGTTCACCTCCTTCCTGATAAAAGAAGAAATTTGGCATTCAGAGAAATAAGAGGCATGCCAGCAATTCTCTGTGAAGTGGCATTTCGCAGTGGGCCTCAGGGCACTTAGTTGTAAATTTGTCAATGTCAACACTCCGAGAGAAGGCTTTGAAGCAAACAGGAGCTTGCTAATCACGTCAATGCAGAGGTATTTCATTTCTAATTTTATTAACAAAATATACATTTTACTGGTAACATCTGGCTTACCTTAATGCACAATTTGAGTTTGAAGATTATTCCAAACATTTTATGTAGGTGTATTCATTTTGTAAAATGGAGGGTTATTTATTTACAGATTAAATATTAAATCTGCTGTTTGCTGTAAAAGCAAATGCAAACGGTGGAATTATTTATTGTTGCTTTCATGCAAAACCTTGTTTTGTCATTTTTGTTTTAATTTTTGAAAGTGAATCTGGCAGTTCTTTACATTGCATGCAAAGTTTCTGATGAATAGAATAGAACTGCTGCAAAATAAAATGCAATAAATTATTTTCATTATTTTTTTTCTTTATTTATTATTTCTTTTTTTTCCTTTCCATTTTCCTTTCCCTCTAAGTTGCTGCTGAGCTTTTAATCCTTTTAATTTTAATTGATTTTACTTCCACTTCCTTGGCCTAAACGTCCTAAAATGTATGCAAGTTTTCCAGTGTTTAAAACTAACACTTTCAACTTTTTCCCATTAAATCCAATCCACACTCTTTGTCTTTACACTTTTCAAAAGCACAACTAGTAATTTTTACAGACTGACTCTGTCAGTTAAGCTGATTTACAGTGAAGAGAGTCGACATAAAAGTTTAATTACAATTCCCACCTGTGCTGTTTGTCCTTTGCTGACACGGGGGGAATGCTGCAGTGGCATAGCTGCCTTAGGGCACTGTGGGATGGATGGGGCTTGGGTGGGGGTAGGGGGAGAGACAGTCTTGTCAAGCCTTGTAGAGAAGCGGGTGATGGATTGGCAGCCTTTACAACAGAATGATGAAGTAATCTGTTACATTCTTCTAAATGAGAAAGTCCAGCTTTAGTGCTGTAAATAAACAGTGTGTAAGTAAGACTTGTAAGACAATTGAAGTGTTGTTGAACCCAGAATGACCTATTGATATTTTAGTGTAGATGTTTTATTTTAGAATATTAAAAGCAAAAAGAAATGTTTCATCATATTTTTGGGTTGGATTTGAACTCCATCTACTGTAAGCACAAATAAATGACCAACTGTACTGTTTACTGATGGATATTATACTTTTAAACCCCCTTTCTCTTCTTGTTCATTGGTTAAAATTAGGCTTCCCAGATTTCTCAAGCATACTAAAGTTTAGCTAACACCTCCTCCCCACCTCCTCGCTGGCTGTCTAGTTTAGACATGTCAGACTGCTTTTGCTGGATCGCTCATGTCATATTTAGTTGATGCACAGAAAACCTGACCCCTCCTGTAGAGGATGGCAGAGTCGTAATTGCTGTGCTGTGAATGCGTCACGGCTGGAAGGGCCTGGGGCTAAAAGATCATTTGCATCCTGTCGGGTTTTCGGCCTCTGCTCATCATCCTGAAACACACCTGCCAAACCATAATTACTCCATGATGTGGCTACCTGTCTCATTTTATCATCGCTGTTGAAAAAAAAAAGCCAGTCAACCTTTAATCTGTGAAATGTTCTGTATTATTTGACGCACGGTGTTCTCTCAATATAGTAGATCCTTCCACTGTAAGCATCAGCTATCTGTTCACTTCAAGATCTTGAAGTTTAAAATCTTGATAAAATGCTAGGAAATGCAGAATCAGGTGATATTTTGTTCAAAAGAACCAGATCAATCATCAGCAAGAAGGAAAGATGTATCACTTTTCTTTCTGTGTGGGAAACTCAGGATTCACTCCAGTGTAGGTCACACTTTAATTGCCTCCCACTGGCATCTTAAGCACTTGAGGCGAGTGTGTCTTTAGGTGGTGCATCTGTATGTCCTACTTAGTGGTTTTACTTTACACGTATAGACACAGCAGCGAGGTTTGGTTCATGTTAAATTATCACATGCATCTTGTAAATTGTCCCAAAGCCTGAATCTAAACCTCAAGCCCAGAGTCAGAGTTGAACAGAGCTCCCCGCACACATGTGTGAACCAGACTGAACCAAAATGTGTGGGTGAGACTGACTTTATTTATATTCTCCTTCTAACTTTTTTTGATAAATGGTTGAGTTAGTGAGGCTTGAGTAGTCTGCTATAATAGAAGGAAGAGGTCTTCTGAGGTCTTCTAAGAGGTCTGCGCTGGGTTTCCTGAAAGCATCATTGCACAATAATAATTCTTAAATAGTAGAGTGAGCATTACATTGAAAACTCTCTATGAGTCTTGACTGGTCCCTGAATGACTAAAAAGAAAAAGAAATATATGTGATGCAAGTTTTGTCACCATGTCTAATGCCAGACATGGGCTAGAGGGGGATTAAACATGCTCCATTCAATACTTTTGAGATGAGTTGGGAGTTAGGCATGTAGTGGGATGGTGATTTAGCCAACAGTCTTGCCATTGAATGCAATGAAATCCTCACAGCTTCATAATGAATGGACCAATAGCTATTACTTGGAATCTGTACACTGACTGCCTTTAAAAGGAAATTAGCTAATTAAAGATTTATTATTTTAGATTGTAATTGCATTACAAATTCAGAGTTGTGCAGCACATATTATAGCTTTATTGTATAGTACAGTTAATAATGAGCAATGGGTATTAAATTTATTTTCTAAAATGATTTTTTTTTTTTACAGAAACATATATTTTTTTTTTTTTGAACATTTTTTTATTAAAACAGTGATTGTGTGAATTTCCAAAGCTTTTGTTGAAGCTAGAAAAATAAGTCTTTGTTTGCCTTCAGCATCATTCTAAATTAAATGTCTGACTTTCATTGGGATATGTTTTTCTTTTTTTTTTTTTAGTTTTTTTTTTCTCTCTCAGAGGTAAACAGAAGTTGTGTGCTCCTCAGTTCATGGCCTGAGGCAGGTCTGTCATCCTTTTGAGAGACAAGGCAATCTGACCTGAGCTCCCTCTCAGAGATCTCCAGCCTTTAGCAGAGCTGCCTCTTTAACCAAAAAGCAACACTAAAATCCAACTGTCAGTCAGAGCTTAAGACTACAAAGTTGGCGTTGTCACGCTAAGGCCTAAACACTGCATAATGTTCTACAGCAGCCTCCAGTTTGCTGTGGTTTGCTCTTGCTGGTGTGTCTTATATGGTGGCCTGCAAGCAGTGTTACATTCTTTATTCTCGAGAGTGCTCTGCCACACTGACAACAAACGTCTCCGGCCTGCTCTTCTGTCTGAGCTCTCTTTTGCATAATGCATTGTCCCAGGTATTCAGTAATTCAGAGGTAATCCAAGTGCCTGCATTCATGGTTCACCCAACCCTCACGCCCCTAGGACATTTTCCCTTCAGATGCCTATCCTGTTGTTTATGGTAAACAAGCACTAAAAAGGGATCATATCTAACTGTGTTGCTTTGGGTTGACAGAGCTGATTAAATGAGGGTGGAGGGTGGAGGGGGTCTATGAAAGAAGAACATGAGAAGAAAAGGATCTTCTCTCTTTCTCTCTCTCTCTGATCTGCTGGAAACAAAGATGATTAAAACATAATGGGGCAAAAACGCAAAGCCCCCTTTCCCCCCAGTGCCACCACTTCTGGACACAGCTGCCACAGCGGAGACCAAAAGAAGCCTGTGCATCCAAACTTTATACAGAGGGCCATTGTTAAGCTGTACTGTTTTTCGGTACATGCGAAATTATGAACTGAGCATTTCAAAGCAATCCTTACCAGATGAGAGTTTCATACAAAGCCAGGCCTAAATCTAAAGCAAATGTCTCATCTTCAGTGTTTTTTGGTAACTTTTTACTTAAGGTGGTTGGCTCAGGATTTGGCACAATGCATCTACTGAACCTTTAAAGGAAAATCATATTAAATCTTAATAATGGTACGCTTCAGATTACACTCTACAGGCATGGCAGTGGAGCAATGCTATGATAGAACCTTGCAATGAATTTCTAAAAAGAAGAACCTCAATAAGGTTCTCAAAACTCCACCTAATGTAAAGAATCTATATTAATATTAGGCTTTCGTGCTAAAGGTTGCTGGTTCAGGGTAGGACATTTTCTGAACCTTATATTGAAGATTGAAGCACAGAGCCTTAACAAGGTCAACTTTAGACTAGACCCTGCAGGCAATGAATGAATATGCAATGAATTTAAGGGACTTTTTAATGTGACGTTCTCATAACTATATCTACAGAATCCATATTAAGGATCCATATTCATTTTTGACTTTTGTATATCATGTGACAGAGTCTTAAGTGTTGTGTTGTCTTAGGGGTCAAGAATGACCCACGACTATGTTTAACAGCAGAGAAAACATGCTAAAAGTTACTTGAAATTTAAAGACTTCTCCAAGAGTGAGTCCAACATTAAAGAAAGTGAAGCACTGTAAACCGCTGAGGTTCACAGACTGCCTTCATGTCATTTTTGCATGTCATTTTTGCAATTTTGCTTTTTGTCCCTTAGGAAAAGGGGGCTATTCAGAATATTAAGACTTTGGTAGAGCTATGCATTAGAAAAAAAAAATCAGGAACCTATTTAATGTTCTCAAAAGTCCATTTAATGCAAACTTTGAATTAATTGTAGGCTTATGCATTTAAGGTGGTTGGTTCAGGATTGGACACAATGCATCTACTAAACCTTGGAAAAAAAGCAAATTGAGAACTTAACTGAATAGAGTTTTTCTTTTTTTAAAAAGTTGTCAACGTTCTCAAAAACCCATATGAAAATATTAATATTAACTGCAAGCTTTCCAAATGAGCATGCATCCAACATCCAAGCCAAGAACAAGAACCTTTAGGAGCCTTAATTCATAAGGAATATAATGTGAAGTATTTTATGGGTATACAGATCCAAACAGGAAGGATTTAAGTTTATTCTCAATCTGCACTCAACCCCAGGCCAAAATGTAGACCAGAAGTGTCTTTGACTCAGTCTATATATTCTTTTTTTATAGCAACACTGCTACCTCCAGTTAGTTAATTACAGACTATGTGCTCACCTGGTAAATGCTGCCCTGAGGAGGGTAGAAAGTGGTTTCATGCATGATATAAAGTTTCAGGAAAACCGCACGGGATGTACTATAAATTTCATCCACTAATCAACCCATGACAAAAGCCTCAGATTAATGATAGTGAACATACATGCATATCCAGGGAGGAATGTAGATTTTAGCAAGTGATTATAGGTGTAGGTTGAAAAAATTGTGCAGACCAGGTTGTTGTCATGTATCTTTGCTCAAAAGTCTGCTTTTTCCCAAAGGCTTCCTTTTTCTTTTTCAAGGCCAATATAATTGTAATTGCATACAAGCTATTTGCACACAGAGGGTAATTAGGATGGAACATGAGTGTGCCCTATTGTGAAACATAAAGGTGAAAATGGGAAGAGTTGTTATTATGTAGCAGGGTGTTTGTTGCATTATTTTCTTTTGTTGCTGGGGTCTGTGGAGAGGAGGAGGGGGTTGTGGGTAATTATAGGGAGATGGTGATCTGGGTGACCCACCACACCCAACACTTAGTGTGGCATGCTGTCTGTACTCTCTCAGTCCTGCCCAGTCGTCTATGAATGACAATAGTCCAGACCATGGAGCCAGTAATTAAAGTCCAGAGTAGAATTCACTCGCCCAGGCCAAAATCTCTCTCTCTCTCTCTCTCTCTCTCTCTCTCTCTCTCTCTCTCTCTCTCTCTCTCTCTCTTTCTTCTCAGGTGCTGGATTCCTAGACCTGCTGACCCCTTTCAATCATGCAAACTTCCATCATCACGATGAGCTCTATTCTTTGACCTACTATTGTTCTACGCAACAGATGGGGTTATTACAAGCCACAAATGGGAGCACATTATGTCAAAAATGTCAAATATAGAAATACAAGGTTTTTGCAGGAAAGTACTGATATGTTAGAAAATAGTGTGTAAAAGACAAAACATTTGACAAAACATGACTTTTATTTTGTGAGGCACACAAAATATTTTTATGTCAATAAAATTAAGTATTTTTGTATTAATATTAGTTTTGTATGATTTATTATGTATTAATTCTATTTAAGAAATTAATTACTTAATGTTTTATTCTGTGTAATGATTGCACTGCATCATTAAATCGATGTCAGGTTCTTTGGGTTAATGGTTCATAAGGGATTATGAATGAATTGGTCATGTTTTCATTTTAATTTCTAATCTGCAGCTGTTTTAATTGCATATATTGTCGCTGTCCAATGAAAAAACAAATATCTCAAATATCTCTTCTGTCCATTTTTAGTTTTCTTCTTGTTTTGAACTGCTCGGTACACTGTTTAAATTGTTCTGGATAAATAGACCAATATGAATGCTCTACAATTACTTTCACATTAACTTTTTGTTCAAAGTTAAGATAATTTTCCCCTCTCAATATAAAGTCAACATTTTGGAGATACATGTTTTTCATTGGAGATTGACCATATACATATTTTCATATTTTTACTTACAATTACAATTGTAATTATATAAAAATTAGATGTCCCCTGTGGCCAAAAACTTTTATCCATTTATTGGATGGAATACCACATTAATACAATAATAATAATAATAATAATAATAATAATAATAATAATACAATATAATAAATGTAATTATATATTATATATATAATTTTAATAATAATTTAAAACTATGTGGTTTTCTTTTACACTGACCAACACAAGAGGGAGCTCTCTCTCTCTCTCTCTCTCTCTCTCTCTCTCTCTCTCTCTCTCTCTCTCTCTCTCTGGATTTCTGGATTTCTTATGTCCCTGGGCGTATTCATTATTATTAATGAACTTTGATATTTGAATTTTCGATGATATTACAGTTTTTAATTGTACGAGTATGAATTATTCTGGATATTAATGTTATTATTTTAATTAACTTATTAATTATTATTATTAATAACTTCCATTACTGATGTTGTAGTTGTGGCTGTAGTTTTCTCAGTCATTTTAAAATAATTGATATCTTCAGATTCTCAGTTAAAATGAAAACTGTGAAGGTGCATAGGACTCTATAGGGCAGATCAGACTGGCTGTGCATTTACATTGGTTCAGTTTGTAAACAGGCTTCAACAGACCTGTTTGTTTTCAACAGGGAAAAAACACACATGAATCAGGGACATGGTGCTGGTTGGTCTTTCCATAACAGGCGGAAAAAAGACATAAGTTTTAATCAAGCAGGTTGCTGCTTCCTGTACTATATCTTTTAAAGGTTGATGTGAAATTCTGAATACGAGCTGACATCAGCAATTAGAGTCTCTTCTGTGATTGACTGGAGCCCCCACCCCATGCTGTCTGCTATTGGCTGATGCTTGGGTGCATAAGAATGCATTCTGTCAAACAACAGGGCATAATTGTGACACATTGCCATGCGTTGGTGTTTGTTGTCTGTCAATGCATTATTCACATTGGAATCAATTGCAAGCGATGCATTTTTTTTGTTGGATATAGAAACATGGATGTGAACATGGCCTTAATGCAAATGAGTTCAACCAACACAACGTGTTTACCCTATCAGGAGGCTAGTGGAGTTTGGATTGTTTGTGTCTGAAGCTCAATTAATTATTGGCTCCAAATATTTTGGCTGCAGAATTCAAAACAGAAGACTGGTTACCAGACTGGTGTGAGTGTGTTCACATGTCACTGTGCTTGATTACGTAATTTAAAGTTACAAATAAATAAATCATACAAATAAATAAATGATTTGTATGGTTAGATCACGGGTCACCCCGGTCCTGGAGCATTTCTTTCTCGCAGACTTTAGATCCAAACCTAATTCAGCCATCTGATCCAACTAATTACTGTCTTCAGCAGTTCTTCAATAGTTGAATGGGTTGTGTTAGATTGGCTTGGAGTATGAAGTACCTGTAGGAAGGTATCTCTACAACTGATTGTATTTATGAGTATAGATGTTGATGTATAGAGTTACTTATTGACTATGACTAGTTTTAAGGTAGATGACTGAGTATGTAATTTCAGATCAAATCAACATATATTTGTATAGCATTTTTTGCAACTGATGTCACAGAGCAGCTTTACAGAAATCCAAAAAATACACATGAACAAAGGATAAAAGAAAATTACCCCTGAGTGAGCAAGCCAAAGGGCAGCAGTGGGAAGGAAAAAACTCCTTCAGAGCTAGAGGAAGAAACTTTGGGAGGAATCAGGCTCACAAGTGGGGACCCATCCTCCTCTGGTCAAAGTACTTATAAATAGTTAGTAAGGGGACACTGGATACTCAGGTTTAGTGAAGTAATGTTTGTTTGATGGTGGACATAATAGTAACAGTAGCAGCTAATTAGGGTCTGTGTAAATGTCTTCATAATTGGTGATGGTGGGTGGGCAACTAGTCCAAGCCAATGTGGACTCATGGCGGGGGAGCTCAGGGTTCTACTCAGATGGAGCAGAGAAGCTCAAAGTCTGACCCACTGATTACGATTTTGTCCCGTACCGATTTAAATTGACCACATAAACAATTCTGGAAACATATCGTCCAAAAAGTATCACCTGATTTGTGTTGGTTGTCTTTGGCTTGGGTAATGTTTCAAGTTTCTGAAACCTCTGTCCCCAACCACAGAAAATGGCTGGTCGTCCAGTGCAATGAATTTCATGATTTTCTGTGTAGTCTTTTTATGGCTGAAGGAATGTAGCAGAAGTTGCTGGCTTCTGGCCCTGCACTCTTTTGGCTCTGCCTTCTTACAAGCTTTAGCGTCTTCGCCTGCTTCTTTAAAGCGCCAGAGTTTAGTCACCAGCCAATCCATTGTTGCATCTTTAGTTTTAATACCTGCATCAAAATCATGGTACGATGCGCCCAAGTTTAGTGCAGTTTGTGTACATGGCACAAGTCCACACTAAGAGAACCACTAAGAGAATTCCAGCAATATGTGTATCCTATATATCGGAATTGATTTATATACTAATACAATTGCCTCACGGTATTGGCCTGCATGGTAATGGGATCTAATATGACCTGTAGTCTGTGATTCAGGAGGCTTTGTGTGTGTATAGGATATTTGTGTGCATCTGTACACACACGCTTCTCCAAGATTTAAGCTGCTAATGAGAGCTGGGGAACAGAGGTTAGGAGGGACTAAAAATAAATGGCTGAATAGGAGTTTGCTCAGTGGTTTTTCCCATTGATTAGTCGTGTGGCTAATGCATGCTCATTCCTCAGCTGAGCACTAATTAGCATGCGCTCAGCTCGCCACCAGTTGACCACCAGGCTCTCCGCAGGGCCCCGCCCACCGCTGAGTGCCCATCCCGGGTACTGACGCATGGGCTAACCCTCTGGATGGAGAGCGAGGCCTGGCCCGTTTGTTTACCATTATTTTGCATGTTGTTTTCTTTTTTGTCCACTGTCTTGTTGCCTTTATTTGACATGTAAAGAGAATTTGCAGATATCTCTGTACAGTAGTAGTGGTGCATTGGTGGTGGCATCACAGCATATACTATGTAGTGATTTTATTTTATTTATGTTGTTTTAAAATGTCCACATATATGTCCACAGATCAAAAATAATCTGGCTGCAACATTAACCATATACTACCCAAAATGGAGTTAAAATAAAAGGATGCCCCGTGAAACATATGGACATTTGATCTATATTGAGAGAGAGAAAGAGGTGACATAACTAAATACCTAAAACTGAAGAAAGTTTTTTTTTATTTATTTATTTTTTTTTTCAAAACATAAGTTTTAGAAATGGAATTTAGGAAATGGTTTGGACACTCTGTGCCCTATTAGCTGGTATTTCCTCCTTTGGCTAAAACAATGTCAATTAGATGTTTCTTATAACTGTCTACTAGTCTCTGACATCAGCTGGAAGAAAGATTTTTCCACTCCTCCGTGCAGAATTCTTTCAGCTATGTGATGTTTCAGTGATGTTGAATCAGACTTTGTATAGATGGTCTTACTTTATCCTCAAGCCTCCTCTGATACAAAGGTTTCATAGTGGTTTATATGATGGAATGCTCTCCAGATCCTGCTGCAGCATTTCCATCTCTGTGCTTCACAGTTGGAATGAGGTTCTTAAGTTCAAATGCCATTTGGTTTGGTTTGTCTTCTGTTAATGTGCCCAAATAATTTAACTTTGGAGTCATTTGTCTAAAGCACATTGTTCCAGAGGTCCTTGTCTAGATGTTCTCTGGTTTCTTTCTGGTGCTTCACTTTGACATCAGCTGTGACGAGAGCATCCTGTGGTCCTGTTTTGACATTTTAGGATTGTTGACTTTTTTATGCATCTTGTGGTCTGCTCTAGTACTGAACTTTCTAGAACGGCCTGATCTAGCCATGTGGGCAGTTATTTGAAATGTAAATTATTTTCCAGACAGTGGAACGGCTGATTTCTATTTGTTTTGAGATGTTTCTAAATCTGTTCCCAGACTCATCTGCATCTACAACCTTCTTTTTGAAGGCCTCAGACAGCTCTTTGGATTTCATCATAGTGATATCACTCACTTCAACAATCCAGCACAAACCAAATGAAGGCCTGAAGTTTAACTTGGGCTAATCATTTGCAGATGATGTGCTACACCTGGTTCTGATTTTAGGGAAGTAGTAATAAATGTGGGCTTTTTCTTCACAAGAAAATTATACTTCTCAAATCTTATAATCATATTACAAATTATGTTTAAATATATCATCCTCCATCTTTCAGTATAGTTACAATAAAGTCAAAGATGATCATGGAATGTCCTATTTTTCACACATATACACACTTTTTCAGTATAAAGTTAATGACTATGTTTTACCATTAGCATAGTCAAACCTGACATATATATATCTGAGCACTCCATGGCTGCCTTTTACACTGAAACCATGTCTCCAATTCCACCATTCCCTGCAATTGATTAGGCAGTCTACATATGTACTGCAGTGCAATGCTGTTCTCCTTTACATTCCATTACATGCTGTAGTTAGTCAGTACAGCAGCGATTTAATGGCAATGGTAGCCTATAGGGCTGTGCAGTGGTTTTATTCGACTGAAGCCACAGCCACTCCTGTTTTCCAGCCCCTGATCCCCCCCCGTCCCCCACATCCAAAAAAAAAATCCCTGACGTGCTGCTATGGGAAGCGTTTGAGAAAGTGCACGGCAGTATCAGAGCGGCCACTTAGAGGGGGATTAGGTTCTCGTCGATGTGCCTCCGAGGCCATGCTAAAGTTACCCCCTCACTGGCTCTGGCCATTGACTGCCACTCTAATGGCCTGGTCTGGTTCCTCCTGATGGGCATTGACTGCTGGTCTGATCAATACGGGTTTCCATCCCCAATCCGAGCCCAATAACCAGGCCCAAACAACAGCCATGACCCCCGGAAGTGAATGAATTAGTCATTACGTAGCAGCCCTGCCAGGGGATATTTGCTTAAAGGGGAATTCCTGCTACTTTCAAGTTTTTGCACAATTGAATGAATAAAATGTTTTTTTTTTCCCCCAGTAGTGGATAGTTTGATGTCTTTATGAGTGGTCTGACAGAAAGATAATACACTGTTTAGGATGTCTTATGTTTAATGCATTGATTTATATTATTACTGAGCTAAGGCTTTGGTTTTGAATATTTTTAAAATTTAGCAAATTTTAAAAAAAGAGTTTTGTTTGGTCATATTTTAGTTCTAATAATATCCTCTGTAATATCCACAGAGATTGAGGCAAAAATAAAAAACAAATTCTTGCTAAACACATAAAACCTTAGGTGGTTATATGAGATAATAGATTGACTGGATACATTTGAGTTGTAGACAACTGAACTCCTGGTTCACATCTATCATTCTAAAGAAATCCGAGTCAGTAGGTTTCTCTGCAGTGAACAATCAAAACTTCTCCTTTGATCTTGTTACAGGGTAAAAACGAATCTTTCAAACTAATGCTGCTGACAGCGGAAGGTGTTGGAGTAATCTAGCCTTTGCAGACTATGTACACTGTATGGAAAGTATTGGGACACCTGCTCATTCATTGTTTCTTTAGAAATCAAGGCTATTAAATAGAGTTTATTCTGCTTTTGTTGGAGTAACTGTCTCTAATGTCCAGGGAAGACTTTGTACTAAAAATTAGAGCATTGAATTGATTGGATGATCTCCTCCCCACATCATTCCCAACCCCAATCCTAAAAATATTGGATGGTATATGTAGTTTTTATGACCCAGAGAGTCTTAAACCTTTCTACAGACACTAGACACACTGTGTTGGCATTTGCACATCTGTGTCAGCAGTAGGTGCAAATTAAAATAGGTGAATGCATTTATTAGAAGAGATATCCACAAATGTTTGGACATATAACTGATGATTAATTTCCAGAGGTTCGATGGCTGCCATCTCTGAAAGAGCTACCATACATACCATCTTGTGTACAGTAATGTGCAGTGCTCTCAGTGGATTGATACGAGGTGGTATTTTAAGTTACCATTTTATTTTTTCCCCCATTTCTATTCTTTGCCACATTACCTCACCACATTAGCCTTGCTTCTCCCAGTGTTGGCATCCAGTTTCCGGCT
>CM067504.1:10083001-10218001 GCA_034509495.1 Acestrorhynchus altus
GAAAGAAAGAAAGAAAGAAAGAAAGAAAGAAAGAAAGAAAGAAAGAAAGAAAGAAAGAAAGAAAGAAAGAAAGGAATAATGAAAGTGAGATTGTTATTTGTTTGTTATTAATATTTATTATCATTGTTATTATTTCATGCAAAATAAGACTCACTTTAAACACATCAAGCCCTGCCTTCTCAATTTGACTCTTGGTCTACATGTACATGCATCTACATTAACCATTGGTCCAACTTATTTCCACCACATCCAACTGACCAAAACCTACAAATATCTGAATGCAAATGTAAAAAAACACAAATCATTTTAACTTTACCTGACTTTTGTTATTTTGTTACAAAAGTTCATTTTATTTATTAATTGCTTGCTTATTTTAGTTATTAAACTTGTTTAGTAACTGGTTTGTAGGTTCTATGTAACAAATGTGTAACTACTAATGTGGCTGTGAGAGTGAGTGCCAATGCACATACAGACATTTATATCTCCTTTATATGTGCACATTTACCCCATAGTAATTCAATTCACTGTTAAATATACCGGACTGGGTTAAGTGTGAATGTAAAGCTGATGTGGCAGTTTACCTGTATGAAAAGTTACTGGAATGCAGATTGTGAACAGAACCTGAGAGAGTACGTGGCCTGGGGTATGAGGTCAATCCCCGCTCAGTTCACTGTCTGTAAGGAGTTGTGTTCTTCCCGTGTCCACGCAGGTCTCCTTTCTGCCTCCCAAAAGTACACCTGGTTGGTGGATTGGCTAAATTCTTTGCTTGGTGTGAGTGTGACTGTGTGGTACTCTGTGGTGGACTGTACAGGCGTTGTTCCTGCCCCAGCGCCCGATGACTCCAGGTGTTCTCTGGATCAATCAGAGAAGCAGATAAGATAACAACTGACTGACTGTGGAGGGGTGCAGGAGTATACCATCACTGAGGGTGAGCGTTGATTCAACTGTAATAAAAAAGGAACACGGCAGCCTATTCAAATATAAATGGTATAATATTAAACTTACAGTGACCGTTGTGAGATTTGGAGGAGACTTTTTCCTTTTCTTTAGCTGCTGCCAGAAAAGTAAGTAATGGTCTGAAGGACAAATGATATAAACTTATAACAGTAACTGGTTAATTGTGTCAATTTTAACATTATAACACATTATAAAAATAGAATTTCAAACTAAAGTTTTGGGCATAGATTTCACTATTAATCATTTACATTTCATTTAATAGAGACAGTATAGTTGTTCCAGTAAATCGGATCAAAGTTATATTGAGCTGCATTGGCTATCTATGTTTTTATATAATGAAAATATAAAGTAATAAAAACACCAAACCTATACTATAGATATAGAAAATACAATATAATGCAAAACACTGCATATACAATACAATCATATTCACTAAATTTCATATCTTAATATTAGCATTCATCACAAGGTTTACACACAAGATTGCTCAGCCAGCTACTTTAACTAATGTTAAATGTCAAAGTAAACAAAAGAAATAATGTAATGTGACAGTTACATTTCTCCCTCACAATTAAGTCTAGATTAGGATTATTTAGTTACTCAGCATCATATTTAATCATTATTATCCATATCCATTATTATACTCCAATTTCCACTATCTAAGCATTTGCTTCCTCCTTTACTCACGTGAGTCCCCCTTATGGATGTCATCTGCCTTGTCTGGGGATAAGTGACACCTCTGCTAAGACAGAGATGCATTGCATATCAACCAAATATATCTTCATCAGTGAGGTTTTATGTTGTTCATAATCATTTATGCTATTAATCAAATGAGATTAAACACCAGTAACGGCAGTAATTAAATGAGATGTAAATGTTTATTTCTGAGTAAATTTCTTGTAACCACAACAAAGTATTTCTGATATGCTTGATACTAACTTTTCAGGTAAAAAGCTTTTTCATGCTAAAATTAAAGTATGGAAACATATTGCTAATCCACTTATAACATCCTCTGGTATGCAGTCCAGTAAACACTGTGGTCAGAATAAAGAATATGGTGTTAAGTACAACACATAAAAGAGCATCAGTCACAGCCACTGTTTAAGAGACCCCCATTTCCAGTCTAATGTCTAGCCACATGATTCTTGCAGGACCAAACTTTTCTAAAAACTGCACTACAATGACTTTACAACAGTCCAGCCAAGACTGTTAGATATGCACCCTTTAACTTCAAGCCTGAACATGTGGCCAAGTTGTAAACCAGGCAACAAGGAAAGAACACAAAATACAGTGAAGAGAGAGACATCGGGAGGGACTGAACATTTAAAAACCTGAAATTCTGGTCTTTGTGTGTAAGTACATGAGTAAGCTGAAGGACATTACTGCCAGCTGACTGGGGATTTTTTAACTAAATTGCTCTCAAAAAAGCAGACAAAGTCAGTCTTGTCACAAAAGTGAAAAGAGAACATTCTAAACTTTCTAAAGAGGATTGGCTGAAATACTTTTGCTACTTTGCTACTTTTTTTATGAGTAAATTGCACCATGATGACAAGGACAGCTTACTGTGTAGTGGCTTTAGGGAATGGTTGATTTTTATTCCCATGATAATAGGCCTCTCTGGAGTCAATAAGCATAAACATATTGGTACCATGCACCTAATACCAGGTGTGGGACAGTGGGACTGTGTTCTCTAAAATGATACTCCCTCCACCACTTTTGGGATGAGTTGGGGAGTTAGGGGTTAGATGTCATGATCTTCCAACATCTCTCACTCATGGTGTTTTCAGTTTCCAGCAAAAGCAGGATAAACTTTGTCTGTGTAATATCACCATAGAAATTAAAATGCCAGACACTGGGACAACAACGTGCCACATGCTTTGAGCAAAGAACCCTTTTTGAGTATGAACAACATATTGAAGGCCTTCACTTGATGTAACTTGATGTTTTGTTTTGTTTTTTAGACCAATTTAGAGGTTCTTCACACTCACATATCTCTATTATCACATCTTTGTGAAACTAAAGGTGCTTCTTATATGGCATTGTTCAAAGAACCATTCAAAGCACCTTTATTAATGAGTGTGACATAATGCTTTATTTATGTTATCATATTAACAGCCTTAGTTCATTTTTCTTTTGTAGATCTGCTGAGGTAATCTCTCTGCCATCTGCTCATCTGTCTCTTTCTCTCTGAAGCTCTGTCTGCTTGTCTGTTTGTGTCTCTGATGTGCCAGTTTCTCTCCAGAAGTGGTTGTGTCAGCAGTGCCGTTTTCTGTGGCAGTCATGCATGTTTAGCCTTCTGAAGCCCACAGGAGACAGGTGAGCACCGTCTCTCTCTCTCTCTCTCTCTCTCTCTCTCTCTCTCTCTCTCTCTCTCTCTCTCTCTCACACACACACACACACACACACACACACACACACACATACACACACATTGTGTGAACAGACCATAAGCTGGCATGCCATCATGTGTGGGTAAACTGTCAGAGAGATGTCTACATTATCAGACATCCTATCTGCAACTACTGATTCAAAACTACTGATAACAGAGTACCAAAACATACAAAAGTCTATCTACTGATCAACTGTCCTGGTGCTATGAGTGTTACCTTACATAGCTTTATTTGGAATTCCTAATAGTATTATGGTCATGCCCCTTAACCCTCCATTTAAATCTAGTCTATTTTTTCCACACCACTTGTGACATCAGGTGTCCTTCACATTGGCCTAATACAAATAAATAAAAAATAAAAAAATAAAAAGAATTGTACACATACACTATATGGAAAACATATTAGGACTGAAATATTACGTATTGAGTTCCTAGTAAGAGCTCAGCACTCCATTTTCAAAATAGGATGGATTGGGAAGTTCTAACGTATAGATGGAATTAAACAGTAAACAGTGAGGAGGAGGGACACAGAAACATCGGAAATATGCAGTGGTGCTTGAAAGTGTTTATAAAGTGAAATTTGAGTCATATTAAAAAAAAAATCTATCAAAATTATTCTTCACAATGTTTGGGGAAGTTTTGTGCTGCACAAATATTCATATCACACTATTTATACTACTGCAAAACCAAGAAAATTAACCAAATTCTATTGTGAGCTAACGTCTAATATTCTCTGTAAATGATCCATTTTTATACAATGTTATTATTCACTAACCTCAAACCATTGGTCATACTTTCGATTGGTCACAGTAATAATAGCATCATTAAACTTTCCCTCCACTCCATCACTAAACTGACACTGAATTTACAGTAAGATTTACTGCTCCATAGATGAGAGAAAAAACTCTGGCATTGTTTCGTAATGTGATTATTAGAACTAATTGTTACCAGAAAGGGCAGTTCCTATGGTTCCTTTGAATAAGTTGGTAAAGGAAAGGTATGACAACTAATCCTAGACCTTCCCTTTACCATTCAAAACATTATGCAAGCAGATTCACATTAATTTCTTCATTACACAATACTGGACAGATTCTGGCAGTCATTCAGTTAAAATGAACTGTTCCTAGATACTTACTGGAATGGGTGTAGACATCTAGGAAAAAAAAAAACTTTAGTTAGTAATTCCTAAAAAATATTTTCCAGATATGAGCTGGAATTATAAAGGTTCCTAACACTGTCTAATCAAAAATAAAAAAAAGTTTGGGTTTTTTTTAATTGCAGTTACCCTGCACTACAACGATAGTATAGTTACAGTTTGCAGCTAGCCCCCTCACCCTATTCCTTTCTAACCCCAGGCCATTTGACCCCAACACCACCCTTGATTTTTCTTTATTTATTTTGTTCTTACAATTTGACCATTGGCTATTCGTCTCTGCTTTTCCTATTGAGCTTTGCTGCTGGCAAGAATTTCTGGGTTAGTGAACTAATGTTGAGCTCAACTTGTGATTACTGTAAATAGAATCAGTTAGCTCGCCAATCCATGAACCATGATTTGTAGTTAACCCCCAGCCTATTCCAATTTTCCCTTTTTGTTGAAGAGTCAGGGAATCGTGCTCTCTCCATTTCTCTGAATAAACATAGGTCAAAAACTATCAATGTAACAATGTGCTTATCACATTTCTGGATTTGGAAATTTCCAGCTGGAAGCTGCAATGAAAAAATAAACTAAAACTTCAGATTACGTTTCCTTTATTTGGAGTCAAATTTCAAAATATTTGGATTAGAGGAATTCATGTAGAGCCACAAAAGCCTGCTTGGCCCAAAGCCTGTGGAACAGAAAAATGAAATATGGTTGCCTCAAGTCAGAAAAGTCAGACAGTGTAAAGCCCACTTTACACACTCACTCACTCATGCACACACACACACACACACACACACACACACACACACACACACACACAATCAGAAATAAAGGTGTAAGTGGTGTGTATTCAATTAACTTGAGATTCTGTGTTATTATGTTTTGCTACTGTGCTTTTAAAGCAACTGTGACCTAAAGGTTAAAGATGTTTGGTTGGGCTCAGAGCTCAGTTTAATCCCTTGGACCAGCAAAAATGAAGTGACCAGTTAAGAAAAGGACAGTGATTTCTTCTCTCTGAGGTATCCTTGAGTAACTCTTAGTCCCTGTTTGCATCAACATCACTTTCCCAGTTAAACTGACAATGGAAAAAAATAATGGACCAACAATCCTGAATATTTCAATATTTTGAAGCACTGCTTGGTGCTACACAAATCAAAGGTATTGTCTAAAGAAATTCAGAGTGGGGATTAAACATTTCTACCACAATTAATCCATGGCTAGGCTTAGTCCTGTCCAAAGTTTAATTGTGTGACATGTTTGAGTGCAGATTTTGATGGATTTTGTTGGTTTCAAAACAGAATTATCAGGATTAGACCAACATGTTACGTTGCCACTGTGTCAAACTGAGGTAGTATTTATTGTATTTTGGGGAGTGCAATAAAACAAATTGTTGAGAATGTCTCAACAATGCTGATCTAAAAGAAAACATCTATATTGTATAAATTATACTGTTAAAATGTTAGGCTATATGCATTAAATGTTTTTTTTTTTTAATTGCATTTTAGAAATGCATTATGTATCAGCATAGACACATTTGTGCTGCAAAATATTTGTTATTGATTAGTGTTGTTCAGTTATCTGATTTCTTAGCTACAGTATGATAGTCTCTCATTTCTGCTAGTCTGCAAGTGTCAAATATTTCTAATTCAATTTATAGAGTACATTTTAGCTCACAAAACTATGTCTTCCATGCATGCTTGTTTTCATTTTTCTTGTATTGATTTGCATTCATGCTAAAATGATCACAGTGCATTGGTGATAAAGTTATTATAATGCACATATGCAATCAGTTTATTGTTCTGTACCCCTTCAAGCATTCTCCGTTATTGACTCAGTACCAAACTTGTGTAGCAACAAGAAAAATATGATAATGAAATATAAGCTTCACCCAAAACTAATTTCTGCCAAGAAATGATCATGCTTAAGATAACCAGTAGGCACAGAGTATTAAATTCCTGTAGACCTGATGGAGCAATTCTCTCACTGGGCTCTCTGTCCAATGTTTAAAAAGGATTGCTCTTTGACAAGGTGACACAGACATGTTTCGTCAGCATGCAGCTTCTTTATGCTGGGATCTTTACTCTGGAAGGTAGCCAGCGTCTACTGTAAACACTGCAACGCCTCCTTCACAATAAGCCAACACACACAGAGTACACAACAGACTCAAACCCTACTCCAGATCACGCAAAAGCATGTTCAAGATTAAGATTCTGTAAAGTAACATCATAAGGCAAATTCCCAGCATTGTGAGCATCTAAACTCTTAAAACAGTGGTGCTACAAAGGGTTCTTTGAGAGATACCTTAGGAATAGCACTTTTGTGAAAGAGATGTGAGTATGAAGAACATTTAACCTTAACCTTTACCTAAAACGTAAAAGATTTTTCAGACTTACATATATCTATTAAAAACATGGTTCTTCTAAGGCATCACTCTCTGTAGCACCTTTATTCTGAAGAGTGTATGTCTTGGTTCTTGGACAATCCATGATGATGCTACAAGCAATAGAATACCAATATAATGTATAAAGGTTAGTAATAGTTCTACACTCTTAAAAGGGTTTTCTTCAAGGATTCTATAGTAAAGGAAGCTTAGATGATGCTTAATTGTTTGCCTAATTAAAGCATTCTTTGGGTTTATGAAAATAGTCAACAACAAATGTTGCAAAAAACATTGACATCACATCCACATGTACATATCCTATAGGGCAGTGCAATGTTCTGTAGCTTTCAGGGGATATGGGCACAGTGACTCACCTGAGTTCATGAGGTTGCTCAGTGGATCCTACAAGACTGGAAACATGGACAGATGAAATCAAGAGTACATATAACATCATCTGTCAAATCTGGTACTATGTTAATGCATTGATGATCTGCCTGCTGATAAAGGTAGCAGGACAAACGTCCAGAACAAATAGAAAAATGGTTGGTGTTGCGCAACACATAACACCACAAGTGAGTCACCACCCCATATTAACAACTGGGGTTCAATTTCCAGTCTGCGCAACTCCAATAAGAGTCCTTGGGCAAGACTCCTAATACTACTCTGGCCCACCCCTCTAATATGAGTAACCTTGAAAGTCACTCTGGATAAGAGCATCAGCTAAATGCTATAAATGTAAAAAAAAAAAAGCTAGACACTACAGAGTGTTGTGTTGAGAGGAAACTATGTATGAAGATGTGTGTCTGATAAAGTGTGAGAAGTATGTGCTGTTTCCTTTTCAGAGTGTGCTGAGGGTCTAATACAAAGAGCATTTTCTCTGTGAGAATTTGACCTGATGTCCAATAACATACCATGTTTTACAGAATTGTCACTGCAAAGAATCAGATTTTACATCTGTATTTTACCTGTATACATGTAATGAGACTTTAAGTCCAAAATCATGAGAAACAGTCGGATTGAACATTGCATGTTTACTCTATGCTTAATCTCTCCACAGCTGAATTAGATAACATACAGCCTATTTTATGTGTATGCAGCTGGCTTGGATTTGCATACAGTCAGCCCCACTGCATTTCACTGTTATTCTGAAACGCCAACTGAAAACTCAATGTCTAACTGAGATTACAACCATCCAGACTCAATTCATGCCACAATCCACTCTGCTCTGAATCTTTCATTGTGGTTTAGATAGACGAGGATCTCCAATCATTCCTTCTTCCTCTTCTTCTTCTTCTTCTTCTTCTTCTTCTTCTTCTTCTTCTTCTTCCTCTGTCTGTATCTCGTGTGTTACAAACAAGTCTGGACAGCTTGCATCTCCCCCTCTTTTTTTCTAGATAAACACATGCAGGAAATGAGTGTGGTTGGGCTGTGATTCACCCTAGACTGGAAACACTTATTGTCTGAGAAACTCATTCAAGCTTTCAGACATTACATGATTACTACACTAGACAGCATCTTATGCTGCTGTTTACCCTATTTGTTTCCTTTAACGACTGAGCAGAGATGGACATCCTCTCGTGTAACTGCTAATTCTAGCGCATTTTTATGAATGTGGTAAGGGTTGCAATACACATGAGGATTCTGAGAGTTTCATCCTTACATTGTTTATGCCAAATACTCATAACTGGAGATTTATCTCGGAACTTACTCTGGTTGAAGAGTGGGGTCATTCATGGCTTGACAAGCTCAAAGTAAAACCCAGTGCACACAGGGTGTCTTAGATCCTGGGGTGTTGCTCTATGTCTCTCTTAGCTAGTGCTGTCAGTGGAGAGGCTCACAGCCTTGGGGCTTTTTCTTTAGCCATGCAGGACAGCTGGTTAGTGACGGCAGGCCAAGTAATGAGTTTTACCTTTTGCTGAACCATAAATGCTGGCTGCCTCCAGGCACCTTTGTGCCCCACACACCCACCCCACCCTACCCCCCAACAGCTCTTCGTGTTCATCTGACTTCATAATAACTAAACACAAAACACCACCAAGCAATAATGAAAGTCTTACTTAAGCTAATTCAGTAAAGACTGCCTGGTCCAGAACCTAGCTGTCATAATGTTGCATAGCAGGGGATTTGCTGATGCTTATCAGTGCGGGGTTATCTTTGCTCATTAACATTAACATTCAACAGCTGAACAATACCTGCAATTCTGAGAATTTCAAAGCAGCACCAACATTTGTTTTAGTCTCCAGATGAGCAGGCTTTTCTTGATTTGTAAAGCCATACTAACAATCAGATAAGTTTGTTTGATCCGTTTGGATCTTCTGATTTCACTGAAAAAGAGTTCTTTGACACATAATAATAGAACGTTTTTGGTCCTACAGTAAATAAAGCCATTTTTTAAGAAAAAAGGTTCTTTAAATAATTAGATCCCAGGCATGTTTAATCATCAATACAATGAAATAATCGGACAAAGAATGATTTAAGTGTTCAAATGTTTAAAATTCCAAGCATTCTTAAGAAGAAATTTAATCTTTATGCAGATTCTGATATTTACCAATGTTTTTTTGATTTGCTTTTTGTACAGTTATGAAGGCAATGAAATCCATCATTATACAAGTAGAGTTGAGAACAAATCTGTGGCTTTAAAACACATCATGAAGGTGAGAATAAATTTTCTTGTATTTTGCCACTGTCACACCAAAATGACAACTTTACAAAATAAAAAACCTTATTTTTCAGTGGAAGTCATTCTAAAAATCGATTTCTGTTGTTTCATTCATCATGAAGTTATGACACGAAGTTAAAACAGAACAGAAAATGGCAAAAAAAGGAGATTTAATGTTTTTGCTTGTAAGTGACCATACTAATCTAACAGGATTGTATTAAAAATCATTCAAGTCTTAGACAAATGAAAAGAAAAGGTGTATTTTTTAAGGAGGTTAGGTTTTAACCTATTATTTATACAAATACATGTATTTTTCTGTCATAGGTGGTCAGTATGTATAGATCAAGATCACCACTTGCTTCTTCATCATAGCTGCTTGTCTTCTTTTCGACTACAAAGCCAGCTTGACAGGCCTCTATCCTTAAAGCAACTGCAATAGGGAGTTTACAGGCATGGCAAAACGTTGCCTTTCTGCCTACTTCTCTATGAACGCATGCAGGGACATGCAGCACTAAAAGACATTTCACATTCACGCTGGAAACTGTCAAGGGTTCTAGCAGACACAGGGCAACCATGCAGTTTCCTTTGTATTGTGGGTATTACCTCACACATAAAGAAAATGTGCCATGTAATTAGCAATAGTGTCACTTGAGCGATGATAAGGAAGCCTACTGACAAGTGGCATATCAACACAAGAAGAATGAATAATACAGTGTGGGCCACTGTCAGATTAAGATCAATAAATGTCATCACTAGTCATTATCAGCCCAAAAATCACCTTCAAGTGAGAACACAGAAATATTACATTTAAATAATTAGACTAATTGCTTATCCATTAAGTATTCATGTCAGTATCTATTTCAAAAGACAGCATGATTTTAATTGAATTTTAATTTAACTTGAGTATCAGACAATATCCAATATAGATCCATTATTTTCTCTTTTAAAATGTGTATCAATCTGTATTTAATCTGTATTTAATTTAAGCAAATCACTTGAGATGACCATATAAAAGCAGGCCATTATGCTCAAACTGTGAGTGAATTCATCATTCCATCAATGAAGGTAAGCTGTACAGATGCAACAAAACAGGCCCAAACCATAATACTACCACCACTGTGTTTCACAGCTGGGATAAGGTTTTTATGCCAGAATGCAGTGCTTTCCTTCTTCCAAACATAATGCTTTTCTTTTAAACCATAAAGATTATTTTTTGTCCAAAAACATTATTCCAGTAGGCTTCTGCCTTGTTCTTGGGATTTCCTGGTGTGGGTAACAATGTTCTCTTTGGAGAGCAGCTTTAACCACTCCAGGCGAAAGTAATAATGGTCTTGATTTTACTCAATTTGTATACAATAAGTATATAATTTAACATATTTTCTGTACTATGATACTCTTCCACAAACTGTGTGCTGATCTATCAGACTTTGATAGATTTGTTCAAACCTGATGAACTGACCAGACCAGCTTGATTCCTAAAGATTCCCAAATTTTGTAACATGTAATATTTGATAATTTTCCTCAATAAATAAATGTCCAAGTGTAACATTATTGTCTCATTTGTTTCATTTGGGTCTTATTTATTTTTAGGACTTGTTTGAAAATCTGTGTTGAATTTATGCAAACTTCTACATCAAATTTTTGCAGTAATATAGAAAATTCTAAAGAGTTTACAATATACACCCAATGTTTTATGATATATATATATATATATATATATATATATATATATATATATATATATATATATATATATATATATATATATATACATTTGTTATGTCATTATATGGGTCATATCAGGAGGAAACAGACTACAGAGTTTTCAGCTACAGACAAGGCACAAACCCTGCATTACTTCTGCTTTGTTTAATCCCACTTTTCTCCAGACATTTTAGGCCAATCTGGATCAATAGAGGCAACAGCAAGTAGGAGGAGGGCAGTGATGGACACAATACAATATGACCCAGCAGCCAAATTTGAGAAAGCTGTTATGATTCATTGTGTTGATGGTGCAGCTCTCTTTTAATCCTCGGAATCTGATGGGAAAGAAACTCTGACAGGTGGTTCTTTTTGACTGTCCAGCTCAAAGCCCCCACCCCATACACACACTTAAATCAAGTCTGTTGAGGAAATTAGACAGTATTAGCAAGGGGTATCGCCAACTAGCATAATAACCATGGGAAATGACCATGTGGCCTCTGGCAATCTAGGATTATTAGATGACTCTGGTCAATAATATACTTGGGGGATAGCTGTATGAAAAGCCTCAAAGAAGTAGTCAAGTTTATGAGTATTAAATATAAAACTTATGCTCATGCAATTTAGACTTTTAATTTTTGTAAATCTATGCATCGAAGTCATAGACTGTAAGTAACTAGCTGAAATACTGGTGCGTCACAGAAAATTAGAATACTGTGGGAAAAATTCCTACATTTTTTGTAATTTCATACAAAAAGCCAGAGTGAGAGTTACATTAATTACATGTAAAATTACAAGTACAATTTCCTAGCATTTGATCAGGATGGCTAAAGAAAATCAGAAATCCAGAATCTCACATTATTACAATATTTAACTTTGTCAAAGTTATGAATCAGTATCTTTTTTTAAATTGAAAAATGTAAAATTATCACTTTAAGTGTAATGAATATAAAATATATGACAGTTAAATATTATGAACGAAACAAAAAACACAATATTTAACAATATTCACATTTTTTGAGATGCAGTAGTATGTCATAGGCTTTACAATAACATTTTAAAAAGTCAAGATATCTATTATGAAATTTTTACCAATAGTATTAATTAAAAAACTGTTTACTATGCAGTTTGGGCGAGGCATTCTGTCAGGTCTAACATTACCAGTCATATTGTCTAACAACATGCTTAACATGCCTTAATGTAATTTTGACAAGTCATATAACACTGGTCTCAATGTTTGCAAAATATAATATATAATTTGTATATACTTATATACTTTGTACGTTGTCATTTTTCAAAAAGTCAAAAACACATTAAAAACTTAGAAATAGAAATACCGATCTCTACAGTTCTTATTTTATCTTGTCAGGCTTACATTTGTAGAAGCAAAATCTCCTTTCCTGCATCGCTGGTGACATTTTGGGCTAGAACAGCTCACCCAAAGAACGTATTTTCAGTGCAGCCGTTTAGGTGGTCACAGTGGTTGCTTGTACACTTACTATGGAGGACAGATGCTTTTAATTAAGTGTGATGCATCCACCATTTTGTAATTTGTTTCCTTGTGCAGCTAAGCAGCTACAGGCCCTTCTAACAGGAAGCCTTCTGACTATCGAAAGTAGCTCAGGAGTCTTTTCTTTCTTTGAGAGAAAAGTAAAGTATTTTGTTGCCAGTTTCGGGCTGGAAGAGTCCCTCAGTTCCCTCAGAAACACAGACATCTGCTGTCTACACAGAGAGAAGCCTCAGCAGCACCGCGCTTGCCTAATTAGCAGTATTTTGCTAGCGAGGGAGGGGGTGTTTGGGTGGCTGGCCGAAGAGGGAGGTAGGAGAGAGGGAGCCAGGCCACCACATTCCCACAGAATAAGTCAAGAAGGAACAAAAAGTGGAGTCACTCCACGCTCCCATGTCTCCTCTTTCCCAGCCTTGCTCCTCTCCTTCTTCTTCAATCTCTTCGTTTACACCCGAACCCCAATGTGGGCACAAGCGCACTCCATGTCTGTAATTTAGATTAATTCCTTCCACATTTTCTCCCGGACTTACATGTTCACCCCCCCTTTTGCTTTTTATTTGAATTCCTTGTACCCGCAAACTACCCCCCACCAGGCCCCCCTCTAAGCTTTTTGCCGGCCAGAAAACAGCAACAGCTCTCCTTGACCCACCACCCCACTCCCCACCCCATGCCTACAGCCAGGTATAAGTTAATGGCTTGCATGCATGTCAGAGCATAGCACTGGTTCTGCCATTATAATGTTCTACTGTAGTTATCATGAGCTGGTGTGTGCTGATGGACACATGACAAAGCTCATTTAATCTGAAGGCATTACCGAGTGGTTACAGTGGTTTGGAGTTTCTGTTCCCATTAGTGTTTCTGCAAATGACTCCTAATGTAAACCATGTTGAGGGTGGGGGGGGGGGTGTTGAAGGGGGGGGGCTCTACTCAATGCAGCATGCCTTGATTGAGAGTTGTAGCAACAACAAAAAAAAATGTTAAAGGAAAGCTTGACAATGTTCTTATCTTCAGGTTACTCCATGAAAGGTAAATGTTGTGATCATTGGGATGCCAAATAAAGAAGCAACGTGGTCAAACAGGTTGGGAATTAACTTCAGCCAAAAAAAACAACAACACAAAAAAACAAAAAAAAAACAGCAACACAGAAAACAAATACCTTTCTCAACAAGTAAATAAAACAAAACAATATCAACAATATCAAACAGTTTGCTTTCAGGAGAAGGAAAATCATTTCTAGCTTTCAGTGGAGGTGAATGTAAAAACCTTTAATTCCAAATCATTTTAGAGCATTTCTATTGGTCCATTCATCATAATGTTTTGAGACAATTGTCAGATTCAAATTATGTCAAAAGGTCAAAGATGGAGATACAAGGTTTTTACCCCACAGCAACGATATGCTCTCACGTTTTCCACCACGGTCTCCTACGACCTACATTAGTATAGGTCAACTAATCAAGGGTTATAATAAATGTAATTAAGGCTGAAACAAACGAGGCATAATGACTGGCTTTGCTCATCTTAATAAGGCTGGAGACTCTGCATACATTAAAAGCATAATTTATGCACAGCAGAAAGAAATGCTAATATGGTGCTCATTGCATTGGAACAGCCTGACTCCAGTACCTTATTAAATTACTCAGAGTCAAAGTTCTCTGTGGTTTTTTAAACAGATATTGCAAGAGCATAACAATGTGGTAGTGTGTTATTGGCTTAGCTTTCTAAACCCTAATTTTTACTTCATTAATCAAAACCAAATGTCTTTTCTTTTTGATTGGGGAGCAATAGGGCACTTAAACAGTTTGGAGGTCTAGATATGTCCAGTAGTTACTGACTTGGGCATGCAACCTTGCATCTTATCTGATTTGTCTTCTCAAAAACTACAGTCATACAGTCTTCTCTATTTGTCGACATATGTTCTTAATCTTGCCAGCTCAGGCCTTCACTACAGTTCTATTTTGACATTTCGGTTTGTAGCCAATGCAAATAAACATTTTGAGAGAGCAGGCCTCTTGATGAAGATTCATCTCTTCTCTCATGTTTGTGAAACATCCATGCAAATCAAGGTTTACTGTTTTATACATAACTTTTGAGTTTTAAAAGCTTGCAAGTTTTTTTCTTATAAAACTGAACAAGAGCAATTAGCCACCATTATCATGACTCTATCCTATATCCTTATATAGTATATGGTATAAGAATATGGTATATTATTCTATTGAAGCAACAAGTTCTTTTTACTTTTAGGTTATTCATTTTTGATGATTTTTATGATCCACTGTTGTGTACCATTTTCAAAATTCACACCTGTATAAGTAAAACAGGTCTAGAAAATGGGCCAATTACAAAATCCTGTTAACAGTCTTTACTCAATTTAATCATGCAATATTGGGAGCATGATTAAATTGAGTAAAGACCTTTAACACTCAGTCCATTAGTGAAAGCTTTTTGAGGTTAAATGGCAAATTTAGGAGAATATGGAGGCTGGTTAAGGACCCTGCATAGCATATATATTTAGATTCTGTAGACAATTCTAAACAATTTTAGAATTGACTACAAAATCTAAATTATATATTCTATTTGTAGGAATCAGTAAAGTTGAATATTTTTTAATATAAAGGACAAAATTGACATAATAGGAAGATTAATGTGTCTGTCTGTCTCAGTCTTCGGTTATTATTTAAACCCAGAAATAAAATAATTAAAATGTATTTTTGAAAGCATATTCAAAATGTTTTAAAAATATTTTTTATTTAACAGAAACATTTTCATACACTGAAATATATATTTGATAAATAAATTTAGATTTTATTATATAGATTCTAACACATGTGCTCAGATTTAATGAATGTGAATTATTTCACTATGAAATGGTTTAAGGTGTATTATAGCCACCAGTGAAATGGCTGATTTTGTGAGGCTGCTGAATTTAGCAGACAGAGATTTACATTAGCTCAGAGTAATGATTGTAACATATTTGATTGTAACATATTTGATCAGCTTTGAGAAGGAATCCTCCAGATCCACACCATTCACTTTTCTGTGCCTGGCTCCTTATATAGTGGAACATTACATCAGGAGTAAGCTGACAATTTATTCCATCTATTGCCTTCCCATTTCTCAGTCTTCATTTTGTCATGTGATGGTCATTTGTAACTCATGGGCATGTATTAAGGTAATTCTATGACACCTGTATGAAAATTGTTAAGAATGTGCACACAAAGGTCCATTTTACTCATTAGTTACTCAAGGTCCCATAGTAAACAACACAAACTGAGCCATGAAGTCTAAGGTATCGTCTGTAGACCTCCAAGACTGGTTTTCAAGACACACCTCTGGAGAAGGGTAAAGAAAAAGTTCTTCTGCATTTAAGATCCAAATGAGCAAAGTGGCCTTCATCATCCATAAGTGGAAGAAGTTTGGAACCATCATGACTCTTCCTAGAGCTGACTGCCTGGCCAAACTCAGTGGTAGGAGTGCCTTAGTCAGGAAGGTGACCAAGAATCCAATGGTCACTCTGACAGAGCTCCAGCATTGTGTGAGAGAGGAGAACCTTACAGAAGGACAACCATTTCGGCAGCACTCTAACAATCAGGCATGTATGGTAGAGTGGCAAGACGGAAGCCACTCCTCAGTACAAGGGACTTGCCAACCCATCTGCAGTTAGCCAAAAGCCACCTAAAGGACTCTCAGACCATGAGAAACAAAAAGATTGAACTTTCTGAACTGAATGCCAAGCATCATGTCTGGAGGAAACTATTCCTACAGTGAAGCATGGTGGTGGCAGCATCAAGCTATGGGGATGTTTTTCTGCAACAGGAACTATGCGACTAGTCAGGGTCAAGGAAAAGATGACTGCAGCATAATCAGAAGCATCCTTGATGATAATCTGCTCCAGAGCGCTCGGAACCTCAGACTGGGACGGAGGATTATCTTCCAACAGGACAACGACTCTAAGCACATAGCCAAGAAACAAAGGAATGGCTTTGGACACTGCGAATGTCCTTGAGTGGCCTAAACAGAGCCCAGACTTGAACCTGATTGAACATTTCTGGAGCTATCTACAATGGACATGGACCAACACTCCCCATCCAATTGATGGTGTTTAAGAGGTTCTGCAAAGAAGAATGGGAGAAACGTTCCAAAAACAGATGTGCCAAGCTTGTAGCATCATGCTCAAAAAGACTTGAGGCTGAAATTGCTGCCAAATTATTGAGCCAGGGCTGTGAATACTTATATATGTTATATTCTATATTTTTATAAATTTGCAAAAATTTCAAACACACTCACTCTGTCTGGAGTGTTCTGTGTAGAATTCGGAGGGGGCAAAATTAATTTAATCCATTTTGAAAAAAGGCTGTGAATTTTCAGATGCACTGTACATTCTATTGCATTCTGAAAGGATGTGGAGCTGATGAAAAAGGTATTACTAAGAAAAACAAAAAAGAACTTTTGAATTGCTGAAGTTCCTGATCTCAGAAGAAGGAACTGGCCATTTCAGAATCCACATGTCAGCGTTATTAACTGTGCTGGGGAAAACTGGGATGGTGAGAAGCACTAAACACTCCAATTTCCAGGACTGAACTTTGGAGGTGTGGAAAAATCTACCAGTATATTTTGTTCAGAAAAAAAAAATAAAAGTGAGTTTGCTGAAAATAATGGAAGCTGTAATAAAGCTAACTGTTGTAAAGAACATATCATTGCTATGAAAAACAAGTATCTCCAAAATTGCAACTTTACAGGAGAAGGCTTTCGAATTGGAAGTTGATATAAAATAAGAACAATTAAAAGTAATTCCAGACCAGTTCAATTGGTCTATTCATCCAGAATCATTAATACATTGTTCACAGCTGCTACGGATTTCAAACCATGAAAACTAAAAACAAAAATGAGACACATGGTTTTCACTGGACAGTAGTGATATACATGTTAAATAATGTATGTTGCTTTGTGAAACATACATTGTGGGCGGTTTGAAAAACAGCTTGCACTCGTGTGTTTTACACTGGTCATCAACACCTTTCAGGTACAAGAGGAAGTGAATGTCACAAACAGGCAATCAGTCATCAAAGCAAGAACTCCAAAAGCAATGTTAGCATGTCTCATCTTTCAGTCTTGCACAAGGTAAAAAAAATCAACGGAAGGCGGTTACAAGCAGGCAGAGCTAAGCAAAAGCCACATGGCCGGTCCATCAGGTTCTGAGGGAGAAGCTCACACTTGTTCCACTGTCAGCTCAGGCACATGAGTCACTCAGTTCACACACAGAGTCACACATGAAGAAAGAGTGTGAAATAAAAAATACAAGATCACTGATCACAAGATATAATGTATGCCCAAATGTTTGTTGACACCCTTTCTGCATTCATCTGCTCCCATTGCTTACACAGATGTGCAAATTTGTGCATACGCACGCACGCACACACACACACACGAACGCACGCACAGACACACACACACACACACTTTATCTAGTCCTTGTAGAGAAGTACTGTCAGAAGAAAACACTCTATAAACATGAGTTTATTGGCAAAATGCCTTTTGGTAAATAATCTGTTGTTAGGGCATGTGTCACTGTGTCAAGGCCAATATCAGCTCTAGTTGTTAGTTGTTGTTTAACCCTTTTAGCCCTTTGTCCTGGCGATGGTTAAACATGTCAAAGGAGAGCCATTTTCATTTTCAAGAGACCACTCCAAAAGAATCATGAACACTGATTGGCCATTTCACAACCTTCCACACATCTCCGTTCCGTAAGTTATGACATGATCAAGAAAAATAAGCTAGATGAATCCACAGGTACTGATGAGCAAATATACTATTCCTTACTGGCAACAGTTGTGCAACAACTAACCTAATCATCATGACATACAGTGAGGAATCAGCATAGACTGAAATTATACAATGGCAAAAACAGAATCTTATCTCTCATATCCAAGTGTTCATCCGTCACGCCCATTTGCAGAATGGCGAGGTGAGAGAGGAAAACGGGGAACTGTGTTTGCAGGCCATGAATAAACAAACCACCAAAACATCAGGGGAGGAAAATCCAGGTTAGGCAGGTGTTGCAGGACGTTACAATCGAGAACAAACTTGCTTCAAAGCCAACCATCCTTGTCAATTTGCCCGCTTCATTTTATCTTGAGGAGCTTCCTGGGAAATCCGGTCATCATCTACTGACCTGCATTTAGCGGGCTGAAAATAAATGTGTAATGATATTAACAGTTCCTTGCTCCCTTTATGTGCAAAAGAACTCTTTGCACACTTGAGTTGGCCATCTGCATGCCCCAATGGCTTTGACCCAATGATATAAACGAGAAGATTTAACAAGCACAACTACAAACAGTGTTGTTGTTTTTTTTTTTTATTATTATTCTTTGACCTATAGCTTTTAAAGACTTTTACACATATATGAAAAGAAAATCATCCCCAGGGCCTAACCACTATATGATAAAAAAACTAACCCGTTTATAAAAAGTTCATCACATCTGTTTGAAAGTTAAACCATACACCAGAATTGTACCAATATTTACAAATCCCATTAAATTACAACATAAATTAAAAAATATTTACAATTAGGGCAAAATATGTGGTAACACTTCTAGTCCAATTCATCTAAAAGCATAAAATGACATACTGTATTTACAGAAAACATATAATTTCACACAAAACACACACATATGCATATGCCTGATCTTCTCTGATTCTTCAATGGGTTCCAATATTAAGTGGATTTGCCAGTGCCTAATTGTCCATAAATTAAGATAATTTGCTAAGTTCTATTGTTTTGAATGGGTGGAAATTTAAGTCAAACTAAAATGAGACACAATGGAAATACAATGGCCCTGAAAGGGAATTTGCATTTTGCCCAAAACGTGTTTCTTCAATGCCTTCAGGGTAATTTCAATCTGGACTTACTCATCTTGAGAAGAGCCACATACATAACACTCACTCATGCTAACAATACTCCCACAGACAAAAGTACAATAACACTGCGTCCAAATGAAGTCAAGCAAAGAGCAACGCGTTCTCTCAAGCAGATCACATGTCCTCTGCATGTTCTTTAGGGGTTCAGCACCAAGGAAGAAGACAAAACAGGACTTCCTCTTCATGAAAAAATACACACAAAAATAATATTTCCACATAAACTCTTGAAATGGTGTCTGGAAATGAAAAAAGCCTCCATATTCTTTGTGTAGAGCCATTAACAAGATGCGCAGGCCTACACATGTCAATGAAGAAAGAAACCATCTACGTTGGCCACTCAAGAGGGTGAAGCACTGTAGAGGAATAAGTTCTAGAAGACCAGGACGTGAAGGAAGGGGCAATGAGCAATGCCCAGCATCCATTGAAGTCAAGAGAATAACGCAAAACTGAACCATTAACAACAGCTATGTGATGACGAGAATGCAACAAAGTGTAGTCCATGAGACATGAGGGCTTGCTTGCTCCTCAAAATGTTCCAGTCCAGCTTCAATAGTTCATTTTCTGTGCTTGTCCATCTTGTCTGTGGCTTTGCTGCCTGCATCTGAGGAGCCTTGGGAGGAGTCTCCACCCATGTTCAGGTACATTTTGTCCACCTGCTTGAGAGCCTCGTTGAGGTAGTTCTGCAGCGAGGTCATGGCGGCGCAGATGGCCGGAGAACCGAAGCCGTGGGTGATGAGGCTGAAGTGGGTCAGGCAACCCTGGATACCTGGCTCTAGGATGGGTGCAGGTCGTGAGTTGCCAAGCGGAGAACGATCCTGGGTGAGAAGGTCTGTAAACTCCTTGCAGATTTGTCTGGGGGTGAAGATAACATGTTCAGTAAAATATTTTAATTATGGTTGCAACAGTATGACATTTTCACAGTGTGCTAACCTAAAACAGGTATATATCACTGCAACCTTAACACCACTAATCTCAACGTACAGTGGTGGTATGTTGTAAATATATCTATGAATTTATTAAGCCTCATTACACATTATTCCATCATTCCATCCTCACCATATCAAGTTCCCCTACACCAATAATCTACATACAAATCATTTGTCCAATTTAAGGACTAAAGTGTCTTTGATATAATTGTAATAATAATAATAATAATAATAATTATTATTATTATTATTATTTTATTTTATTTTGTTGTTGTTGTTGTTGTTGTTATTATTATACACAACTAAAAACAATTCCAGGCACTACAAGTAATGTGTCAAGGGACATGAGATATGTTTAAAATATTCTACCTCTTGAGTGCAACCAGCCTAAGTCAATTCCTACAAAATGTGGGGAATTTGGAATAAGCGAAGCTCTACTAAAAATGGAAAACAGCAGAATGGTGTGTCAGTAATGCTGTAAATGGAAAAGCTGAGAGGACCATAACTCACTTGGCAGCCAAGAGCATGTTCTTGCGAGAGTTGATCTCATTGCGTTCTACATGTGGTCGTCCAAGGTATTCAGCAACTGCCTTGGCAGGAAACTCTGTCTCACAGACATAACCAAAGTCCCGGGCCAGGTGTACAGCCTCACCTGCAGATGTTAATCAGAGGTGAGTCAGGTTCACAAGACATGAGCAAACGAACATGACTCATCATTTGACTGAACAGTTAGCTCAGTGAGTCAAATAGCACCACACAAAAAAGAAAGAATCAGTTTTCAGCTGGAGGGACTTGAGAGTTACTCAGATGAATATAGATGGCTGTATGTTCTCTAGGATGAGAGGGGTGGTCATACTGCATGCTGTTAATGGGCTTATGTAGCTGAAGGCAGCAAACAGTTCCACAAACCCAACAGAGGATCTTATTGATAGATCATGCATTACTCGCAGAATCTCTGTCTTTAAGGTCAGTCTCTCCTCTTGGCTAGCAAACACATGATAACAAGCCCCAATTCAGCTTTGAAGGTCTCTAAATAACACAGCCTTGCAGTCATGTTCCTGCTCCAATCCCCTCCTCATGCCATTAACAGTGAGAGCAGCAACATTACAGAAAAGGGGAAAAACATACTCCATGTTGCTGTGGGCACAAGCTCACTCCTGATCTTTGCATTAACATCTCCGTGACTCAGTGCTTGAATATACTCTTGCAAAAGGTACATCTTGAGATAAAATGTCATGAAATTAAAGCATTTGTTAGCACATGCCCTTGGGGTTTAATTGTACTGCAGCAAGGTTAGCATTTTAAGACCGAGAAGTACATTTGGAATGGCTAAGCCACTACTTGTCATTGTCTAGCATGATAAATAGCTCTACTGCAGAAGATCTGCTGGAATTTACAGGCCTGGTTTTTATGAGCCATTTCTTGCTCTTCAAGTTTGAGGCAGCTGCTTTCTAACCCCAAAATGTCAAACAAAACATCGTCTCACATGACACACGCTCATTCTTTGTGTCTGATGAAGGCTTGGCTGGAAAGAAAGTTCATAGTGACTTCAGTATGATCTGGTATGAGCTTAAGACAAGTGAGCAGTAATGTGAGCTAAACAGAAGTGACATTCTGACTTCGAGTTATAATCATGCTAGGAACTATAAACATGCATCTTTATTAGAATACTATCTGGGGTATATTATTATCAGTCACATCACATACTGATTAAAATGTGGTTGCAGAAGCTAAAATGACCACAGCGGCTTCTATTGTGGCTGAGGATGTCCCGATTTGATTCAGTATATCGGGAATCAGGGCCAATCAAAGCATTTTTATTGGACCGGTTATCATTTCTTTAAAGTTCCAATTCAGTTCTGATCCTTAGTTTTGTTGTATCTTCTAGGCACCATTAACAGACATGATTCTCAACTTCCACAATGAGGTGCTTCTCAGAAGGTAACAAAACAGCTGTGTGGAACTGTATCTTTTACAGTAGAACATGAAAGCTTACTGCAGTATATATGGTTCTTGTACTTTTCTCTGCTCATAGCATTGTGCTCTCACTTTTACCTTCTCACAGACAACATCAGGAGGGTTTCCTGTTTCCAGTGCCCTTTTATACAGCTACCCTACACTTCATTGTTGACTACATTAAAGAGCATTATTTTAACTGAGAAGAAGGGTGAAGTTACCAGTTCGCAGCTGAAACAAAGTTAGAATGTCTCATATAAACTGTTATAAACTATGAATTATTTAATGGTTAACAAGTGCAATAATGCGCAATGCTTCTCCTACTGGACTTATACTCCCCATATTATATATTCTAATATAGTCTCTATATTATGTATTCTTTATATTTTCTATATTCTTTATTATTATTATTATTATTATTATTATTATTATTATTATTATTATTATTATTATTATTATATTTTTCTCTTTACTGTAATTTCCTGACAGAACCCACCCTTCTTTCTTCCTTTCTTTCTTCCTTTCTTTCTTTCTTTCTTTCTTTCTTTCTTTCTTTCTTTCTTTCTTTCTTTCTTTCTTTCTTTCTATGATTTAGTGTTAATAACATCCCATCTTATCCAAGTTGTGGGTCTGAATTATTCATACAAACACAAAGATCAGTATCAGCATAGAGTGAACATTAAGATACTCAAGGGGTGCAAAAACACACTTGATCAGAACATCCCTAATGGTCACTGTGAAATCAGTGTCACAAAGGGGATAGTGATCAAGAAACTCATACCTTCTACTAGTGCTGTTAGCAAGGTGACATTAGCAGCCTTCCTGCGACCTGCTGGTAAGTTCAGTCCAATCTTATCCAGCTTCTCTCTGAGAGATCTTCCGCCATTCTTTGACTTAGCCCTGTGTGATAAAAACAAACCATGTGTAAGCCTTTCAGTCCAAATAAGACACAGGTTAACTGCAGGCAGAAACTCTTCATTTTTTGGCAATGACAGACTGCAAGTGGAGGACATTTTTCAAAGCATGGTCACACAAATAAATAGTTACGAAACTGCAAGTAAGGGAACAAATGAATCGACCGACAGAGCCTTTGGAATGAAAATACACACACACAGTTGCACACACACGCACAAACAAATTCCCCACTTAACTGAGCCGTTTCAGTTTTCCACATGACTAAGCTTGGAGGCCTGGCGTTGCCCTCCGCATGGCGGGTGAGAGAGGCGACATCTTTAGGGAGGAGTGAGTAACCCCCAACAATCCCCCACCACCCGCTCCCCCTCTCACCAACATCTCTACATGACCTACTTAATAATGTCTCTGAGTGTCTGAATGTACATACATGTATGTTTTTGTACATTTTTAAGACTTTAGACCAAAAACAGGGAACATACAATGTCAGGACCCACAAAAATGTTTCATGTTCCATTTGTTAGCACTGGAACTGCAAAACATTTTTTTTTCATGACTGATTTGACTAATGTTTGATTTAAATTTGTATAATTGTAGTTGTATGCAAAGGTGTAGACATCCTTAAGTGAACATATCTTACAACAGCCTTAAATGTTACATTTGGAATGTTACAAGTGGAAATTATAGTTATTTGCTGAATTAACATGTAAAAAAATAACACGTAAAATGTGCCATTTTATTTTATGACATCTTTCCCCCCAATATTCTAAATTAAGTAAATAAAAACTTATTGTGTTTTGCATTTAACTGTATATTGTCACTGTCACGCAAAATAAAATGCATCTCAGTTTTTCATTTTTTGACAGTTTAAATCTGACATTGTGTGAAACTTAACAATAGAAATTCTCCAAAATTACCTGGAATAAAATCTTTCTACACTGACTTGCACTTGTACTCCTGTAAACTTGCCATTTTGGAGATGCAAGTGTTGCATGATGTTGACAATGCATTTAATGCATACAGTATAATACATGTAGAACCACACATCCAGATAGACATCCATACTTGTGTGAGCATATGTGTATGTGTATGTGCATAACACACATGGGAAGTCAAAAACATGCATTCCCAGCAAAAAAAAAAAAACAGCTCTAGACATCAGAGCTTCTGTGACACCCCCATCGCTCTCCATTTCCCTCAACACTGCTCCTGCTGGCATATGGGGCACAAGGTCAACTGTTCAGCTACAGTTAAAATCAGCCGCCCATCCCTCACTCCCCTTATCTACATATGCACCCCTTCCCATTCTTTTCTCACTGGCATACACAGATATACAAATAATGATACCAAATTCCAACTGATAATTAAGAGATTAGTCACTCAGATAACATGGTCACTTTGTCACCTTTAAAAAATGGAACAAAATATATGGAACTATTTATTCTTATTTTATAGTCTCATGAATACATGATCCTAGTTGTGACTGATTAAATATCACAAACCCTGCCCTACACACTGCCTCACTATGCTTCACCACAGAATGTCCCAGAATTCTGCTTATGTAAGGTCTATGTATGTCAGTCTCAATACAATCCTCCACTAAATGCTGTAAATGTAAATAAATTAAATACTCATTCATACTCATAAATATGGTAAAGCCATAAGACAGTTAAATCACCTCATTGTTGCTGAATAAAAAAAATCTGTTTAATTACAAGTGTATTAATGTAGATCATTGTGTGTGTCCTCACCTGCGAAGTACTCCTCCAAGCAGAGAGGCATTGAGACACTCAGGTGGTGACAAACGTCTCTGGACCTCAGCTACAGTTACTTTGTATTTGGATGTGGAGCTAAGCAGTGAAAGGCGGCCAGGAACTGAGCAGAACACTTCTGTGGGATTGGACACCATACCCAGCAAGGACTCCTTCTGGAAGGGAAGACCCATCAGGTTTCCTTTGGGGGGGCTCACTAGACCAGAGGGAAAGAGACATGATATTATACTCAACCAAATTGTTCTAATGATATGATAAAAAAAATGGACTAATGGAGACAAAGATCTTCTTCTATAGCTAGAGTTTACTGAGGTATCTTTTAGGTTGTATGATGGACAGATAACATTTTACTGCTGTGTGGGCAAGGAACTGCAAATGTATCCTCTTATACCCTTTGAAGGGACCTGTATGTGGTTTCCAACTTTGGGTCTTCAGTCTCATAACTACTTAAGCCTGCAGTTTACTTAAGAATCAAATGTAATCCCTGCTAACTGCTCTTTGAAGGAAAGCATTTCTTGGGTTTTCTATGAGAAACCAAATGGCTCCATATGCCATGTAGGCCATGGCAAGTCACTGGTAACCCAAAGCCAACCCCTCCCAACCCAAGACTAAAGGGCATTTCAATGATGAATCACTGCTGACAATTATATAAAGGTTCTACAAAGGGTTCTTTGAGCCATGCCATAGAAGAACCAGTTTTGCTTCTATACAGATCAATTTCTTAAAGTTTCTTCACATATGCATTTCTTTTAAAACAGTTGGTCTATAACATTGCTCAAAGAATCCTTTATAGAACCTTTATCTTTAAAGGAATGCATGACTATGCTTAATCTACATCCGGAAACCTGGGACCAAAACTATCTCAGAATACTTCCAGACAAACAGGCATTACTAATACCTTCATCAAAACCAGCAAGACCCCCCCTTACACACACACACACACACACACACACACACACACACACACACACACACACACACACACACACACACACACACACACACACACAAACAGTGTCTCTGAAAATGATCAAGATGCCTTCCACCTCAAAGTTAGAACTCTAAAGTAGACCAGCTAAGGCAGAATCTGAAAAGCAGGATGGGTGGTCGTTTAGGACAAAACGGATGTTTGTGTCCTGTGGTGTTTCGGCATGGGCAAAAGCCATATGGCATTAATAAAAAATGCACAACTCAAGGCCATTTAGGAAAACAAAATAGATGATGTAAATGTTTGACTAGTAATCCATCCCTGTTTGATGTTTCGAGTTTATCAAATGGTCTATTCTCTGTCCAAGCAGAGACTCAGATGGTCGAAGAAGTCATTGAGATAATAAATGTGAGCCAAAATTGTGACTTATGTAAACCATAATAGGAGCCCACGCTCTGCTAGAGCCATCCATACTATAATCAAGTCTTCAAAAGTATTGGCGTAAATGTGTATTTGTCAAGATGCTCCACAGAGTTAAAAGAAACTCTAAATTACTGACTGACAAAAATGCATGCCAAACCTGTCAAATCTACTTGTGGTGAAAACATCCCATGGTGGATGCACAGAGACACAATAAATTATATCGTATAAAATGGCTTACTAAAGCTTCGCCCATTGATTCCTGCTTCTGGTGCCTGAAAATAGAGGCCTCTGTTGTGTAGCCTATGTTGTTCAGATATGCAGAATATGATGTTTCCCCCAATAATATATACAGTTAGACAACTAAAAATCATTGTTTCGGCTATAAGCGACTATTTTCACTGTTAAATAAATAAATAAATAAATAAATAAATAAATAAATATGACAGTTTAAATCTGGCACTGTGTGAAACCTAAAAATAGAAAGTTATTAGAATGTTTTACAAAAATGCTCAAAGCACTATGTGAAACTAAAAGTTACCAAAAAATAGAAGTTGAAAATGTACCAGATCCAAAAGGAATTACAAGGAGCTGATTTCTAGGGACTTTTTTGTGCTACATTTGGTCTACACCAGTGGTTCCCAACCTGTCTAGGACTGAGAAATGCTGAAAAAAGTGACAGTGCAAAAAAAAAAAAAAAAAAAAAAAACAGCAACAACCAACAATTCTGGGTTTTTTTTTTACCAAATTTCACCAGAAATCAGCTATCCACCATGGTATTAGGAATGTAGCCTGTGTATCCAATATTGGAGTTAAATAAACAATACTGGGCAGATATATTTTGCCTCTGCTAGGTACCTAATGGAAAATGAAGTGTAAACTTTCATTTTGTGTCATTTTGTATGAAGAACACTTTGCTGAAAAGAAAACACTGTGCAGCCTTAAACCTGATGGAAAAATCTGTTAATAATTTTCACATTAATTTAATTCCATTAGCTGACCAGACAATTACACATTCAATTCCCAAAAATAATTAAATTAATGTGAGAATGCCACCATTGCTGGTCAAGAGATTGTCTAATCAGTAAAATCCTGAGTAGTATAATCAAATTCATCTGGAGGTTCTTTTGGAGGGGAAAGAGGGGTTGTTAAAAAATGTGTGTGACATATGACAAGTGTGGTGTGAGGTTAGAGCTAATTGTGTGAGTCTTACAGCTAAGGCACGGGAGTTAGCCCTGGAGAACCTCGTCACTGTTGTTATACTGTTGTTAGTTGTGTACTGGAGCTAGTTTCTCTTTCACAGGTTGAGTTTAGTTTGATGTAACAAATGAACCTAGAATTGGCATTACAAAATTTCTAGATCTGTCATTACTTTATAAACACATTTAATATACTAATGTGGACTGAAAGGCTACATATCCTACACAACAATAAAAGGGCAGTATACTTGTGAGAAGATAGAAAGGGGGAGCGCATCTGGAAATGTAATGTTTGTAAACAGTTTGAGAACTACTGGTCTATAATAAAATGCTGAAGCTTGAAAGTGTGACCAGTCACAAGACAGTCCACTGTGCTGAACCAACAGAACTCTATAAAATTAGACACAAAAAAAGATATAAGCTATAAATGTGAGCAGCCTGAACCAATCTGAAGAAAACAATCATTCTTTTCTGCAGAAAGAGAAGAACCATTCTAAAAGTATACAAATCCATCAGAATGTTCCTTAAAGCCCTGAAACTAGGTCTGACTCGACCTCACAGCTGATCTCAAATGTGGGCTAAATGCATAATGTTCACCATGACCAGTTCAGTCCAGGATCTTTTGCATCTCACTGAGTCAAAAACATTTCATGTCACAACACCTGACTGAGCTAACTAGCTCTGCTCTGGAGGTGCCACACCCTGAGTGCTGTTGTTTCACGTTTCTCTGTTTCGCGTGACTTTGCTGAGGCGGTCAGCTCTGACAGCAGTCAACGCTCATTCACCACAGCAAAGAGCATTAAGCTTGGCGAACAAAGATGGCCTGGGCCTCTTCTTTCTGAGCCAACAGAACATTTTAAAGATTGCCCAACTTCCACAAGTTGTCGGCTTGTCAGCCATTTTGAGAGGATTCCTCCTCCTGAATTTCCATTCATGCTGAATGTAGACTACAATGCGCGAAGGATCAACCCCAGATTAGCTAAATGGAGCACGTGGGCAAAAGGGATTAGAAGGGAAAGTTTGAAGCACAGCTTCCTCAGCCCTTCCCATTCAGGCTCTCAGTGGTAAAGCAGCCAAACACTGAACTTAAGAGCAGTGTAACTGGTGCCATGTGTGCATCATGTTGTTATTTTATGCCTGTCTCTGTTAATGCACTTCTTTTATTTTGGCCTTGTCAGTATTAACATTCGGGATATGAGCTTCTTCTAAAATCACATCCAGCATTTTTTTTAAATGTACGTAACCCCCACAGAGAAATTCCAGTGCTATTGTTGTTGTTGTTGTTATTATTATTATTATTATTATTATTATTATTATTATTATTGTTATTATTATTATTATTATTATTTCATAATTCAATGTCTAAGATGAAAGTTGTCATTCAGAGTGGTAGTTTGGTGTGAAACACAGATGCTCAGAATTGATCACAGTGGTGGTGAATGAATCAGATGTCAAGATTTTAATGCTCTTACGCTTCCTCACAGAAAACTATTTAAAAAACTATTTTTATAATTCTGCAACCTGAGACATGATTTTCCAGTAGTTTTACATAGAACCCTTTGGCCTAAAGCATTTAACCATTCATGGCAGACAGGTTCATGCAAAGCATTGTATGGAAAAATAGTATTCCAAGAAACTTTTATTTTTTCATACTTATCACTATGATTTACCATTATCAACTCATCAAATTATCAAATTATCAACATTAAAAATTGTTACATTAAAAAAAATTACATTTAAAGTTTGGACCAGAGTTGTTGTTATTTTATTTGTGACTACTTAACCAAGTAAACCATGAAAAACATGCACTATTTTTAGTTATATTTTCACTGATTATTCTGACAGCAAATAAAATGCCTATTTTTTTTTTTTTTTATAGAAATCTGGTTCCTATAATCACTACTGTAAAGAAGTCCAAGTCAACATTCTCTAAAATATTTTTTTTCAGACCAAAACACTTGGAATGTCTATTCACAACTGTTCACAAACAAAAAGTCTCCCTTTTATTTTATCTGTCTAAAATTCAGGTTTTTTGCAGGTATCCATCATGTGAAATATATCAAATATATACATTATATGAGTTTTATTTGTTTACACTACCTCGAATATTGTATGTGCAACTGGTTAAATCTCCATGTAATAATACATGCAACACTACTCATCATTAATAAGTTAATAAATCCCAATTTTGCTTGTATTTTAATTTTTGACTGAATCCCAATAAATGGACCAATAAAAAGGCTCCAAAATGACTTGGAATCAAATATTTTCCCACTGATTTCCACTGAAAGTTAACTATTTATAACAGCAAACATTTGACCCTTTTACCAAAAAACACATGAATAAATTGGGAAAACCTACCTTTTTTGATGACTGTCTGGTCTGCAATTACAATACTGTGATCCTCCACTGGCTGAAAAAAAAAAGAAATAATATTTAACTTCCTTCACTGAATCACAAAATGCAGAACTAAAAAATGCTGAAAAGCCCCAGTTCAGAGTAGGTTGTTATACCACTTACTTGCACGTCATCCATCCCTTGGCTCATGTCGTGCAGTGCCATGTTCTCGCCAATGGCCGACTCAATGCCATGGACATGTGGCGGCAGCAGCTCGGGTCTCCTGAAGGCATCTCTGCGCACCCCAGATGACACCCCCTCCAATCCCAGGATCTGGCTGGCCAGCCCGCTGCGGCCGTGTCCCACGAGCCCATCCTGGCTCTGGCGGCCGGGCCACCCTTGCTGCTGGTTGGTTGTTGGAGACTGGTGTATGGGGTTTATGTTGAAGGGGTCACTGAGATGGGAGTACGGGTCATTGGGCTGTGTGTAGGGCAGAGGTTGGTATGGAGGGGGGAAGTATGGTGGTTGAAAGTCCGAGCCAGTGGGGTGGGAGAGGGAAGGAGCTGGACTGTAGAGGTGCTGACTGACCGCGGGCAGTTGGGGTAACCGGGGGTTCCCATTGCTGCTGCCGTCATGTCTCTCCTGCTGAAATGGAGACAGAGGTTGAGGTGTTATGGGATAGACAGGATAACGTGTTCACTTCATTCAGTTGACCACATAAACACTGGAGGAGCCTGTTTTTAGTGTTTCCTTTAGTTAGTGGTTTAGAAAAACAGACAGCAAACACTGGTGTGAACCAGATTCTCATAGCTGAACCTTCAATATCTTATAAGCTTGATTAGAAACACATGTTTAAAGAATTTGCAATAATGTTCTGAATGTTGAAATGGATGTGCAAAGTGTAGATTCGTCTGTAAGTGATCAGTTAATGGTATTTTGTACAACTTTCATCAATTGAAAATGCAAGATAAAGAGAATAGGCCATTTGAGAGGTAGCCTAACATGGACATTGTGAAATTGAGAATAATTCAAAGTAAATTAATCTAAAGAATGCAAATAATTTGTTTGTACTCTTTCAAAATACTTTCAATACTTTTAAAGTAATTTGCCCATTTATATGTATTTATTTTTATATCTAGATTTAATTGTTGCTGTAAATTAAATCCTAAAAACAACAACAAAATCAATAATCATTTTTCACCAATAAATCTTAGACTTTTTAAAATACAGTTTCTTCAAAGATAAAATTCAAGAACCACTTTTGATTCCATAAAAGAAATTAAACACATGTGTGACTATAAAGAACCTACACTTAATATAAAACTTATTTTACCAATTACATTTTGTTTTCTTATATGGCACTGCCATATGACCATTTTATTTATTTGAAGTTGATTGAAGCAGAAAATGGGATTCTATCAACACATGATGAGAATAATACTTGAATAATTTCTCTACAATCAAAATTAAACAAATTTTACATTCTTCAGGAACCACTGTTGTTTCTGTGAAGAACAATGTTTGAAAAGTTACATGAAGTGAAAGTTGTTTTAAACCTTTCTAACTTTTGTTTTAACTTTTCAAACTTTGTTCATCATGGGACCAAGATTTGTTCTTCTATGGCATTTCCCAAAGAAACGTTTGTACCTTTCACTATTAAATTTCTTTTAATATTGTACATTAGTAGCACGTGTCTGACAGTGTAGACCACTTTGTTTGAAACTGTCCCCCTGTGGCAGAATGTCTACACCTTGAACAGGACTGACATTGTTAAGGTGTCACTGCCTCAGAGACATTTCTGTCACTGCCGGACAAAGAGTGAAGACAGATCGCCATGCCCAGCTCACATTACTCCAACTGGAGATTCACCAGTGAATCAGACACAGAAACAGCAGACCAGTGAAGACCACCTTGTGAAAGAACTCTACTTGATTGTAAGTTAGAAGCAAGTATGAGCTTGAGTGAACATGTTTCATTATAAACAAACTCTGCCCATAATGATTCAAAGGCTTAGACAACAAAAAGTATGACACGGTGAGGTGTTCCTCTGAGATGTTTGCTGCTCAAAGCACCGTCATCAGACCTCATATCTTTTCAGACTGCTGAAGTTGAAGACCTCATATGGCAAAACTTCATATGCAAAAAAAAAGGGGAAACTGGCACTCGTATCAGTTTGGTGTCTGGTGTCTTGAATTCCTCTGGTCGACCACACTTACCTCGCAGTCCTCCTCATACTTCACGTTATCTGCTAACTTCCACAACATTTTTTCTTCGGATCAGGGCGGTTCTTTACGCGCGGAGGCTTGATAAGTGGTCTGCAGGTCTACAGTTTACTCCAGAGTGCGCAGAGCACAGGCTGAGGAGATGCATCAACTGAAGAAAAGGGAAGCCGAGTGTGTGGAGAGGAGGACCAGCCAGACGCATGAAGGTCTGGACCTACAAGCCTACAGACAGACTAGGAGGAGAGTCAAAGCGACTGCCAAACGTCCTGTTCCAGGAAGGAGCGACATGCGCGCCAGCGGCTCCCAAAAGCTACTTAACTCCCTCTGACGGCCGAGATCCTCTGCTGTCTCCTTTCAGCTCATCCCTCTTTAAATCTCGCCTCTGTATTCGAGCAGCTGCTGAAGGGGGCGGGGCACCGTTAGAACGTAATGATCAATGACGAGCGCCCCACTGTGTTGATTGGCTGGAGGAAAGAACTGACCAATCAGCGCGCTGTCCGCCTCCTTTACGGAGTTCGGTCAACAAAACGGGACGCCTGACTTGCACACTTAAACTGGTGCTAAAAATAAAACCATTAATATAATCAACTTTCTGACATGACTAATGTTAACAGCTTTGTTTATTATTATGATCTGTTCACAGTCAATATAAACGCAGTAATTATACAGTATAGTTAGTATATTTATGTAATTTGAGTATATTCTGTATATTTCTGCTTAATTGGTTCTGTATAATAGTCCTGTATATGTGTTATCCTGTTCTAGATAATTACCCGAGTCCTCCAAACCTTGCATTAAATTTTCCTTGCATTTAAACGTAATTATTGAAATGTTTCATTAAAACATTTATAAACTAAACAAAACTCTCTGTTTACTTCGGTCTTCATGGCACATATGTTCTCTTGTCAAAATAAAAGTGTGTTTATTAGACTAATGTTATATTTACAGCTTCAAAATCAACCCAAGACGTTTAGTCTATGCCTAACAACTCTCGTATTATACCGTCTTTTCTATATTGTACACTAATGTGCTTAAAAATGGTCAAAACCCATGCTATCATATACATGGAAAACCTCCTAAGATACCAACAATTCTCAACCATCTCCCTCTGATCCCTCCGGCAGTTGCATTTGTGTAATATACGTTTAGGAACACGCGATTTAATCCTGAAGATTACAACCAGGCAGTTAAAATAATGAAGCCATGCCCGCGCCGAGAGGTCAGCTGTGTTTTAAGGACGGTGCCTTCCCATCAGCATTTGATGTCGATTTAAGTCCAGTGAATCCCATTTAAGCTCTGAGTCTATAAGCCCTTGGCTGTTTACATGCGGAGGTAGAGCCTGGTCTGCTGGATCACCGCGAGAAGGTGCGCTCGCTTAACCACTAAGACTCAGTCTCTAATCTTAATCACTGCTTTCGGTGGAGCTGCTCGGCTGAGCAAGGCTCCTGCAGGAAACTAAACACCAGCCGAGCTCAGAAAAAGACCTAATTAAAAAGAATAACTCACAACCATTAGGAAAATCTGGCTCCAGAATTAAATGTGAAATAATTGTGTAGAGCAGCCGGATGCCCCCTCTATAATAAAGACACCTCAGTGGGTTCTTTAAGAGATGCCATAGAAGAAGCACGCCTGTTTCTATTAAGAACCATATTTTAATGGGAATAAGGGAAAGCTTCCCATTGTGATTATTCCGACATCGGCCAAACAACCTTTTGAAGCATTTTTAAAGATTTATTTAAATTTCTGAAGAGCCCTGGAGAGTCCTGAAATCTTAAGATCTTCTGTATTTGGTGCATTTGGTGATACATGTATGCAATATGCAATATCCAAACTGCATAATCAGATAAATCAGCATGAAGTACTATAATTATTTTCAGGGCTGAATTATCATTGATCACGCTGTTAAATTTAACGTACCAGTGCAAATTCACTGCACTGGTAAATAATTCAAGGCGTTATTATTAAATGATTGTAAATATTCAACAATATCATGCGTTTTGGTGGCTTGAGTTTATATAGATTTATAGAGATATATAAATGTAATTTCAGGACATCTGCAGATGTAAGGTCTGCACGCGCGATGAGGCCATCCCAAATTTGCCCAAATCCCACACAAACTCCACCATAATTTATCATTTCATTTGATGATGGTATATTTTAAGAAACATCTTCATATATAATAAGGCCCTGCAATTCACCACGTAGTCACTTTGCATCAGAAATACAGCTTCACCCTGTAGGCCTTTAAACTCTTTTAATTGAAAATGATACGAAGGGTTTGGGTGATGCTATAGATTTTTTTAACCATTTTTGGTTCCATTAGAAAAGTGTAAAACAGATTTGAGTGGGAAGAATATTTAACAGATTTAAAGAAGTCACTGTAAAGCTTTTTTCACACTCACGCCTCCTTTGCAAAATATTTATTCTCAACAACCCTTTGCAGCCCCTTTATTTCCAGGGTGTTTGGCTTCATTTTCAAACTATAGCCGTATTTATTCCACAGATGCTTCAATTAAAATTTTAGGACGTAAAACAACCACAAAAAGAGCTTTCAATAAGTGCGTGTGGCTGAATGTGGGGTAAGACGGGAGACACCAGAGATACCATTAGGTTTCACACAGATCGAGAGTTAAAAAGTTTTGTATGAAAAAATAAATAAATAAATAAAAACCAAATATTTTAGTGTAAAATAAATCTTAACTCACTTAAATACACATTTTTATTCAGCCTGTGTTTTTGCTGTCTTTGTCCTCAAAACTAGACTACAATGTGGGAAAATGGCTGTTATAGTTATTATTGTTTATATTAATATTCCTGGTGTTTTATATCACCATTAACATTCATGTAGTCGTTGTTACATTGTTGATTTAATGTTTAATTCCATGTTTTTTTTCTGATGGTGAGGAAAATTAAAGCCCCTCCTGAGGACCCTATTAATGATGTTCCATTCAGATTATTCCTGCTGTGTGAAAGTCCTCATTAACTGCGTCAACCAGTCGACCAAATTGCACTTTATTCACTCAAATACAAAATATGAACTAATCACACTCACCCTCCAGTCGAGCCTCTCCAATAAGGACATCTGCATGGATGTCTGTGCGGTTCTTCCCGACAAACAGTAAATGCTGAGCTCGCACTGACGGACCCGCTCACTACACCTGGCCGCTGGCGCATGCGCGGACCAGCGCGACACCTGAGTGATGGTAGCGCTGTTCCACTGCCCGCGCGCACCCGCATTCCGCACTGACCCGCCTGTGCGCGCTGGGATTGGATAACGGCCCTAAAGGTGTGATCGACCGTGAGGGACTAGCCAATCCTAGAGCAGGAGGGCGGGGCCTGTCTTAATACAGGTGGGTAATAATAAACAAGGAACGATTCAGTAGAGACACTGCGGTAGTCTTAAATCTCTATGAATAACAGCATTTTATAGTGTACACACACACACACACACACACACACACACACAGTAAATATGTATGTATATGTATATATATATATATATATATATACTGCTAACTAAAATATCTTATTATAGACTTAAGACTAATATGGATATAATCATTATATATATATATATATATATATATATATATATATATATATACACATTTTTTTTTTTTTTTTATTAGCTAATATATACACATATATATATATATATATATATACACATATATATATATATATATATATACACATATATATATATATACACATATATATATATATATACATATATATATATATATACATATATATATATATATATATATACATATATATATATATACATATACATATATACATATTGAGTAATAAATCAAATCTACTGGTATTATAAATAAATGTCCCAGTTTGCATGATTTACACACATTGGAAAAAAAGCCTGAACTGTGATTTTGACTTTAAGAAATTTAGGCCTTGAAGTTTTGTAGGATGTTTTACCATATATTAAACCAATTGTGACCAACTCTCTCAAATTTGAAATGTTACACTGAAAAAAAATATGTTTTAAAAGTCAAAATGAAAAGCCAATTGGGCTGTGAGAAGTCCAGGTAGAAGCACCTAATAGTCAGCAATTTGCTGCCATCTTGTGAGCACACAAAGTAACTGCAGAAAAAGTCATGTTTTTTTATTTTATTTACAAACCACACTGCTGTAAATTACTGCACCTAAGGTTACATCATCTAATGAATACAAAGCACATAGATATAAGTTGACTCAATCTATAGACAAGAGATTAAACAAGGTGACTAATAAATGCAGAAAACAATGACCCACTCCTGTCTTAAAGCAATATTTTAATACATAATACATACTGAGTTGCTAATTCGTTAACTTCACCTACTCATTTAAACACATGGGTCATTTAATCAGATATATTTACAATATAGGTGCATTATGTAGGTTATCATCTGTAAGCCATGTGTTGCAGCCCCTCCCACCATGTCTCCTGGATTCATGAAAAGGCCCCACCATAAGTCTACCACTGTCCAGGTATCATGTGGCTGGTGAATCATTCTCAGCCAAGCAAAGCAGAGCAGAGCAGTGACACACTCAGGGTTGAAGATTGTTTGTATAAGGTGTGGCAGACTAAATGTAAATAGCACTTATATGGTAGATGTACCTGATAAAATGTTCAAAACTGCCATCTCAGAGTGATGCTGAACAAGAATTAAATAAAAAATAATAACAGAACACAATTCACTGAAATAATCCCACACCAAAATATGCCCCAAAATGTTATGTCAAATATTGCATTTAAGAAAATATTCAAAAACATGCAAAGAAAATGGTCACTCACAGCAATGGCTTGAGAGCACAAACTAAACAATTCTCACTGGCCACTAGAGGGAGCTATTGGCCACTTAACTAAACACATCTTAAAAATGGTAAGGAGTATGAGTGACCCAGTTGGACAGTTGGTCTTTGGTACGCTTGGCAGAGCTGTGAGAAGTGAAGATAGATTTGTAGGCCTCTGATTTCTCATCCATGTCCTGAATGGACCTTTTACATCCTGCTGCAGTAGCGGCCTTTGATGTTTTAGAAGAGCCAGAGGGTCCTGGAACTTGATGGAAAGAAAAGATTAAAACATTTACAACTGCTGGGGAAATCAGTCAAGTAAAGTTACATTTACTTAAGAATGAGTTTTGAACAACTACTGAAAAGTTGTATTATTCAGGTTCCATTGGATGCGTGGCCCTATAGAGATAAACAGTTGAAAATCATTTCCATTTTAACAAATACAAAAAGCACTTTTGTTAAGGGGGTTGTGCAGTTTAGAGAATAGAGAAACTGCATAGAAATATTCAGTTTCATACCACAGAAAATATCTAGTCTTGATATTATTCAAAAAGTAGACGCCTTTTGCTAAGCCATACAGAAAGAGCAGAATTCAGAAAAGCCTTCCTAGGGAAAAGAAACATTTTAAGTATCCTTAGACTCAGTTTATGAATTTTTTTGGGGGGGGGGGGTTCTTAAATACTGTGAATGAAATTTCTTGAGACACTGAAAAATGTGAGTTTATGTAAACTTTTGTAATGCAGACTTTACACAGAATTTTAGAGCTAAAACAATCCAAGACATTTAATTTTTCATTATTCAGTTAAATCTGTGCAAAACAAACTAAGCATTCAAAGAATTTCAGTTAATAACTAGAAGTAGTGATGGAGGATTTTCCTCCCTGGAAAATATGAGAATCTTCAGAAAGTTGTTATTTTTGGGGTATTTCCAGGCAGCTCTGCTTCATGCTTTGTTTAATCTTTACCTGCTAAGAAATGGTGACTTAAGTCAGTGGCTTTGGGTGCTTGAGTATCACCATGTTGACAGACTCTCAACTTGACTCACACTTGCTCGAGAGTGACTTACTATTTGACTTGGACACTAAATGAAAGACTTGTGAAAGTTCAGCTTAGGGGAAAAAACATGCTCACTATCATACTCAATGTGCATGACTAACGTTCTTGTATAGTCATTGGCTATGAATACAAAGATGCATGCAAAGATTTTCTCTAATCTTAAGGATTAACCAACTCAATCATTTGGGTAGAAACTGCATTCAAAGTGGCCTCAATCCGGGAATGAGTAGGAACTAACCAATTAGCCTGCAACCTGACAACAACACAACTTGGTGCAATAAACAGTTCAAAAGTGCAATAATAACGATCGAACGATCGAACGATCGATAGATCGATAGATCGATATGTCTATCTAATCTATATAGTGTTTTTCTTTACTAAATTATTATAACTTTCTTCTCACTTCTGTACTGTACTGATGCTACTACTGGAACCTTAATTTCCCTGAGGGAACCTTCCCAAGGGATCAATAAAGTGCTATCCTATCCTATCCTAGCCTAGCAATGTCATTTTCATCCAGAGAAAAACGGTTTTAATTTGTTACTTATGGGCCATGTTTAAAGAAACCTTTAGCAATTACCTTTTTTCAAGTACTCTCTTAAAAATAAAGGTGCTACAAATGGATCTTTGAGGAATGCCATAGAAAAATGACATCTGGTTCCACAAAGAAACAGCTTTGTAAAAGAGATGTGTGAGGGTAAAAAAACATTTAAAATCATGGGGAAGTACGGTAATGTATGTTTTACCAGACCAAAGAGTCTGAATGGGCCATGTGAGTAAACTATTACATTATGTAAGTCTGTGAAAATTACTATTGAAATACAATCAACATTAAAATAAAAAGCTTACAAAAATATGACTAAGATATATTGATAGTTAACCCTTATGAACTAAAATACAAACAACAATTTTTTCACAATATTCTCTTCCCTGAGATTGATTAGTATTCCATCATATCCTGTAGAAAATGACTTTCTTTGTTTATGTTTTATTTGCTTTTTTACTGTAGTATGAAGTGCATTACTGTTTTGTCAGTTTTGTCGTGCATGGCACAGTCACCTCGGATAGTCTGTGGCAAAAGTTCATACCAATCCAGTGTACATGTGGACATGGCATAGTTCACATGCTGCAGCACCAAATGTCCACACTGAATCATGGGTAATGTAGCCTATAGCCTGTATACAGTGGGTTTGATGAACTTGTAGATGCTAGTTTCAGTATTACTATAGTAGAGAAGTAGATTATAAGAATAGTTATCATCCTCTACTAATAATGTCAGGGGTTACGCCACATTGCATGTTGTACATCAAGTAGACACTCCCATCTCAGGTATTAATGCAGAGATGGCTTATCTTCTGTAAAATGAATAACCAGTTTTCATATGTCCTGTAGTAAATCTACATAACTCCACATCGAGGTCACCAAACCTGCTCCTGGAATGCTACCTTCCTGCAGGTTTCAACTGCAACCAAAATCTACAACACCCACTGATTCAAGAACTTCTAAAAAGTGGAGTAGGTTTGAATCTAAAGTCTGCATGTAAGCAGCTCTCCAGGAGCAGGGTTGGTGACCCTTGCTTTACAGCAATATGTATCACCTTTATTTTTAAGAGTGAAAGGACCTCAATAAAATTTAAAGACATTATTTAACTCATCATAAGTAATTCTTTCTTCACTGTAGCAAAATATTTCTGGTTAACACTGATTGCTAAGCCACAAAATTAACACACCACTCTTAAAAGGCGAGGAAGTGTTTTTTACATTCCGTTTTTATCTGTCCCTCATGTTAACTTTTATATCACAATGGTAGATAACTTATCTGTCTTCACCCTTCTGTGGACCTTAGCATGTTCACTGTTTATATTTTACACTGTTTGAATTACACAAATCTACCTCATGACAGTCAATGAACAAATTCAGCATTTTACACTTGGAGAGGCAAATCTGACACACCACAGATCTGCTCGTCAATGGTGGCACTTGAGCTCTTTGAGTGTTTAAAACAAAGACTATATGGTTGTACTATTTGTTTAAGCACAATGTCATAGCATTTTCTTTTTTACTACACATGAAATAAAATCTTTCCTGAAATTCTGGCACTCTTATTGTTTAAGCAAGACAACAATAACCTATAACCTATACTAAACCTATACTATAACCTATACTAACCTATACTAAAGTACATAATGAAGTGAAAGCAACATATAAAGAAAGCCAGTGGCCTAATAGCAAAAGTAGACACTACAATGGTAAATGGAATGTGGTTAAACATTCACAGTATCCACCTTCAATACCCATTTGAACAACTTAAAATAAAGGACTACAATGGATTTATTATCAATTTGTTTAGTTCTTATGTCCTGATGCTGATGAAACAGGGTAGAATGACACCAAGATGATTCAGTCATGAAAAATGAGCAATCAGCACATGTAGCTCATCATGTGATTCTGTTGCATAACAGCTGAATGCAAGTCAGGCATTAACATTTGCTGAGTCAAATTCAGTGGAAATGACTCTTTGAAGCTTAACTTGGTGTTGCCTGAGAACATTATACTGTTTGCTTATTGAGTAACACAAACAGTGAAGTGTTTTATTTTTCTTTCCATCAGTCAATAGATACATTATAAATAATACATGAAAATATTAAAAACAGAATTTTTAGTTTCCATTAAACTGACAACAGAAAAAGATGTGTTCTGTGTGCTTCCATCTAGTTGTGTAAGAAAATATCAATATATCCAAGTAGTGATATGTTCTACAGTACTGTGTATTCATTTTAATTAATAACTTACATGTAAAAATTGGCGGTAGACAATGCTTCATTATTTAATCCCCAACTGCTAGATAGAAGCAGTTTACTCATTCCTTTCATGCTCACTCCACTTCCTTCTAAGTCCATCTAGCTGGGTTGCCAAGTTGTGCTTATTTACTGCATGTCTATTAAGCTTACTTCACTAACAAAGGCATATGTAATGATGGTGCACTATTTTTATGCACTAATTAGTTTGCTTATGTGCATTTTTTTGTTTTGGAAGCAGTCTGTGTTCTTTTATTGATTAAGTTTACTAAACTTAAAAAAGTTTACAAATAACATGACAAATAACATGAACAAATACTGACAGCTTCTGTTTTCACATCCTACATCAGCAGATGTTAAATGTTTTAAAATAGGTCATAAAAGGTCCAAAGTATTCAAAGATCTGTTTATATGCTAAAGCATGCAACCCGTTTCTTTGTAAACAGTCAGAAGGCGGAGCTTTTTTGCTGTTTTTTCTACAGATAACTACCACCCACATTACACTGTCACCACCAAAACTACTTTCAATTTATAGGAAAGGTTTTCTTCAAGGACGAAAAGGTGATTTTTCTGTCAAGCGCCTACACTGATTCAACACTAGAATATTGATTACTTGACCTGACCAGACTGACCTTAGATTGTGATGTGTAATTCTGATTCTGACCATAACAATGCCTACCAAACTGAGCTACTGCTACATTTTACAAATAAGTGAAGTGCTGTCAGCAGCTACAACAGCACCAGAAGTGAGCACACTGCAGGTAGATGAACTCTTCTAGTAATAGTCAGAGGTTTTAATTTTTACTGAAGCAGTAAGTGAAGTAGCCAGTAACATACAACTGCAAAAACAGAAAGTAATCATAATTATCACATAAATATCTGTTCACATTGCTAATTCCCTATGATTATGTTTAAGTATGTAAATGTGTAAATTTTAATATGTAAACCAACAACCTTCTCATGGTACAATCTGATATCAAAGACTGCCATTCCTACAACGACCAGAAAACAGCCCAACCAAACAGTGGGAAGTCCTCAAATGAGATCTGAATTCAATTTGAAGCTACATTATAAGGATATTGTGATTCAACTGGGAAAGTGATTTGTTTGCTGTTAACTTTGCAGCAAGTCTGCCCTGTTTACACTGTAAATGCAGATAAAACAGATATGGACATACATTTGTTTTGTAATCTGGTGTGGACAACAGTAAGATGAGTTTCAGTTCAGTCATTTGATAATAATTACATCTAAAGGGACTGTTTAAACTTTTGATTTACTGTTTGTCAGTATGTCTTTACAGTACAGTCTTACAGTACACAAAAATCAGAAATCACGTTAAATGTAATGCATATGATAGTTTACCTTTTGAAATATAAAATTATAGTTGACTAACCTTTATAACTGAATTACAAAAATGAGAAATTATAGACAAATTATATTCTGATTCTTTGAGATGCACTAATGTGTGTATATATAATATGCAAGTTGCACATGAAGTGTTCTGAACCAAATATTTATTTTCATTACATATCAGCTCATAATTTTCTTTTATTTGAATGATTTTTTTAAACAGGTCTGATTAAATTCATATATATATGAATTTAATCAGATATATATATATATATATATATATATATATATATATATATATATATATATATATATATATATATATATATATATATATGTATGAATTTAATATATATATATATTTGGAAACAAAATACCCATGTCCTCCTTCAAACTCATCAAGGTTATCACCCTTGGGGTCGCTACTCCAATCTTATACAATCCCAGCAGAGCAAAAACGGCAAACAGCAGGCGTATTTGCGTGCAACCCTAGCCACCTTCTGCGTCAGTAATTCACTCCCAATAGGCCACAAACACCTACATCAAAGAAAGCCAAAAATACAGAGAGTCCTCTGCCATCAGTTACAACCAAGCTCTTATTCATCAGTGTTGATAATGTTCTTTCTAATCATAGCTTAGAAAGCTTTACATTCATGGTCTAAGAGCATTATATTGTACTGTATATCTCTGTACACCAAAACTGCCTAGTTGTTTATGTGTTTCATTTTGTGTTTTTGTGGGGTGAAGTTTTCAGTTCATTTGCAGCATGATCACCTCACTGCTTGGAAAGTTTTATGCAGTTTTTGTGGCAAGGTCATGCACTAAAAAGGTTAGTTGTAGGCAAGTGTAGGTCAGGTGTAGGTGGCTACAAAAGCAACCGTTAACTACATTTTGCTTTAGGACAAGGAATGGACTCATAGCGAACAAAATGTTTTTTACTAATTACTTCGCTTTTTAAACTTAAATGAACAAATAAAATCATATTTAAAGTAAACACTCAATTATTTGTGTAAGCATGCACATTGCATATGAAAATTAAACTGCAAAAACTGGCTGGCTAATTTTTATTGTGAATAATTCTGACACAAATGTTGTGATCACACATTCAGCCTGTGAGGTCATGAGATGATCATGTAAACATACTTAAAACTTAATATAAACTGTAAGTGGCCTTTATGGGAAAAATGTGAAATGGAATATAAAATTTGATCCAACATTTGGGGCCTTCAAAACAAGGCCAGAGAACCAGCTTCATGAATGGAAGGTTGCCAGTTCAATTCCCTGAGCTGGCAGGACATGACTGATGAAATGTTTGTTTTGGGCACAATGGACAGGGCTGCCCACCGCTCAACGCATGTGTGCCCCCTAGTATGAGAATTCACTAGTGTGTATGTGTGTTTGACAGCATGGACAGGTTAAATGCAGAAGACAAAATAATCTGTGTGCAAGCACTTTTACGATCAATCAATCTGAAAGAGCAAGAGGTCAGAACGGGTGAGGTTGAGGGTGCTCCAGGAAACAAAATCAAGAGCTCTAGATAAAATACTTTTGTAAGAGGGTGTGGCTATGCAAAAGATGTATGCATAGATGCCGTGAACAGTTTTAAACAATCCCCATCATAACAGTGAAGTGTGCAGCTTTTAAATGGTGCATAAACAAATCTTAATGAGGGTTAAATACTAAAAGTACTGTGGAAAAAAAATCTCATTATCTGAGCAGTAAGGGTTATTTTACTCAACAAAAATATTTTAATAAATACAAATAATCTTCATAAAAAAGTAGTGGCTTTATTTCACTGTATTCACTGAAACATCTCCAAAGCGTCTAAGAATCAAGTAATATTCATAGTTATCATCCAAACCTGATTTGGTAAATCAGTGCTTTATTATGTTAAATTGGGTGAGCTGGTGATGTAATTGAACACATCAGAGCACAGTTATATTTACTATATTCATCCTGACCTGTATCTGTTCAAATGTGATCTGGAGTTTTTATAAGTAAACACATCTTATTGCCAAGATTAAAGGCTTTTTCACCTAAAACCTCAGTACAGTAATTTAAAAGAATATGTCTCACTTGCACTTTTAAACAAGAGGTAATGCTTGCATCAGTGAGAAAATGACAAAAGCTGGTGTGTCTTGAAACCTAGCAATTTGTTTTGAATAAGTAGAAAGAAAAATAAGTACCCGACTCACTGCTGTTGCCACTGCTGCCTTCCCCATTCACTGATCCTGATGTAGACTCAGTAGACACTTTATGAAAATCCAAAAAGAACAAGACAAAATAAATTGGAATTTTGGACACAAGTGTGGATTTCTACTATGTACAATGCAGGGTGCTGTGATATCTGGTTTCTATTTTCCACAATTCTGTTCATTAACGAATCAATTAATTTCTAAAGGTTTTTCTTATGTTACTACTTGACGTGTGCAAATCCAAAGTTTATACATACATACCATTATGCGTAAAAATGTGTAAAGATCTATCCAAAACGCTACCTTAGTGACCTCAATTCCACACAATTATTCCCAGCAATTTCCTGTTTGGGGGATTCTGAATTTCTGGGAAGCCAGTTTATGATGGAATCATAGATAACATCAGAACTCTAAAACAACTGAGAGGAAACCCCACTGTCCACTGTCCACTGTACCTTTTGAATCCAAAGGTTTGGAAACAGTTTCAACACCCTTGCTCTTCTTTGACTTCTGAGAAAGAGGAAGAAAATTTAGATTTGTTTGTAAGAATCAGCAATCACTATACACTAAACATTAAAAAATAAAACTTTCAAATTACCATATGAAGTACCTTTATTTATATACTCCAAAAGCTACAACTTAACCAAACCACAGAAGTGTCCCCCTGCTTCAGTGCACAGTAAGGGTGACTTCCTGTGTTTTTTGGAAATACATTATCAACAGCGTGGGGTGCAAGGCAGGGTGTAAAAAGAAAAAGAGGTAGCCCCACCTTTCCTGTTTTAACCTTGGCCCTTCTCTCCTCCATTGTATTCTGCAACTTTTCAAGTTCCTCTTTGGTCCCATTCAGTACAACAATGTCTTCATCTTGGAACGGATCTCCACACTACAAGAAGTCAGACAGAGTTCCAAACAAATTAAGATGAACTACAAACATTAGTCCTAATCTCATGTAGGTGGCCTTAGGAATCTATAAGGGGAGACTAGAATATGGGTAGCAGGTACATATTAGACCAGTAGAGATAGGTGTTAAGTGTCAGTAGTCCAGGTTGTACTAGGGAGGAGTTTTGATCGTCAAATGTGTCTTGAAGAGATGGATAAGTTTACACTTCTGTAACATGGCTCAGATGCGTCTCAGATCACCTCCTTAAGTTGTTTGAGCTATCAATTTTGTATTTGTTTTAAACAAGTCTGGGATGTGCATTTTTTTTATATCATTTGCCTTCTGGGGGTATAATTCTGATTATTGACAGACAGATTAAGTTAGCAAATGTAAACAGGATCTGTCTACTTAACTCACTAACATACAAGAGTAACTGCCTTGAACATTAATCAAACAACTGTGGTGAAATAATTCAAAAGTTACTTATTCAAAACTGGAAGCTGTTCACCCCCACACAGAATGGTTTATCCCATATATGGACAGTGAAAGGCAGGTCTTCGTAGGCTATGAAACAAAGCAAATAGGGAAGTAATATTGTGGTGGCAGAGAGAAGTTTTAGTCACTGATGAAAGCTACTGAAATAAAAGCGTGCCGTGTGCACACAAAGACAAAGGCATTCACGACCAGGGGAACTATTGTCTCTCACAGTGGGCTCAACGTGACTTCTATCCGCAGTGGTGGTTGACACAAGGGGGCTAATCTCCGGAGCTGACCAGGCATAGCTCATAAACAGGCTGTCTCTAAGGCTCAGAGAGGCAGCACAGCACTTCATACACCTGAACATAACACCACTTCACAGCAAAAAACTGGCCTCCCATATTTGGGCACAAATCTGCTGCACCGGGGGTTTTGTTTTGGAAAAACAAGAAAACCAGATCACCAAAGAAGGGAGAAGGGAGAAGGAGAAGGGCAAACAAAGTGAAAGTGACTAAGAATGGTGGGGGAACTGAACTAAAAGTCAAGACTAGGAAAGAGCTTACATCAAAAATGAGAAAAACTGTAGTCAATGGAGAAAAAAAAGAATGCAATTGAGATGAGATGTACAGAATGAACATTGCAGGAAGTAACACCAGAGGGGAGGAGACTTGGAGGAAGAGAGGCATGAGTGGTTGCTATGCGTCGCTCTCTTACGCGCTCTCCCTTTCTCTTTCTCTCTTGTACACCCACTCTCACGCTTTCTCTCTTTCTATCTCGTGGGAAATGTAGCTCAGCAGCCAACCACACAGCAAAGAGAGGACGGCACACTAATTACACAGAGGCAGGAACAAGAGTCACAAACACACGACAGGTTTAAAAGCATTGTGAAGGCAGCTTTTAAGGCAAAGATCAGGTCTCTCTATAGCGGTCATGATTCCGCTTTCCCTCAGGCATTGTGTGTTTGGCTGAGGTCATGCTGGAGCGGACTCTCCTGGACAGCAGCATTCTCTAATGTTTAACTTCTTTTTGAAAAGAGAGCTGGACTCTGCAGGAGCTAGAAGGTAAGCATGTTCTCTATTCTGTGTTAGCTAGTGTGTGTGTCCAGGGGTGTATGAGTGAAAAAAATCTGTTAATGTGACTGAAAAATAATGACAGTTAATATGGGTGGGGGCTTGGTAGAAGTATCATAGCTTTCTGTATGTGTAATAAATGATTAAATTCTCATACCATCAAAACACCAAGTCTTAACTAAGAGACCAAAGCACTTAAAAGGTATGAAATGTGCTTACATTAAAAATGTGCAAATATGTTTTTAAAACCTGTAGATTTCATATCATAATGTTTTAATAAACTCTGAAAAAGAGTTATAGTCCAAAAAAACCCCAAAAAACTCCAACAACTCCTTTCCTCCTTTGTATCAGGGATAAGAACATGTTCTTCTCAGTCTGAGATTTTAATGGACTATGTTAACTTTGTCAGTAACTCAACAATGTCTCCACCCAAGTAACTGGGCCCTCATTAAAAGTCAATACAATTGGAAATGTGGTATCAAAACCTCTGGCACATTCTATACCAAAGGAGGTTTCAGCAAAATCAGATCTACAAGGCATTATTAAGTAAAAGCCTCTGAGGATTGGGGGTAGAGGGAATAAGCTTTATGTAATCCCTGAGGAAACTATTAGGAAAACAGGTGCCATCATTCGGTAAAAGGCAGGTGTCTGAGCCATTCATATTTAAATGTGTTTTATCCTGAAGGCCCTTTGCAAATGAAATAAATAAAAATGTTTTTATAGACAAAGACCTCCTGCTATCAAAACAAGTATTTATTATAAGAAATTTCCATAAACAGACTACATAAACAAATCCGTGGGGATGCAGGATGTAACAAAAAAAAAACAAGGCTGTACTGAAGACAGTAGGATTCAGAAGTGATCTGTCTTAGCCTATTATACTGTTGCTTAAAAAAAATAAAATAAAATAAAAATTAAGTCACTGTAAGTCATTTAAATCACTATAAAAATGAATTTCAGACCATTTCTATTTCTGATGACCACTGACTTCAAATCAAATAAAATTTATATGTGTAGTGCTTCTTACACCTGATATTACAAAACAGAGTAACATAAATCCAGTAATAAGACAGAAGATCTAAAACACAAAACATAAACCACCCAGTGAGCAAGCCAAAAGAAACAGTGGCAAGGTAAGAACTCCCTCAAAGCAGGAAGAAGAAACTTTGTAAGTAAAAAAAAAAAAAAAAAAAAAAAAAAACTACTTACAGCAGGGACCCATCCTCCTCTAGTCAAATGTACTTTATTATAAATTTTTGATAAAAGGTCACTGTATGCATGTCTGTCATCATGTTCAGCTGTACTGATATAATCACAGTAGTAATAAATGTAATGATGATGGTTATTATTATTATTAATAATAATAATAATAATAATAATAATAATAATAATAATAATACAAACAAGCAATTAAAAGATTAACACAGAAACTTCAATGGGCAACTAGTTTGGGGCACAAGGCAGTAACAGCTTTAAAATAAGAAAATAGAAGCAAGGTTTTGTCAAGTCAAAAGATAGCATTTTGTGTGACTGTATAAGTGAAAAACATCTGTTAATGTGACAAAAACACCTGATACCTGCATATTTCATATCACAATGTTTAAATAAAGATTACATTTAGTCTGACTGTTTCATCCCCAACCTGTGTGTTTCAGGCGGTACACCATCTGGTCCATTTGATGCTGGACTATTATGCTCCAGCTTGAGAGTGCCAAGTGCAGTTTTCTCTTTTGCCTTGGAATCTGCATCTTTATCTGCTCTGTCATCTATATTAAGGCCAAGAGCTCGGATGCTCCTAGAGCACTGAGCCGCAGCCTCAGCTGCCACCCATTCCCAGACAAGTGCCAACCTCTGCCACCCAGTTCTTCTTCCACAAGATGGCAAAGGACGGCATGTGGAGAGCTCAGCTACCTCGAAGGTCCCACGAACTGCTCCCGGATGCAGACTGAACTTCACTTCATTATGGAGCCTCTAAGCTCAGAGGAGGAGGACTATCCTCTGGCATTCATCATCACCATCCACAAAGAATTTGAAATGTTTGTGCGTCTACTGAGAGCCATCTATGCACCTCAGAACGTTTACTGTGTTCATATCGATGACAAAGCTCCCATCGACTACAAAGCAAGTGTCAGAAACTTGGTTAAGTGTTTCCCCAATGTCTTTCTAGCTACAGTTAGTGAGCATGTGACATATGGTGGCTTTTCTCGCCTGAAGGCTGACATCAACTGCATGGAGGATCTGGTAAGGTCAACATTCAAATGGAAAAGGGTCATAAATTTGTGTGGGCAGGATTTCCCCATCATGAGCAATATTGAACTCATTCAATACTTGCAAGGAGCAGAATGGAGGGACAGAAACATGACTCCAGGGATCAAACAGCCAAAGTCCATGCAATATAGGACTCAAACACAGCATGTGGAGATCAAAGGTGTCTATGTGGTGCCAAAAGGTCTCAGGAAGAACATTCCTCCACATAATCTGCAGATCTACTTTGGGACAGCCTACTACGCACTGACAAGGGCATTTGTGGAGTTTGTACTCAACAGCACAGTGGCCAAGGACCTGTTAGAGTGGTCTAAGGACACGTACAGCCCTGATGAGCATTACTGGGTAACCCTTAACCATGTGAAAGGTAAGCAAAGATTCATAGGAAAATTGTACATAGGCATATTCAAATGATCAGAGATCATATTAGTAGCCAATATTCACAAAAAATAAAGAAAAAGCTGTGTATTCAGAGACTAACATATGGTGTGTGTATATATATGAGGGGCTTGAGATTACCTATAAGTAATAATGGATAAGGAGGAAAAAACAAAAAGCCCTCAAGCCCCCCGTCACACACACAAAAAAGAAAAATAACCCCAGTCATGTGTAAAGTAAGCACAGAGTCCTTTGAAAAATTGTACAACGATACATGCAAATGTTCTGGGAAGCTGTAGATACCCAATATTTGCAAAAGAAAAAAAAAAAAAAAAACAAAAAAAAAAAAAACAAAAAAAAAAAAACAACCAAACAAAAACAAAAAAACCCACAGCTCATGAAATATGCTGGACAGCTCGTGAAAAGTAAATGTAAAAGCAAAAAGGTATGTGTATGAACTCTAATAATAAATGTTAAAACCTTCACAGATGCCCCTGGCAGTCATATAGAAGGTAAATGGGAAGGAAATATCAGAGCTATCAAATGGAAGGATCAAGAAGGGACAGTACATCAGGGCTGCAAAGGTATGGAACATACAACAATTTTATTAACACCAAGCATAATAATCAAAAAGAATCTTACCTAATAACCTTGTCACTGTGAGAGTTTACACAACACAGGATGAAAAAGGCATTCATTGTGATGATCTAATCAAGAACACCATGTTTGCCTCAACAGGACACTACATCAGGGACATCTGCATCTATGCTATTGAAGACTTACCCTGGATAATTGAGAGGAATAGCATGTTTGCTAATAAATTTGACAGCACTAGTTTTCCTGAGGCTCTGGACTGCCTGGAACAGTGGCACAGGCACAAAGTCCTTCAGCAAGCAAAGGTGCCTACTCAGTTATCATGGCAGCTTGCAACCGAAGTCAACATCAGTAGTGCCACTGTACCGGGTTGAATGTAAATCCAAAGACACTGTTAATGTTAACAAATGGACATCAACAAATGATGTACTAAACTGAGATTTACAATGCTCAATCCAAGAAAAAGCAGCTGAGCATATCATGTTAACAAGTATGAAACATTCCTGTTTTTGTAGAAGCATTGTTTTGAGCCAATTTATTTATCACATTTATTGCACTGCTTTGTTGTGTATAGTTGTCATGTATTGTGCTTAATGTACCGAAAGACATTATGAATATGACGCCATTAGAAATTACATGGAAATTATATGGAACAGTATCACTTCCTGCAGGCTCTGTCTGAACTCAGACCATAGTCAACAGGGAAGAAAACCTTTGACTTCTAAGCTTATTGTAGCCTAAATTCATTTCTATTACTCAGGGTTAATCTGTAAATTGTTTTAATTTTAATATAATTTAATTGCCACTGAGAGATTTTTACAAATAAATAAACAAAACATATACACTTTACTAATTCCACTTATAACCAGGCAGGTTTAGAAATCTCCAGACATTCATTAATAAAAAATGATATCCACCAGTTGGAACCGTTAGCGTTCAACAGTCATTTGATGGACATTACATTGACATTAGGACAGGGTTTATATATAATAGAAAGGCTCATTACAGGCTGTTTATATCTACTCACCATCATCAAAACTCAACTCAGGGCTGTATTTATACTATTATTGGCAATGTTCTTCAAGATCATGTTTTGCTGCCCCACATCATCAATTCAGTTCAGACAACCAGTGCTGTGCAAGCTGCTACAGAGGAAATTATATTAGACATTAGATCCTTATCCAATGCGGTTACATGTGAGCTTCATTTCTAGTTCATTTCTAGGCCACAGGTCCTGTGAGGAAATCCAGTTTTACAAATGTATTATAAATAAGTGATTAAATTATTCAATGCAACCAATCATAAGCTCTGCACTTCTCATCAGTTCTAAGAGGCTCATGTTGAAGCACATGGATCAATAGACCTCCCCACAGGATTTTGGTGTTAAAATAACTATTTTTGAACCACACACTTAAAAAGGCTTCAAATGGATTTTTGGCACAGAAGAACAATTTTTGGTTCCACAAAGGACCAGATTTTTCATTTGTTATGCTGAGCGGTGAGAATGTAAAGAACCTTTACTTGGTAAAGAACTTTTAAATCACATGAAGGTTCTTCCCAGAGTTCCTTCTGGAATCAAATATAGTCCCGTTATGGCTTCTAAAGCCTTTTGAAACATATTTTAAATAAGATTTATTATAGTTAGCATGCCATTTTGACATTAAAATGAGTGTGGTTATAGCAGGGACCATATTACAATTTGCACAAGAGAGACAGGATAGTGCCTTAATTACCTTGCCATTTCAACTGGTGATGGAGCATATTCACCAATGGTTTGCAGCATAAATGTGCCTGACATGACAGTTGGGACTGGCCATTGTTGCTTACATCAAAAGCACTGCAGGTAGCGGGATCACTGTTCATTTTGATTGTTTTTTGGGGGTTTTGTGTACGTATCTAATATTTCACAATAGCTACTGCATGAGTTTTGCTACAAAGTCCTCCAGTCAATACTGTAAATATTTTACATTTGTTAAATGATCTTTTGTAATTCCTGCCAAACATGTTGTGAACTTGTCTTCAGTGTGTTTTCTGTCCATCTATTATTATTATGTAAATGAAAGCTCTCCCATATCCGTTCAAAATGTCTAATTAATATATTAAAAAAAAAAAAAAAAAAAAAAAAAAAAAAGAAAGAAAGAAAAAAAAGATGCATAAGCAGTTTCCAGGCACTCCAATAAACTCTTATTCAGTCACCATCATGAACACCTTGTCTCCCTTTTTGCACTTTTTGACCTAATCTGCATCTGGTTTTTCTTTACATTGTGTCCACAATTCATAAAGTTAAAACAAGAGAATTAGTGTTCAGTGTTATAGCAGAGCAGAGAGATATCAAGGTAGAGCAGAAATAGGTAACAAAGTAAAGAAACACTAAACATTATACATCATAAATAGATAAGTGCACATGAAAACAGTATTGTACATGAAAACACAGGAATGGTGTAAAAATGTACTTTCTAGAGTCTGTGAGTGTATTATGCATGTGTATGTATGTTGCCAACTGGGAGAACTGTTGTATAGTTGTATAGTCTTATAGCAGATGGACAGAAGGACCTGTGATTATGTTCCTTCAAGCACTTGTGGTGAAGCAGCTCATCACTAACAATTACCCAGTTTTGCTAGAGTATCTATGGGATGGGAGTCCTTCATCATCATGAATGATAACTTGGTCAACATCCTCCTTTCTGCCACCACCTGTACTATGTCCAACAGACTTCCCAGGACAGAGATTCCCTCTTAATGAGTTTGTCTAATCTACCCCTTACTACAGTTAACATTCTGCTGCCCCATAAAACGTCTTGTAACCGACAAAGCTGTGGTACTAAACACTGCTTACATTGTGAGAAGCTTAAGAAACAGTAATGGTGATCAAGTTAAGTTGAAATATTCTGGACACATCATCGTGAAATCATTCAGCATAATCTCTGCTAATGCTCCAAACACCACAGTCCTACAGCATATATTAAAAATACAACTGAAGCATTACTAGGTTATTTACAAGTGAGAATGTAGGAGTAAGTTTAACATTGGGTGGGACATTTGCTACTATGGATCAAAGCAGACTGTTTTCTAAAATATTAGATAGCTATAAGCTGATTCCATGGTAGCAAAATGGCTGCTTTAGTGACAAAACTATTTACACTAAGGTTAACACTGAGAAAGTTCAAGCTTTAGACAGTGAGGCTGGGTCCCAAACAGCGCACTTTGGAACTTTGTACACTAGACTACTGAAAGCATTCCTAGGAGCGGTGCACCATTTACATACTATTTAGTGTGGTAATATGCAGTTTGAAGATAATGTTACTTAACGTTTTAGAGTGTTTTCTGACAACTTTCAACATTAATGTTAGTTAACCCAAACCCTTCCATAAAAGGATACTATACACAAACTGTTCTCATAGCTATAATTGACTTTCAGGGGATGAGGTGGTGGTGCTTCGAAGAAAAAATAAACATTATCAATTTGGTTTGTGAACTGGTGAATAGTAAAAGTAAAGTAAAATTAGGACGAATAGTAGCATGGATCAGTCACAGCAGTGCTGCTGGGGTGTTTCAATCCCTCCTGCTGGACTGAATAGTCCACAAACAAGAAATATCCAGCCAGTAGTTTCACATACAGGATGATCAACACACTGTGCAGAAACAGATGAGCGTCGGCCTTTGGCTTTATGTCTACAAGGTAAAGCAAATAGGTGGGAGTGTCTAATAGAGTGAACACTGAGTGGACATTGTTTAAAAACTCCAGCAGCACTGATATGATCCATTTAAACCAGTACAACACACCACCACCGTGTCAGTATCACTGCACTGAAATAGATTTACAGTAAAGATAACACCTAAAATCTGGTGGTGCTTTAAACAAGTTTAAACCTGCCTAAATGTGCAACCATGCGGCTGGTATAACTGGCAAATGTAGGCTGATAACCATAGCTGCTGCTTTGTTTAGAGATACACTGTGAGTCATGGAAGCAGCTTTTAGATGAAGTAGTGGCAACAGGCTTGGTCACTAACTCGAAAACTGGTTATTTGGCTAAAATCTAGTCTTGCCCAAATTAAATGCAAAAGACAGACTCTAAACAAAAAATTATTTTAAAATCTCCCCACAGAATTTTTTTCCCTCAATGAATCATGACAATTAGTACACATAGTCTTTAAAATCTCTTTACAACAGAAGGTGCCTAATTCTGAAGTATTATTGGGTTGTCTTGATGTACAGCTTATTCAAGATCAATCCATAGTTTTTCTATGACTTTTAAATCAGTGCACTGATATAGGAATTGAAGTTTATTCTGGATCATTATATTGTTGCATCCAGTAGGATGATGATGTTGAATCTGTCCTTCTCTCAACTCATGCCATATTTCCAGCCCATTGACATTAACACTCCCAAAGCATGATGGATCCACACCAATGCTTCACAACTGGCCATATGAGGAACAGTTTTTCAAATAGTTTAATTCTGATTTATCAGTTCAAGCACTTGTTTCCAAAACTGATCTTCTCCAGTCGCTCTGTATGTGTAAACATTCCAGCAGCACTGCTTTGTCTGATCTAAACACTGTTCACTGACTGTCTTCTATATTAGACACTGTTTCCTAGTTGCTCCACTACAATCTGTAATATAGAAGTACAAAGGTATTTATATGGTAAGTGGAGCTGATAAAATGGACATTGAATATAAAAACAAGAAGGTGATAATTTTATGGTGTATAATCATTCTACTTTTTGCAGACAAGTATTACAGTATATTATTCCACTTACATATATTAAATATCTAAAACTAAAAGTGGAACATCAAAAAATCTAAATCAAAATGAATATGGCTGTTTTTGGTTTCTTGCGATGTAACTGGAAAGCAGTCATCTAAAATGAATGCATCCTCTGTTAAATACTGAGTAATGTACTAACAGGTGGTTTACAGAATGGTAAATCATTTATTAATTTAATTATTCTCGTGGTAGTCAAGTGGTAGCAAAAGTCACACAGTAATCCCTCACACGTAAGGAGCATAACGATCAATCCACTGGAAGGTCTAACCAGCTGACAATGATTCACAAATATGCAATGAAAATATTTTGAACATTTGATATAAAAGTCAAATAATGCTGCAAGTGCTCAACTTGTTTAGTCTCACATGAAAACAAAGCTGTACAGGTATAGTAGGCCCATGTGACAATAAGAATGACCCAGACTGTCCTGCTGCAGTTCCACAAATCCCAAAGAATGTATTTATCCTAAGCAATGCCAAAGCTGTGTTTCTGACTGAGTCTGAAAACTGAATCTGCAGCAACAATCAGATTAGATGATAGTAGAGCATTAGTGACTGATGTGCTACCTCAAAGTTTTTGGCATTTGACAGACTGCTGATTGTATTCTTATAGCCCATTTAATGTAAAATATAAAATTACTAGTCCAACACAATGATGTATTCTTTTTTATTGTATCAGTGCAAGCATTGTTTAAATATAAAATATGTTTTTGTATAAAAGATACAAGACATACAAGATTAAATACAAGAATATAAGTATTTCCAACTACATAAAATAATAACCAACGTGCTGAAAAAGAGTAGATGAAATGATCTATAACAACATATATAATATATAGATCACTATATATATTAAGATAGTGATTCACGTTTCAAAATGCATGCTTCATTTCTCAGTCGTCTCAATTTAACCATGGAGTGCATAAAACAAGTAAATAAATAAAAAAATGGCTAAATATTAACACAAGTAGCTTTTTAACAAATGATAACTGAGTCCATTTAAACACCTGTACAACATTACCAAAAACTACCACATGCTGATCCTGACCTCAAGCAAATGTTCCCCACTCAGATACGAAATACAACCTCACACCAGAGGTCACTCCATTTATTCTATTCTTCTTTATAGAATCAAATGCAAAGCAGCCATTTGTTCTTGGTTGTTTCGCTTATAACATATACTGGTTAACCACAAATAATCCCACTTCAGAATGTTGACACTTTTCTCTCTGCTTTGGCCCCCATTCATTTCCTAGACCCCATTTGACAACAGTGAGCAATACACTCCAAAAATAATCAATGTAGCCTTTCACACAGATCTTGCATTCTGGCATTCTAGGCAGAGACACTACAACATTTAGTATTTTTTCTAAATGTACAATCTAGGCAAAAATACTTTTTTCAATAATTTATATTCTCAAATAATAAGCTACTTGCCACCTGATAATGTAAATTAGGAAAAAAAACCCTAACTAACTTAATATGTGCAGGTAGTAAAAGATTTGTTAACAGCAAATTCAAGAAGCCACAGTCAAATTTAGTCAACAAATTTTATTTAAGAATTATGAGCAATAAACCATCTGCATCTTGTTTTTCCTTCACAGCCGTGCCATAGCCCCAGTGCAGTCTACTGCTCACCACATGTACCTCCTCTTCATATCAGCTGAACCCTGCTCCCACTGCTCTTAAATCATGCCTCTCAACAATTTCTTGTCCTATCGCTCATCTGATTAATCAGCTTTGCTCTTCAGGTTCTGTCACTTCTCAAAATTGCTGCAGTAACATATTTAATAACACGACCAAAATGCTTCTTCACTTTTCAATTCTAAAGTCCCAAGTATGACTTTCATTTCTTAGCTAAGGGAATGAAGATGGTTGTGCCCAGATAGAACTGTGCTCTTTAAGAGCCCTTTTTAATCTGGCCTTCTCACCGTGCACAGTACTGAGTCTACACTTTTGCGAACAGGCAGGCAGGCCTGACTTTATACTGACTCCAGTTAACATCCTCATTCTTCTGGACCACACTGTGGGTTCTGACACATTAAATCATGATATACTTATTTCCAGATCATCTATAAGCATTTCAAGCCTAGCACTCAGGCTTCATCAGTCTCAGTCCTATCATAATGACAAATCAAACTTTATCCCAATAGCTATGTATAAGTCATACACTGGCTGTTTTTCCAAGGAGTGTCTCAAGGTTGTGTTCTGGGACCCCACCTTTTCCATGTTATTGATTTCACCTCTACATCAGCTCATTCATAATCATGGTCAATTGTCACTGTTGTGCTGATGAAATACAGGTTTACATAAGCATTGCACTCCCTACAATCACCACAATGTATGAATCACAGATTTAAAATACTGGTTGAGCAATTATTTCCCAAATTTACTGAGAAACAAAGGTGAACTTAGCATGCCCCAGTTTTAAAGTACTGTTTCACAATTTTACAAGTACAGTTACTCAAGTAGGAGTAAAAGTACTAATTTAAACTGTTACTCAAGCAAAATTTCAATAATCAAAACAGAGAATGCAGACTGTTTATGCAGCAGTGCTGCAGTTCATATACATATATAAATCTCTCTAATATACCTAATAAAATGACAAATGAATGAACGGTAATATTAAACAAACAAATCGTAACATACTTACCTGCTTATTCCTTGTTTCTTCTAATACCAAGGGTATTAAAAAGTGTTTATCTGCTTTTGTTGGAGTATCTGTCTTTACTGATTTGCTGTGAGGATTTAATTTCATTCAGTGACAAGAGAGTTAATGTCCAGATACTGGAAGATGCCCATCCAACCTCATCGCCAACTCCCCAGCTTATCCCAAAATTACTGGATGGAGCACCATCATTCCATTTCAGTTCCACTACTTTATACCTTCTAGCCCACACCTTCTAGTATTAGGAATTATGCCAAAAAGAATCCTACTATATTGGCAGTACTTCTCTACAGGGACTAGTTGAGTTGTGTGTGCATTTGCTTATCTGTGTCAGCAATGGGTGCAAATTTAGGTAGGCAATCTTGGCCCTTAAGTGCCAGACTCCTGGACAGTTTTGTGCTCTTCCTGCTCCAGCACACCTGATTGAACTCACCAAGAATGCAGATGAATATAATGAAATAAAGGTACATTTTGACCATGAAATTATTCTCATGTAAGAGTATAAATGTATCCTACTTTAAAACAAATTAAAAGTACAATGTGTTCTAAAATGCCACTTAAGTACCTGTAACAAGATAATTGTAACAGGGTACAAATAATCCATTACAACCCAGCTCTAGTAGGCCCTAAACATTGATAACGTAATTTTTTCAGATAAAGTAGGTAAGAGAGCACAATCATGGATTGAAAGGGGCCTTGTGACCCCTTCTCTAGGTTGATCAACAGGACATGACTGAAGTTCCTTATCCCTAACTGCTAGAGCTGTTTGCTGCCCCTAATATGTGTATGTGTGTGTGTGTGTGTGTGTGTGTGTGTGTGTGTGTGTGTGTGTGTGTGTGTGTGTGTGTGTGTGTGTGTGTGTACACATGTCTAAGTGGCTTCCATTAGAATGTATTTGATCACTTATGCGTTAGTGCACAGCTCCGTGCTCTGATGAGCACTAATGATACAAAACTGCGGGCACATTTTCTCCCCGACTGATTACTGTAACTTCCTCTGTAAATGTTCTTCCTGTTAAATCACTCAAGTTTCTTGTACTTATTCATAAATAAGCTGCCAGAGTACTTATGTTTACCAAACACTCAGTACAGATTACCCCCATTTTTACACACTTGATTAACAATATCTTTTCATGTTAAGTACACCTGCTATACAACATCTCCTTTGTTACTCTTCTATGTCTGATGCACACACCTCACACTGTTCTTCTTTCTGTGCTCCAGAGTGTGGGTTTTTTAAAGCCTAGTCATCCTTATGCAACAAATGCCTGTGGGGTGTGCAACAAGATTCATAGATTGAGTAGAGGCGGTAAAGTGAATATCTCGTTTGTTGTATGGAAAGTAGGTCAGAAAGTCAATGTTAATGATTGGCAAAAAGGAGTGAATGCTTTTGAGCGTGCAAATGGCCATAGTGAGAAATAGTAGGTGAATTTGCAAGTGTATTAAAGTGTACAGTCACACAGGTCTGTCAGCAGTGGCAATAATCCCAGTCAACAGGAAATTTCTGTCAGAATTGTGGCCAAAATACAAAACTAATGGACAGTGAGCGCTAGTGTGTTTCATGGCTTGTAAATGAAAACTGCTTTGCCTTCAGGCAAGTCAAAACAGGTCATTTACAACCAATTTATGAAAGAACACTCCAGTAGACCATGAACATATGGAGCAGAATGGCAGACTGTAGACATCTCCTTTGGCCACAATTTAGATGAGAATTTCCTGTAGACTGGGATTTTTGCCACTGCTGGCAGAGCTGTATGACCATATGCTTTGATAGCCCAGCAAATTCAGCTAATTCTCACCATGACCAAACACACTCACTCATTTCTTATCAATCATTAATATCTGGTTTGAAACCCATTTTTCCACACATCAAACAAGACTTCCACTGCATTGCACCACCTCTTCTCAATCTACAAATCTCATCACACACCCTGCACATATTTATTTCCTGATCATCCTCTTGCATCATCTTACTACCACTTGCAAGGTGACTCATTTTTGTACAGTGAGCTTACATTATTATACTTTATCTTCATTATGTCGGTGACATAAAATCCTCCTAAAATGACCATATCTAACACTGACCTGCCATAACATTAGCCTTGATATAAAACTAAAGACAAACTTCAGCATTATGAACACCTCCTTGTTCTCCACTCACTGTCCATTTTATCAGCTCTTCTCATGAAACAGGAGCACTTTACATTAATTGTAGCCCAGCTGCTTGTGTGCATACTGTTGTTAGACTCTTTTACCCATCAGGATGGGAAGGAGCAGTAACAAGCAACCAGTAAACTGACCACCACAACTCAACCAGACTATGTGCAATAATGGTTAAACAAGTGCAATAATAATGTGCAATACCTCTCCTACTGGACCTGTCATATAGCCTCCATTCTATATTATTATTATTATTATTATTATTATTATTATTATTATCTTCTTCTCTGTTTATACAGTATTAATGCTGCTGCTGGAGCCTTCATTTCCCTGAAGGAACCCTCCCAAGGGATCAATAAAGTTTATGTCTGTGTGTCTGTCTGTGTGTCTGTCTGTCACAGAGAAGGTATTATGTGTGTGGTGGGTCATTCTCAGCTCTGCAGTGATTAGGGCTGGGTACCAAAATCGGTAGCTTTAAGGGCACCAACTGAATTACATTGGTACTACAGAGTACTGATTCATGTCAAATCAACTAGTGATATTTCAGTATAAGTGAAACATGATGCAGTATAACGTGATGTACAATGCAAAGCAGGCAACACTTCTAACCTGAACAAACACCCAGTCAAACACAGAATGTATGTGAAAGCTGAAAACCAAATGGGATTTGAGACCCTCAAAGCAGGGTGCCTGCTACTAATGTTAGCAACATGTCTGTAGCTACTGCCTTTTAAGAGCTTCATACAACTGAACTGGGGATTAGTTGGCAACATATAATAATAAGTGTTGAATACAGCTGTACTGTACATATATGAGTGTGTTTGTGCATTGTGGTAGTTTTGTTTTGCTGATTCTTCTGCTGAAATGTCTTCACATGTGATTAACCACATGTGATTAACACAAAATGACAGTTTGTGTGCATGACTTGCCCATCAGAATGAGTAAAGCAGATTACCCTTGGACTCCTTGAGTTTCTGTTTATAAAAGAGGGTTAATCTTCAGTTACAGTAAATACAGAATTGCGAGCGTGGTCTGTTGCGCCCATACTGCTATATGATGTGCATGCATGTGAAGGGCAGTCAGTTTTTGGTACAGTGTCCTTTTTGTCTATAATCTCAACTTCTTAAAGATATTGATTTTACCGTGAAGCATCCAAAAAATTCACATTCAAACCAAACCGTAACATGGTTCATTTGATCCAGACTGAGACCTCCTCTTTAGGTCAGACCAAATTCTGTTCCTTTCATCCAGACCGTGGTTTGTGGCACCTTTCTTTACTAAGGGTGTTTTAAGCTTTCATCCAAGATTGACTGATTACTTGCTTGTTTAAGGCAGGGGTTCAGCATCACAAATCTAGACAGAATTCCTTCCAAATCAATCATAATGAACAGTAATCAACAAGTATTTATTGTGTTGTATACTGTATCTCATGCAAGATCAACAGCAAACGCCACACCTACTTTTCAAGAGAAGTTTGTAATTAAACACTCCACCTTAAATAAGGCAAGACAAATAATACTAACGAGTTCTGCGTTTTCTGTTATTTATACATAAGAAGAGGAGGGAAAGGTACCATGACACTGTGTAGATAATCTCTGTGCAGATAATCTCACCTGTAAAACCTTCAGACTTTAACACAATTCTAAATATATAACAGATACAGTGTCATGAATATTAAAAGTTGTTTCTAAGAGAAAGTTTTGTTCACTATTTGGTAGTTTGCCTATTTTGATAAGGTATGTAGCACTGACGGTTGTACATCTCATATCATTTGTAAACCACATTTCATTTTCTCATGACAACAAAGTCATGTGTTCCAGCAAAGTCTGAAAGTCATAATTTTGCATTATGCAAAACAGATGTATGATACCAACTAATTTAGAAAATGCCAATCCAAAACAATAAGATAAAAACACATCAAAATTAAGCTATACTTATTTAAGCAAGCTATGTTTTTTCACTATATTCCTTATTTCTGACAGATCAGATTCTGAATGTATCTGTAATGACAGCTCCACTCACCACACAGGAGCATTGTATAAATCTGTAACTACAGACTGTAGTCCATCTGTTTCTCTGTATACTATGTTATCCTTTGACCCTGTTCTTCTTGGTTTTGAGTTAGTGCTGGTACATATGGATCAGACACAGCAGTGAATAAATAATAAAATAAATTAGTGTACTGTGAGCAGCATCCTGTGAGCCCTGATGAAGAACAGAGGTTGACCAACACAAACTGTGCAGAAACAGATGAGCTTCTGTTTCTTCTGTGTCTCACTATATCTACAAGCTGAGCTACAGTTATACAACAGAATAATTATAGAACTACAAAGTGACCAAATATGGTAAGTGGAGCTGATGAAATAGATTATGATTGTGGAAACAAGGAGGTTATATTAATGATATGGCTGACCAGTGTAAAGGATAATGAATGTTTATGGATTTACAGCTATCTATCTATCTATCTATCTATCTATCTATCTATCTATCTATCTATCTATCTATCTATCTATATATATATATATATATATATATATATATATATATATATATATTATATATATATATATATATATATATATATATATATATGCTTCTTACCTTATGGCAGATCTCTGTCTTAATTTCCCGGAGAGCTCGGTCTGAGAACACACATCCACAGGTCTTGAGGTAGCAAAACCTGTCAAGGAAACAGGCACATATTCCATTTACATTGTGCAGACATAAGCATTTGAAAATGCTAAAAAAATAAATAATTGCATTTAATTACCACTATTAAAAGAGATTATCAATCAGCCACTGTTCTGCAAAAACTGTAACATGCTAATGATATGTAATTCTTCATTAGCAAGAATTCCATCCTGCAAACATGTCTCTAGCGAAAGTGGACACAATGTCAGGTTCCCTATGAAATATTGGTCCAATGCACTTGACACTGAAGTGCACATAATGTTATCTGTTAACTGAAAGGAGTCTGACACACCTGCTTTAGAATATAAACTGGGTGTTATGTTTGAAGGAAAAGGTCATGATGCAAAAGGACAAACATTGTTTGATTTTAAACGTGGACTATAAAGTATAAAGCATTTAATGTTAACTCAAATATTAATAAAATGTTTTCCTTTTCCTCATTATTTGATTAACCAAAATCATACACATTGTAATGGACCAATTAAAGGGTTATGGTTTAAATTGTTAGTTGAATCTGGCTGGGAAGTATATATATATTTCCCAGCCAGATTCAACTAACAATTTAACCCATAACCCTTTAATATATATATAAAATGATATACAATACAATATACACTGTGAGAAATTTTAGGAATTTTAGGACACCTCATGATGTTTTTAAATATACTGAAATGCAATATTATTATTATTACTATTATTATTATTTATTTATTTATTTTATACACAGTTGTCTTCATGCCAGAGATCAGTTTAATGCCCTCTCCATGGTGTATGTGAAAACATGAGCAGGGGTGGAGGGTAGCAAAGAAGAGGAGGAGCTGAGAGAAGGGGGCAGAGGAGAGCAAGAGAGCAGAAAAAAGATTTTCTACAACACAGTGTTATTTACAAACTATAAAACTCAATAAAACAATATAGTCTCAGCCAATATCTTGCTCTGTTCATATGCCAATACACATTTCCATAATCAATATACATCACCCAGCCCTAGTTGAATCTTTATTTAGTAGGCAGTTTTACACTTTTGTGAAAGACTACATGGGTAAAGACTAAGAAGGCTAAGTTTACATCACAAGGCTTAAGTGTCTTAAATTAGATTTTTCTTGCCTTAATGCAACACAGATCAGATTTTTTTAGGGCTGTACGGACATGACTTTTTCAAGTAGCATTCGACTCACTTTCATATGTGGTCCTAGATCACATAGACATCTGATTTCTTTGCATTTTATTTGTCTGTACACATATCAAAACTGATTAGTAAAGCTTGTAATAAGAACATAGCCAAAAATGACATATATGGGAAACCTAAAAATGCTTCTAACATCAGATGAGGTCTCAACATCTGAAAACTATAGTAGAAAGGTCCACACAGAACTCTAAGATGTAAGCAACATGTTAAATGGAGGACTTAATGCCTCCTGAAAATATATAAAAATGATTTTGAAAACAAGAAGGGATTGTAGATGAACTAACAAAGTTAGGGTGATATGTTCATGAAACATGCAGGAAACAATGGCTTTACAATTCTATAAATAACAATTCTTGGCTTGGCTTGTTTCTTTCCATAAAACCACTGACTGTGAGAGTATCCTAACTTAGTTACAAAGTCACTAATGTTATGAGCAGTTTCAGGGTGAGACTCAGAGAAAGAGCTAAGGCCTTTGGGAGTAAAATGTTCTGCAAATCTGCAACAGCAGTTCTCAAACCAGTCCTAAGGGAGCTCTAGAGAGTTCACATTCATTTGCCCCATTCCGATGTGTTATGAGCATGAGCATATGAGCAAGTAAAAATCTGGACTCTCAGGGGATCCCTGAGAACCAGTTTGAGAACCACTTTACAGCCTTGAAACAGTGACAAATGTGAAAGGGGGAAAAAAAAAAAAAATCACAAGAGTCTAAAATAACTGGAATTCATTAGTGGTTGTAGTTTGTTTTCTACACAATATTACTAAAATGTGAAAATCACTCTCATGCAAGCATGCAGAGATACTGATGTATGCATTCATCACATCTAGAGTAGATTATTCTAGCTGGTAGCTCTGGGAAATCTCTACAGAGGCTCCAATCTGTACAAAACGCTGCAGGGAGAGTTCTCACCAGAACTCGGAAATTTGACCACATTAGTCCTGTTCTTTCATCCCTCCATTGGCTTCCCATTAAATTCAGAATCGACTACAAAATATTGCAACTAACATACAAGTCACTAAATGGTTTAGCCCCCCCCATTACCTAAAAGACCTTTAAATTCCCTTAAACCCATCACGTAGGCTGTGTTCTCAAGACACAGGCCTATTGATAGTCCCTAGGATAAAAAAAAAAAAACACTGTTGGAGGACGAGCCTTCTCTTATAAAGCCCCCCAGCTCTGTAACAGACTTCCTCCTACTGTTCGGGACTCAGACACACTCTCCATCTTTAAATCACAACTGAAAACCTCTCTCTTTACGCAGACTTTTCACCAACACCTCTAAGGGGGCACTAATCTTCTATCCTAATTATCTGCAGTGTTGATGAATAATCACTAGGGGGCAGCACGGCCACTTCTGATTTTCAGTTAGAGCAACAAAACTTTTGCACATTAGGACAACAAAACACAGAAAATAAATGGCTAATCACTACTAGGGTTGAGAAAAAATTCTGAATCTTTTTCTGCTTTTTTAATACTGAGTAACTAACTATAGACAGCTTGTGATGTTATCTTACCACATCACACAGGTCATCTGCAGGCTTCAATTACTGCAACAATTCAGACATGCACTTTTATTAGGCAAAAAATGTGTGCGCATATTTCTCTCTTGGCTCTCAGGGAAAGGCGGTCACACTTTCCTCCCTCTCCTCCCTTATCTCTCCTGCTTAACTCTTCAGTCTTGTCTGCTACTATCTCACTGGGAGACTTGCTCAACACTGTTCTTCTAAACTAAAGTATGGATTTGATCAACTGGTCTCTCAACACTGATTGATATTCTCTTGACACCATCTTCTCAATGAGAAGCCAGGGTTCAGGGGAACCTGAAGGCCCTGACAGGATATTTGCGGCTGGATACACGATGGACTCCTGGGAGAAGTTGAGGGTTGTGTGCCTGGCGGCGCTGTCAGTCGAGGATGTTGAGGATATTTTCACAATTGGATTCATGACTGCGAGTACTTTGCTGATGGGACTGAGCACTGCACTTACATATCAGAAAATTAGAGAAGTGTGAGCAGCTGTCAAAGGCCCCTTTAAGCTGCCTGAGATGTTTGATATTCTGGGCAGGGCTGTCAGGACTCAGACTGTGACTTTATATCGCACCTTGGAGAACATCACGGAGATACCATCAGCTTTGCAATGGAGTAGAATAGAATAGAAATTTATTGATCCCTTGGGAGGGTTCCTTCAGGGAAATTAATCATTTGGGATTGATCTTTTGGGAGACCACACTGGAACAGGAGATGAGTAGCTGCAAAACGGACACTACTCTCTCCCAGCCAAAATATTCTTGTTATCAGCTATTCGGCTCCCCCCTAATCAGCTCTGGCCTTGGCAGATGCTGGAAATCTCCCACGGAGAACAACATTGTGGGATGTTCCCTCCCTTCCCCTACCTACTGTTGATTGCTGTTGACTCTGGCTGGCTGCTCAAGGCTGTTTTCAGGAGTTTCCTGAGCTTTGTTACCTAAAAGCTGAGACATTGTCTCCATAGCGACTGCTGGACCTCAGCTTTGCCTCCTAGGCAGGGCGCTCTCTACAGGACACATGCCTTCGCAGCTTTCTTCTCCCTCTTGGTGAGTAATGACCGCAAATATGCACTGGATGGCCGAATCCCATACACCCCACCCCCTCCCCCATCTCACTCTCCAGTCTGTGTAAATTATGTGTGCTTAAGTTCTTGGATGTTTTTTTATCTACATAAATCATGCTCCTCCTGGAACATAGTCTGGGTGTATTTTTTTTTTTTACCTCATGTATACGGCTATTGTTTTTTCCCAATGAATTTCCCTTTTCCTTTAGGACTGTAAGGGATCAAAAGTATATCTATCTATATAATAAAATAAATTTAATTGCTGACTATAAATGTTATTTTATTTTCAGGGTAAGACCAAATGTATTTGTTGAACAAATTGATTTTTTATTACCTTTAGAAAACAAAAGAACTAACTTTAAAATTAACATTAACAAGGCAATTAACTGGCTCATGTGCACAAGATTAGTGTTTGAGGCAAGCTCTATAGGGCGGTGGGTGGCAGATGTCCAGCACCAGCTATAGGGACCTCTGGTGTTTATGTAAAAATGTATGAACAACATGCTGAAGAGGTGAAAAGAGATAAAAGTGGGACAAAGAGAGCACTTACTTGTGTTTTCCATTCATCTCCAGTCCCACTACAGGACAGATAAACATGGCACAGTGCATATCCTCATAGCAGTCACCTTTGGTATTCCTCCTCTCTCCTTCCCATGCAGGGTTATCAGTTAGATTTAGCTCTTTCACATCCTGCAAATTAAACATGGTACATTAAGGCCATTTATGTTTTGACCACAACCCCAAAACCAAAATTAAATAAAAATTTAAAATCTCCATTTTTGTCCTGTTTCCACACAGGATGCACCAAATACCCATTAATCGGAATTATTCAGCTGAAAATGGAGACAATCAAATCATGTCTTCATCAGATCAAGACACTCTTTGTAAATGCAGGAAACCTGTCAGCTGTGCATTTTTATTTTTAGGGGGGGGCACTAAATTGTTTTGCCCATTTATTTTATGCCTTATTGTTCTTAGCTCGTGCTTTGCATATTTACATTATTGTGCAAATAAATGAAAACCAAAAATTGCATTTTGTTTGGTTTCAGCCCAAAGTTCTCATTTTGGCTTATCCTCATTCTCGCTTCCTGTTTTACATGCCTGAGTAATAATCAACAAATCAGATAAAAACATTAAAACACATTCTCGCCACAATAACCCTGTATGGATGCGTTCAGGTCACAAGGTTTTATTATTATCTGGTTTGTGCGAATCGTTCAATGAGACCCCCTGATACGGCGTACCGATCCTTTATCATCAGCCGGTCCAAGCACTGTCCACTTTGGGGTGCAATTCTCCTCTTCCTTTGCCAATCATTTGGAGGAAATTCCACAGAATTTCCAACTTGATTTCCTCCCATGTGGAGAAATTGTGGCCATCTTTGGAGCAGTGCCTCTGACAAGTGCCTCTGCACTACCGGAGTGTCTTTCCAGATCAGTGCATCTTCTGTACAACACTTCTCTTACCTTCATGCCTCGAATGTGTGCTGCCACCTCCACGTTCGGCCTTTCGGCTGATTTATCCAAAAGGTACTCGATGACGGCATCTTTATTGTAGAGCCTGTTGAAAGGACGATTTGAAAGGTAGATGTTGAAGAGTATGGAGGCCAGGCTCAGACAGATCACCACTGAGGTCTCAGAATAAACCTCACTTACCTCCCAAGTTCACAGGACACAACAGGACGCCGGAGCTTCTCCTGGCTCAGGGAGCAGTACTTCCACTTGGCAGCCAGCTCGGCATTTTTATCCACCTGTAGAAATTACTACAATTAGGGCCAGAAAGAAGTATTTGTTTCTGTCATGTGAAACTGTGCTTAAGGTGGTCTAGTGGCTGTTTGAGGCCAAAAAAAAGCTTAAAAAAAACACAACTAGCACGAACAGAAACAAAGTAAAAACTAAAGACCGCATTAAATACTTCATATTAAAAAGGCAGCAACTGTCTGTGAAGCACCAGCGGACAGAAAAATCCCTATTCTTATTAGAATGTGCTGGTCCACCTTAAATTCCTATGGCAGTTACCGCTATTTAAGGTGGACCGGACGAGCTGCAGAAACAGCAAAATGCTCGTGGCTGTTTTTAACTACCTTTTCCACCTTCTTAGGTCCTTTAACGAGTTCGTGCCTCTTGGGAATGGTCCCGCCGTCACAGCCCATGATTAAAATTAGTCTGTTATGATTTTATTGACTCTTAAAAACAGCAACCAGGTAAACAACCGAGGAGCGCGCGCAAAGAGGGACCCGCTTCCTGGACAGCGAGCTGCTTTGTAATGTCGCCACCTAGTGTTCGTTACGATGATGCAGTTCTATATTTTGAACGCTAGATGGAGCCAAACGCCTCCTCTCTGCTGAATAACCCCCAACCCCAACCTAAAGACTAACACCCCAGCAGCCATGCACAACTGGAGCTGGAGCTTTGGAACTGGATCACTCACCTCTGCTCATGAAAATGGGGTTTAACATAAAAGTAGACAGAGTGATCATACGTTTGGGTGAAGAGGAGATCGGGAACCAGGTCTGGTCTCGAAACTCAGTTGAGGCCTGGATTATTTTTGAAGAGACCAGGTCCTTTTGACCGGTTCCCTTTTTGTTCGATAGATGGTCAGGGGTTGGGCCTTTGGATTGATTTCACCCGCTCAGTAGCCAACATCCATAGTGGCCCACAGGGATTTTTCCCGGTTCTTCCAATGGTCAATCCATCCCTGTCGGGAACACAATGGAGTCCACCGTGGTTAGGAGGTAGATCAAGTAGATCTAAGCTGTGAGGTTATAAGCAAGTTTACCTTTAGAACCCTATGGCCAATTTTTCGTTTTTGTAGTTTGACATACTTTTATTTCCCAAAATTAGTTTTTGTGTTTTTGAGCTGAAGATGCAAGATTTTTTAGTTATCTGTAATGATTAGATTGACACATATATTTATAATAGTAGCTTCCTCCAAATAATTGACAGTGGTCCAAATAAAGTAAATATATATATACTGATTGATTAATAATATGATTGAAAGAACCCATGCATTTAATACTCAATAAGCTTTTATATCAATTCATGGCATAACAGGTGCAATGTGATACCCATAAATGTGTATTATCTAGATGATTTCAAAGGGCCCACCTGCTGAAGGGAGGTCTCACCTCTGTTTCTGCTGAAGAGGACATTGGGGACACAGAGGAGTCCACTGTGGTTAGGATGTTGCGGCCAGGAGTAGAAGAGAAAGATGGGCCTGTCACTGGAGCTCTGCAGCCCAAGCATAGAAGTGATTGCTGTCATGAAATCAACCAGAAATCTTGGATATTCACTTTATTTAGATCCCAAAATAAAGACATTTCAGGGGAAAAAGAAGATGTATTGTCATCCTAAGTGTGGGGGAACTTTCCCAGCATCATCTGAAGTCAAATTTCTCTCACCTTCAACAATGAATATGAATAGAAATGGTCAGTGACAGGTCCCTGCTCCGGTTCTAAGGTCTGAAAGATAAAGGTTGTCTTAAGTGCTAATAAAAATCTATTTCCTGAGTCTCCCAGAGATGGTGATTGGTTTACCATTGATGTGCACCTAGGAGTGCCATTAGTTTGTACAGCAGGCTTCATGGAAGACTATGGCTACATGATTGATGTGCACAAATGTGTTTCAAGCTATTATGTTAAAAGTTAACGACACAGTTATCTAAATATCTATATACAGCAGTTTATGTAACACGATTTATGGCAACCAAATGTTTAGGAGGGTGGATCTTCATTAGATTACATGGCATGACATTAGGTTGTGTCTTTATACTCATTTAAGAGTCTTTGAAACAAGTTCTTTAGCTACAGTCTGAATGCTGGGTGGTGGGATAAATAGAGAGTTATTATCTCAGCATCCCCACAAAAGTCCTAAAGCTTGACCTGACTGAGTCCAGATCTTAAGATGCTTATTTCTTCAAACAGCTTCTTTAAAAGGAGCAGGAGAACCTAAGGTCTACCTTGTGCATGCAATCAGAATCTTGCCTCACAACGTAATGGAATCAGTCTGAACCGGCCTTTGAACCTGAAGCAGGCATTAGCTGCACTCATCAGGCATGGTGGGGCAGCAAGTCAAATGCATTTAGCATCTCTAATTGGGCAGGCATCTCGCTGTTTGTACTGGCAGAGGCCTCTCCCAACCAAAAGAGTCTCCATCTACTCGAAGGAGGCCAGAATTCTGGAAACCTGAGGAATGCAACTTTTCTTCTCTCTGCTTTTTCTCCTGCAAAGCAGGAAGCGAAGCATACCGGGGACATTTTGGCAGGCCGATATGGTATAGAGATCATACAGCGCATTCGGGGTTAAAATAATAACTGCTTGACTGGGGAAGGGAAGGCATATCTTGATTCAATTTCAAAAGGTAGTCCATCAAAATATGTGCAATGGGAAAAGAATGTAAGACCTTTAGAAAATGGGAGGCTTTTTTGCGCCTTATTTAATCCGAATGCACCTGGAGCTGTATTAGACCAATCTGTCAGTTATAGTGGCCGTAATGGTAAATTTCTCCACTCAAAATGTTTCTAGACTCATCGTTACAAATTGAATAAGGGTTATCATAGAGCAGTGACTAAAGCTCACTAAAACGACTTTAGGAAGGGTGTCTATGACATTAGTGAGGTCTATTATTACTGAGCGCTGTTAAGCATCTTTACAATAATCTTAATCATGATCATATTAATCATTCACACTGTGTTATCGAGCCGTTCTTTACATGGCAGTTCAGACTCAGATCTGCAAAAACAGCTCTTTAAAGAACCATCCATTTAAAACTTTTTTTTTTTTTTTTTTTTTTTGTGCAGTTTTACAACAATGATCTTGGAGAGCCCCTGCCTTAATCTTTCTTGATCCACCAGTTCAACTCAGGAAGCATTTTTTTTTATTAGCCGATGGGTTGAGTCAGGTCTGTTGGTGCAAATGACAAACTAAAATGTGCAGAGTAGTGGGTATTCCAGGACAAGGGTCAAGAACTACTTCTTCAGGACAAATAAGAATTGTTCATTCTTGGCAGTGGTGATGAGTCTTCCACCTGATCTGTCTTCCTGAGGATTTCAGCTCTAACACTGCTCGACTCAGTTTGTCTCATTGCTTTCGGGAGTTTTAAGGCTGATTTATATTCCCATTTATATGTGTCAGTTACAAATAATGTCACCATGACTGCCAACATATTTCTATGCATCCTTTACATAGGTGTGGATTACATATTAATATGGGTGGATTCATCGGATATGTACAGGTATTATCTGATTTTCAGCCCAAATAAGAGGTGGCAGAAGTTCCAAGTCCCGTACTTAAGTAAAAGTACAAGTATTCCAGTTAAATAAATGTTAAAGTATATGTACTTTTCAGCTGAACACAACCTTTACACTGAACATAAATCTTGGTTTATGCTAAAACTGCAGCATCATCTGCAATCATAAATCATAAAAATCATATTCTCTGATTTTTGTTCAGCAAAACTAAAACTAACACAAAATTCTGAGTTCAATATATTTCGTATTCAGTTCACAGGTAACAGATGTGTTAATATATGGTTTTCAGCTCTGATATGCTGAACATGATTAGTTTTACTGAATGCCACCAGTATAATCACCAAATGTGACTGTACCTGATACTTTCAGTGGGGAAAATAGGTTTTTGATACACTGCTGATTTTGCAAGTTTGCCCACCTACAGAGAATTGAGATTCTTCTTAAGTCTGTTATTTTTATAGACTGTAATTATTGCATGAAATAAGTATTTGATACAATAGAAAAACAGAATTTAATATTTGGTACACTTTTGTTTGAGATTACAGAGGTCAGATGTTTCCTGTAGTCCTTGACCATATCTGCACACACTGCAGCAGGGATTCTGGTCCACTCCTTCAGACAGATCTTCTCCAGATCTTTTGGGGCTGTCACTGGGCAGCATTGAGTTTCCGCTCCTTGCAAAGATTTTCTATTGGGTTCAGGTCTGGAGACTGGCTAGGCCACACCAGGACCTTGAAAGACTTCTTACAGAGCCACCCCTTAGCTGTCCTAGCTGTGTGTTTTGGGTTATTGTCATGCTGGAAGACCCAGCCATGAGGGAAGGAGGTTGTTGTCCAAAACCTCCCTTCAGTGCAGTGCAGTCGTCATGTCCCCTTTGCAGAAAAGCATCCCCAGTGAATGATGTTTCCACCCCAATGCATCATGGTTGGAATGACATTCTCATTCTTCTTCTTCCTCTAAACATGTGTGGAGTGGATTGGAGTTGATACCAAAAGATCTATTTTGGTCTCATTTGAACACATGACCTTCTCCCTTTCCTCCTCTGGATCATTCAGATGGTCAGTAGCAAATGTCAAACAGGCCTGGACATGTGCTGGCATGAGCAGGGAATCTTGCATGCCCTGCAGGATTTTAATCCATGATGGAGTAGTGTGTTACTAAAAGTAATCTTTGAGACTGTGGTCCCAGCTCTCTTCACATCATTAACAAGGTCCTCCCATGTAGTTCTGGGCTGATTACTAACTTTTTTCAGAATCATCCTTACCCCACGTGGCGAGATCTTGTATGGAGCCCCAGACCGAGGACGACTGACTGTCATCTTGTATTTCTTCCATTTTCTAATAATTGTGCCAACAGTTGCTTCCTTCTCACCAAGCTGCTTGCCTATTGTCATGTGGCTCATCCCAGTGTTGTGCAGTTCTACAATTTTGTCCTTGATGTCCTTAGACAGCTCTTTGGTCCTGGCCATAGTGGAAAGGTTGAAGTATGATTGATTGAGTGTGTGGACCGGTGTCTTTTATACAAGTAACAAGTTCAAACAGGTGCAATTAATACAGGTTAAGAGTGCAGAATAGGAGGCCTTCTTAAAGAAAGCTTAACAGGTCTACATTATAAAGTCACATCATAAAGTCTACATTATTTTTGTTCAAAGAAGCAAAAGAAAATTCAAGATATGAATCATGTTTAACATGTTAAACATTATTTAAGCATGAATACAAATGCACAAATAATAATATCACAGAAATAACACAAAGCAAATGAAATGTACAAGATTGCAGACAGAAGGCTCCATCCAATAATCCTTATTTGTATTGTTACATTGCACATAAATAAACAAAAAAATGTGGCAGCTGCAAGAAGATCTGCAAAAAGAATGTCCTTCAAGTAGTCCAGTTTCCTTCAACCAACCCAAAAGCACACATGCTAGGTGAATTCCAGCTAGGTCCAGGAAGAAGCAGATAATAAAATGGATGCATAGCTCCAGCCTATTGATTGGCCATACCTAGTGCCAAAATCACTCTTATTTGACTGGAACCAGGTGACAACCACAAACTAAGAACATTTGAAGCAACCCCTGACATGTCCTAACCGCAAATGATAGGAGTGACAAGAGGAAAATGAATATATCACAGTTCATGATACCACTGGTACTTCCCTTATTGCATTATTGCAAAACTCTCCTTTTTTGCCACAACTGTTTTATGAGTTTGTTTATTTGGCCTTTCTGTATAACTTCCTGTTGCAATAATTAAAAGAAGAGGAGACTTACAATTGAACCCCATGTTGACAATCAACCTGTTTATACTATCACATCATATGATTTAGTCTGGGTTGTACTTGCAAATAATTGTTTGCCTTTTCTCAGGAACACTGTCAGCATTCTTTTTTCATTTAAGAAACATGACAAAAATATTGTGTTTTGAAGCATAATATATCTGTATCCACCACCTTCCACAGAAGAAGGCCTGCATCTATGGTTGAAGGAAGCTCAATTAAAAACATCCATCCAAAGTTCACATCTGTTCTCACCATTGTGTGGAGAGGTAAGCAACTCCAGAACATCCTTTCCCAGAGAAGCTTGCTTATGAAGCTCCAGTAAAGTGGACACATCAGGTCCTTGTGAGACAGTCTAATAAGACGTTAATCTAAGAGCTAGCTAGTTATTTATGCTCTAAATAATATTAAACATTTTGTTGGAATGTTGGAATAATTAGTAGAACTAGATGGTCTCTCACATCACCACTCCACATCTGTTGCTGTCAAGAAGAAGCCCCATACTTGCATATTCCCTCAATACATATGTGTATTGGTCAGCATTTAGCCATATTTTCACTTACAAAATGAAATGCAGTGTTTAATGTTGCCACAACCCCAATCCTGGTCCAGATCATACAGATTAATGCAACTACCACCTCAGCCCTTCATACGTACAGACTTTATGAAGTCCAGCACACATTTTTATGGTGCAATTTTATCGCTGAAAGTAGCTGAAAACAAGAATATGATTACCATAATGCACACTTTCGGATGTTCATTATTTTTGTTGTATAATAGTTTTGCCCCTGAAAACTCCACGGTCCAATGCGGTCATTGTCATTTTCTCATGCTTTTTCTCTTTATTTCTCATGGAAAACTGTGCTGGTGCAATATGATGGAAGGGGGCACCCACCCACAGTGTTTTATCATCTATCATCAATATGATCGCCCACAGTGATAATACACTTCTTGTTCCATTTTCCTTGATTACGCCTGATTCACAGGCTCCACCTGACCTCACTCTTGGTAACAGAACTCCAGAAGATGTTTTCCACCACTCATGAGGAGCAGTAATTGGCAGCATCCATGGAGCTAACGAGGGAGGCCTGAAGGCCGAGAGTGAGGGGGAAAACCTCCACATGTGCAGTAGTGGAACAACCCCCCCCACATGCTCCACACTGCACACCCCTGCAAACCCCGGTTGCAGGCTGCCTGGGCCCGGTCGACTCTCGTTATGCTGAAGGGGGAGCAGAGGGCTCCTGACAGCTACTTGGCTTGGGCAGGGGATACCCATGGAGACAGGGACATACCTGTGGCTATCCATCTGTGTGTGTGTGTGTGTGTGTGTGTGTGTGTGTGTGTGTGTGTGTGTGTGTGTGTGTGTGTGTGTGTGTGTGTGTGTGTGTGCTGGTGGTGCATAGGGGCATTGCCACGCGGTAGCCCGTGCCAGACCTCATCTCTATGCAAACCCTAATAATAACAGGCCTCTCCTGCCCTCAGGCTGCATGCCTTTGCATATCAATGAGCTCCAACACTTTGCTTTTCCACATTTAGGTGTGTGAGAGCAAGACTGAGAGTTTGGTTTTGAACATTTACAGGAACAACTCGTAAAAAAATCAGAGAAAACAGAGTGGACCAAAAAAAGCAGTCTCGCGTGCTATTACAGACGATAGTGTTTCATAAAAAAAGGAAAGGACAAATCCTTATATGGGACATTTGAATGACCCTGTGTCCTGACACTGCATTAAAACAAACTCGTAAGTGTGTGTCTGGTAGAAAAGGTCTGGCACTGGGGAACTAAACACAACAGTGTGTGTGTGCCTAAACCTGAGAGCCACTTCTGCCACTGCCAGGACCCGTCCGACCAGGAAGTTTTAGAGACCCCATGTGACTGAGGGCTCCTGTCTCTTTCTCTCTCTCTCTCTCTCTCTCTCTCTCTCTCTCTCTCTCTCTCTCTCTCTCCCACACACACACACACAAGACCCATACCCAGTGCTCCTTTTTGTTTATTTTCTGGTGCCCTGAGCAGATGAAAACCCATACAGTTTCCAGAAAACCTTTAAATGAACAGCTGCTGCTTTACTGAGTCTCTCTTAACCAACCATCTCTCAGCCTTTCCTCCTCTCTCTCTCTTGCTTTCTCCTCTATTCTCCCCTGCATGTGTTTCTCATAAAGACCTGAGCGTCTGGCCTTGCATAAATGTTTTTGGTGCGTTCCTTTTGGGACCAGCTCTGTCTTTACTGTGTGGGCTAATCAGCTGTAAATTCTGTTTTAAGAAGGAAAGCAGAGGGAGGGAAGGAGTTAACCCAGTGAGGCCCATTGCACAATAACTCTCTCTCAAAGCAGAGGATAAGGGAGAGAGGTGTGCTGCAAAAGAAAGAGAGAGAGAGAGAGAGAGAGAGGAAAGAGGAAAAAGTTCTGGGGTTTGACAAATGATCTAATAAAGGGGCAGAAGGATTACAGGCTGGGCGCCTGTTGGGAAGAGGAAGTGGCATGGTAAATATTTTTAAAAGCTGTCAATAAATTTACAGTGATGAGTCAAGAGTGCTGTCTATAGAGTAGGCCATCAGGAGAGGTATTACATTACTAGTATGTACTCTGTTCAGAATAAAATGTAGTATGTAACATTGTTTTGAGGTGAGAGAGATTTGACTATGCAGTTATGAATGTAGTAACTGGTCGGTTACACTAGTTATCAGTCAGATGGTCACTTGGTGAGACAACAGTTATGAATTGTTTAAACAAAATCAAACAGAAGACTCACAAAAACGCAGTAAAGATGCATTGCCAACATCAGACAACAAATTTCAAAATTATTTCTTTATTTCTGTTTAAAACCTTTCCCTGTATGTCAGATCCAATGTCGACAATCCATCTGCTTATAATATCCCATCATATCTAAGGTAGTCTACATTGTACTTGCGGATGATATTTTGTTTTCTGAGGTACAGTGTCACAGTTCTTTCTTCATCAGACGCTGTTGTCTCAGACTGATAATGTTTAATTTGCCTTGCAATAATAGTTATCTGTGCATTTATATTAGAGCTGATATCATTTGTAACATAATTGATCTCTTGAATTTTACTTATGTGAAACATTTTTCACAGACTTTTGTGACATAGAGTGCTTCGCTGATCTGTAGAGAGTGTTTCGCGGCCCACTGGTGGTCCCCAGCCCACAGGATCAGAAACCCTGCCCTAGTAAATCTCATTGCTGAAATGGTACTGTTATCTATAAATGAAGCAACTGCCAATTGCCAATAAATTATCTAAAAAGTTGAGTATCTCAAACTAATGACTTTCAAAATAAGATATTTGGGGGTTTTTTTCTGTAACCTATTTTTTCAACTGAACATTTGAAAATGTAACCAAGTGTCATGTCAGAAAGTGAAAATTCCTAATAATCTATATATTTGGTGATAGGATTCTATAAAGGTTCATTAGTGTGTTTAAATGGTTCTTTGCTTGGTTACATGGTTCCTATATAAAAATGCTATATAAACATTTGAGATGGAAATATAGTTCAGTTCAGGTACAAGCTTAAAAGGGACTGTATATGATTCTGGAGAACAACTGCTGAACTGACTGTTGAATGACTAAACTCAACAGCAAAACAAACACAATCCTTCAGAAGCTCCGCCCCTAAATTCAATGGTAAGTCAATGTGTTTGCATTCACTCAATAATCAATAATCTAATAGGTGCAGAAAATCTGGTTTTGTTAGTAATATATCAGTAATCAACAATCTGAGTTATCAGATAATGGAAAACTCCAGGTGTACTCAAATCAAGCAGTAACACGGTTTGGAACCAGACAATAATCTCACAGAATAAGACATGAATTGACAACCTAGACTTCATGCTTCATATAGGCTTTTTTATACACTGAACCACAGAAAATGAGAAATATTTAATGCCTTCTGTTATACGTTATGTTGTTGATTTTAGTGTTGCTGCAACTATAAATCTAGTTTTGCATATATGCACAGAGCTAAACTCCAGAGCTGTATTTCTTAGTTGGATCTTTAGACCTTTCTCTGATCTGAGAAATCAGAGTATGCTGTTTACATGACCACTTGAATAATTACAGAAATCCAATTATGAATGGCTTACTGAGCATATGTAAAAATATTCACTTTATTAGAGGAATAGAGCAACATCCTCATCCCTCTTCATGTATTTCAACACCCCACACCCCCCCACCCCCCGAATCAGCCACTCATTAACAAAGCAAGATCTGCATTGTGCTTAAACATAATAGCAGTAGGCATTATGTTGTGTGTATATTTCTGTTCAAAACAGAATGTTTTTGTTTTTAATTTTGTGCCTGAATCATCCATTATATATTAAAGTGTGTGGTTTTAATATGTTATATTGCTTTAGCAATAATTAAGCAAACATGTTTCATACATTTCTTCCTTTGCTGCATGCACACATGTTTATTGTCCTAAGATTGCTCCTTTTTTTGAATTTGAGCTATGAGGCTGATGTAGCTTATACACAGCACACTGATACTACATTATACACTGTTATGTATAAAAATGGACAAAAGCACAAAGAAACAGCACTGGCAAAATTGTTGGACAATACTTCACATTTTAGGTTGATCAAGATAAATAAACTCATTCCAGATCATCAACTGTTTTTGCTTCACTTGCTTTCCAATCATGCTCAGCCAAATCCCGCAACCCTTGCTTCTTTCTTGCATAAGGTCTTTGTGTCTATAAAAGTCACTCGTAGTCTTTTTCCCACACTGTTCATCCTGCCTTGTTAGTCATCAGTCTATTAAATCTAATTTAAGCAGTTCACCTGTGCTAGCTGGGGGGCAGTTGTTTCCTGCGGATGACCCAGATTGAGTGATGTGTTGATGAAGTAAGAAAGATGGCTAGGGGACAGGCCTGTAGACACTTGCTCTGACGCCCAGAGAATGGAGTGTTTCATTAGAGGAGATAAGGATGGTGAGCTGGAAAGGACAGAGATGATGGAGAGGTTTAATTTTAAGGACTCCTGTCGTTCATTCTTGGCCTGTCTTAATGTTGTATCTTCTAGTCTTGTGATAGTATGTTAAGTGCCAAAATATGGTTTCTTGTGAATAAGGAAAACGTATAAGGTTTCCATGCAGCATATCGGAACAAATCATTGTGTGTTTACGGGAAAAGGAAAATCAACCTTAATGTAATTTAATACAGTAATAAAGTAATTTTGGCCTATTCATTGTGTAAATCTGACTGCATGAAAAAAAGGAATGATACAGTGGTTTCCTCTCTGGTTTTGTTTCCAAAGTGCTCACCAGCTACATTTTGTATACTAGATGTGAACTGATTAGGTCCTGATCTCAAGCTCTTCTGCCCCTTCTGAAAAGGACCCCAAGCTCCCCTGATACATTGCCTTTACCATCTTTACCTTCCAGCTACTGGACCTGGACTAGTTTCCCACCCTGCCATGGACTAGTTGCTCACCCACCATCAGCAACTGTGTAGAAATGTACTGTTACTCTTATGTCCACCAGCAAACTAACATTACTTCAGTATACCTGAATATTAGAACAGAGGTGTGGGGGTCCAGTGTCCCCTAACTGTGTATATGTAGTTTGACCAGAGGAGGATGGGTCCCCCTTGTGAGCCTGGTTCCTCCCAAGGTTTCTTTCTCCAGCTCTGAGGGAGTTTTTTTTGCCACTCTCGCCCGTTGGCTTGCTCACTATAGAATGTGTCTTTTATCCTTTGTTGCTGTGTTGTTAACCTTCTTATTTCTTGATTACTGTGAAGCTGCTCTGTGACAACTTCTGCTGTGAAGAGCTCTATACAAATAAATATTGATTTGATTTGATATGCTTTTGAGACGATTGAGGTGTTTGTGAATTAATTCTTCTAATGAATACGTTCAGCTACTTGCACCTATTGCTGACACAGATGTGCAAATGCCCACACAGTTGGTAAAGTCCCTGTAGCAAAGTTTTATCAATAGAATAGGACTCAACAAGCAGAAAAACATGAACTTGTTGACACTGTACATAATGTTAGATGTGGGCTAGAGGGGTACAAAAAAAACAGCACTGAGCTGTGGAGCAGTGGAACTGTGTTCTCTGGAATGATGGCGCTCCATCCAGTACGTCTGTGATGGGTTAGGGAGTTGGGAATGAGGTGGCCACACTCTCAGGCTTTTGATGCTGTACCAACCTGTACCAACATGAACTAACACAAATATTCAAGTGACTCCCTTAACTTATTGTTGCCACACTTTATAGCATTTTATATTTGTTATGGAAACTCACTTCTGAAGTATTAAATACAGCATGTCTTTGCATTATGCAAAATGTTAGCTATTTATTAGAAGGAACTTTTAAACCAGGTTTTGTCCGACAGCAACAACATCCACATTAGACAATAAAAGAGTTAATACTGCAATTGTGTAAAATTGCACTGAAATGGGGATATTATTGGTTACAGTAATACCTGTTAGTGTAAAGAAATCAGATATGTATATAGTTTTGTACTTTATAAATTGGCACACCTGCTCATTCAAAAGACTTATTGCTGCTTTTGTTGGAGTAACTGTCTCTACTGCCCAGGAAATTATTTTTATGAGATTTTGGGACATTGCTTTGAGAATGTGATTGCAGTCAGCAACAAGAGCTTTGATTAGGTCTGATTATTGGATGATCAGCACCCCACCTCATCCCCAATTCCTCATCTCAATACCCAAACGTACTGCATGATGCACCATCATTCTAAAGGAAGCATTTGAGAATTGTTGTGAGGATTTTGTTGCACTCATCAACAAGAGCCTGAGACTGAGTTTGGATGATCACCTCCCCACCTCACCCCCAGTTCCCTAACCACATATGAATTGGATGGAGCACCATAATTCCAGAGAACACAGTTACTCTGCTCTACACCTCAATGCTGGGGGGCTATATACCAGTTAGCACATACCTGGCATTAGGCATGGTGCCAATAGTTTCATGTGTGACAGGAAGTTCTATTCTATTGCTTATACTTCTTTACATGGACTAGACAACCCGTGTATGAACATTTGTAGATCTGTCTCAGTAATGGGTGCAACATGGACTAGCTGAATGCATTCATTAGTAGAGGTGTCCACAAATATTTGGACATAGTGTGCATCTGTCTTATAGCATCTCCAGCATTTGGTCAGTGACCAAGGACAATACTTTGCCTGCTTTTCTGAAAACACTAATATCCACTGACTCATAACACACAAAGAGTATCTGCCTATTGGCTTCTATTATAAACATGTTTCAAGTGAACTCTTTTTATAGGTTCAGGGATGCTACAGATGTTCCAGATAATATACTGAATGTATAACTGTAATTCACACACAGATGTCCAAGAGCATCTTTCAAACAGAGGACCACAATAATATCTCTATTTTGAGGCTTTTATAGGCCACAAAATGCAGTGAATGAGTTTCAGTTGCCATAAAAGAGCCGTGCTGTTGTAGATAAACGGCTGCAATATTCCAGACAATTCAACCGACAAGAGTTTTGAATGAAAATAAACCCTGCATTACTGCATTGGGTGTTCACCCAGACACACATTTCTGACCAGAGAATGAAAACAAAACAAGGCAGTAAATTCAATTTCAAGACCTCCCTGTCTTCACACTTCAGCCTGAAAACAGTCAAGTGTTAATTCACTATTGCTCCCGCCCTAGCATCCAAGCACGTACTCAGTAACGCTGTCCCAAATAAAATCCTTTCTAAAGAAGTGTTCCAGCAATGAGGTTGTGAGGTCAAGGGCTGAATATTTGGTAGGCTCGAAAGCCAGTGGTAAAACTGCAGCATAATTGTGGTCTGAAGAAATCCTGACAATGGCCAATGCTGGCATATACAGACATACCTTGGCTTGCATAATTTGCTCAGGCATTTCCTAAGCGTAATGATCCATGTGTGTGAATTGATCTGTGAATTTTAAATGCCTTGCTACTTTACCACGTCATCACCACACACACATACTCACACATGCACACACACACACCTTCCCTGAGTAGATCAGAACAACCAAGGATGTGGGCTGTTTCCTCACATTAAGGAGGAGGTTGAGGACATTCTTGCTCAGTGAGCCGTTGCTCCAGTCCCTTTCTTTTCCTTTTTTCCCTTTCTGCATTTGTTAAGCACTGGGAATAACGTCACACCTAATCCACTGAATTGCGCCTGTGCCTCCCAGCTGCCTCCCTGATACTGTTTCATTAACTCCGGCCTGTGGTGTGTCCATGCTGGCGGTAGCTGTTGAACTACACAGAGGAGGAGGGCTTTCTTTGCTCACTCAATGAGCTCGTCACAAATGCTTCACGGGGAGAACCAGTGCCCAGCTTCCACTTTCCTTCATCACCTCCTTTATATTCTTCTTCACTGCAGATTTCTCCTCACCTTGCTTTTCCATCTTCATTTCAGTGTCTAGTTCCTGCTTTTGCATGAACCTCTTGATTTGTTCACTCCTAGTCTAAGCTTACTTTGCACTTTCAGACCAATGGTCCTACAGACTATAGACAATTTATTAATTCCCTGTAAATTACATATATGTTCATACTTGGCAAATGCAATATTTGCATATATGCTACATATCTGTCAAAATACATAAACATTGTCACTTTTATAGGTCACATTTTTGTTGTCATATGGTCACCTATAAGGTCTTTATATGTTTGATGGATGGTGCTAAATACAGGGGTATTCTGGAGCAAAATCTGTTTCAGTCTGTTAGTGATTTGAGCCAGGGATGGAAGTTCACCTTCCAACAGGACAGTGACCCAAAGCATACTGCTAAAGCAACATTTGAATGGTTTAAGGGGAAATGTGTAAATGTATCAGAATGGCCTAGTCAAAGCCCAGACCTTAATCCAATTCAGAATCTGTGGTCAGACTTGAAGATTGCTGTTCACCAGAGGAAACCATCTAACTTAAAGGAACTGGAGCAGACTTGCCTTGATGAATGGGGAAAAATCCCAGTGGCAAGATGTGGCAAACGAATTGCAGCTGTAATTTCCACAGAAAGGGGGCTCAATGAAGTACTGACTTTAGGGGGCTGAATAGTTATGCACACTATAGTTTTCTGTTATTTTGTCTTATTTGTTGTTTTGTTCACAATAAAAACATTCTTCCAATTTGTAAAATGTCCCATGAACAGTTCCAAGTTGTGAGGTATCAAATCATGAAAAATGCCAAGGGTGGTGAATACTTTTGCAAGACACTGTATTTGCACTGTATGTGCAAATAAGAGAATATATAAACTAACAACACACTGTATGTATAATACACAAGTTATGTATAATAAAGTACTGTGTTTAGACAGTAAAATTAAACACCAATCAGCTCCATTTTAACAATATTGTGGGTTATACATAATATGGTCTCACTGTACAAATAAAAAAAAAACATACAGTTGACAGTTATACATTATGTGGACAAAAATATTGGGACACCTTTTCATTGATTGTTTCTTCTAAAATCAGGGTGTTAGCTTGTCTTGGATTTGTTGGAATAATTGTCTCTACTGTTTAGGGAAGGCTTTTTGCTTGGTTTTGGAGCATTCCTGTGAAGATTTCATTGCATTTAGTCACAAGAGTATTAGTGAGGTAAGGATGTCGGATGATCACCACCCCATCTCATTACCCCAACTCCTTAACTCAACCCAAATGTATTAATGCACCATCATTCCACAGAACAATGTTGAAAATTTCACTTCTCATTTATAGCATAGGAAACTAAAGGAGTAAATACAGTAGGCTGACCACACAATCTATTTTCCCCAGATGTATCCTCATTTTGGGATGTGAAAATGCATCCAGCCGAAATGTATAAATTGTGTACAGTGTCTAGGATATTGCATTTATGTCATATCAGCATTTGCTTATGCAGTTTAATTCTATAGCTTAAAGCACAAATCAGTTGAACTTTAGGCCTACTTGAGACCGCAATATTCTAAACATGATGGATGCCTATGTGTCCCCAGAATACTCTTTTTTGAAAATCTTAATATGTTCACACTAAAGCAATGTACTGTTTGATATATGGAGAAAAGTTTTATTTTTGTTTTTTCTTGTTTTTTGTTTTATTGCTTTGTTTTGTTTTTTATATACGTCTTCTTCAGTCTAGTATCCATTTACTTCAACACTGGTCACCATAAGCAACAGCAAAAACACTTGCAATGCATCCTAACCAAATACATTACTTAAGCAAGCACACACCATACCCCAACACCTCACTAAATCAAGCCAATGCCAGTTCCAATTACCGTCAACTTGCTCTGTGCCCAATGGGGGAAAGCCAAAGTCTGGGGTTTCATAACCGCAGTCAAGCTATAGAATCTACTCTCTCTTTTTCTGGTAAAACAAAAGAACCTCAATTGGGGAAATATTCTTTAAAAGAGTTTATAATGACACAAACTTCAAATGTTTTCACTTGCAATGGTTTTTGCAAGCCTGTTTCTTATAGTTGTTGTATGCTTTTCATCTCTTTCTCTCTCGCTCTGTCTGTCTCTCTCTCACTCTCTCTCAGTTAAGTGCAAACTGCCTTTGCGGTTCGTTTTCTTTGGCAAGTCCCTCAGGTTTGTGGTTTTATGCATAAGCAGATGCTCAGGGCATCAAGGCTGTGCAATTCCTTCAGTCTCACTTAATCCAGCTAAAATAGGGGGAGTGTGAGTCAAAGTGTTTCTTGACGTGATGAGCTTTCCCCAATCAGTGTAGTCAGTCAGACACGGGCTTCCCTCATAGCCTAGACGCCCATCTTTGCTTTTCCACTCACCCTACCTGCCACGTATGTGTGCTTACTATGCCATTTTTTAGCTGTTGAACAACTGCCCTGTGTTGAGTAAAAGCTGCAGTTGGCACATGTTTGTGCTAAATTGCATGGTAATCAGTGTTACACCACTCTTAAGGCTAAAGCCTGTAAAATGAATTTAGAATCTGGAGATCAAACTGGAGATAGACTACTGGATGAATAATGACAACTGTGAAATGTGGACTACCATGATATATTTTAGGTCACTAAAGCTATTAAAAATGGTACTGTAAAATTAAAGATGGTTGCCCTTACAATAGACAGTAATATGTTCACTTTAGAAAACGAATTAACAGTAAGTTTGCTTTGGCTTTTGTGACATCCCTGTCATCCATGACTATTGCTAACCCACAAGGCTGTTGTCCAACATCCCCAGTCCTGAGCCCTTAAACTCTGCGGCCTGCTGTTTAGAATCCGTGCCCCCATGTTCATCGATTAACGGCCCCACTTGCTATTCAAAAACAAATAGCTGCAACTTCCCCTGGAATCCGAGTCAAAACAAGCGTAGGCCGAGCATGTCCACAGCACCCTGGCCAAATCAGCACCAGATGTCTCCTGAACCGTTCCTCTGCTCTCCTCTCACCTCCCCTTTTCCTCCTTCCCTCCTTCCTGTCTGGAATTCCACATTCCGTGCGGATGGGGATATGTGGTGGCGGTGGTGCTACGGGTACCCCGGAGGCCTCTACTATTGACGATTTATTTAGTGGGATTTTAAGGCAAGCCCTTGTGTGTTCCTTCTTATCAGGGCTGAGAAATGAGTGCAGTCTACACACATTTCAAACCCTCATACTCACACACATGTGTGCACAGCCTTGCCGGGAAATCGGCCAAACCGAGGGGAAAGGTTGGCCTATATGAATCTCTTAACATTCTCCACCTGCATGCCACAGCGAACAGAGTCTATTCTTTCAGCCCCAGCCAGCCTCTGCATGTCTCCGCAAGGGGCGAGTATGAGAGAGCCAGAGCCTCAGCCAAAGAGGCAGCAAATCGGCCCCTTCAGCCCACCCAAAACCGTTCAGCACCCCGCCTGTCGACACACACCATTCACACTGTTCCCGCAGCCAGGGAGAGAAGACTAATTTACTTTTCTACTTGAGTGCAGTAGGAAAACAACTGCCCTGCAGTGACTAAACAAAGCAGCCACTCGGGAGATGACAGCAGCCCTTCTAAAGGCTTTCTCTATCCTCCGCTAGCCTGTACGTCTGAGGATATTTAGTGAGAGAGCGCGCGTGCGCACACACACACACACACACACACACACACACACACACACACAAAGACACATACTGTCAGACTGTGTGACGAACAGAAAAAAAGCATCCCAATATTGTCTTTAAGGCTCAGGAGTGACTCAGGGCTCCACTATGGGTCCGCTGAGAGCTTCAACAAAGCGAATGAGTCAGAGTGTTTGAAGTCGGAGAGGGGTTGATGGCTTTGGATTTATGACCCCCACCCCCTTCTGCTCACATGTAAAAGTGGCCACTGGAAGGCAGGCTTTGTATAGGAATTACGGAATCGCCAGCTGATGACAAGACCTATGAGGATGGGAATGTTGTGTGTGCAAACAATTCAAATATAATGCTCATGTAAGACATTTAACAATGAAACCTCCAGCTTTATGAAACATATTTTTAATCCTTGTAGTAAATCAACTTATGCCCAGGATATTCCATTCATTTTCCTGCACTTTAGATAGTCAGTGATTGCGTTCCCAATGAAGCTGCCACAACATTGTATTCATTTACCACAGACTGACTTTCTACATCCCTCCAATCAGAGTATAGGGACTGCAGACGTCCATTCCAGTGGGGGCTGATGATGGGGGACACTTGTGGGAAGGAAAAGCTCTCATTGCCAGGGATCAGCTTGTGTAAACATTCAGGTTAATGAAGCTCACTGCCCCTAATCCCTTCTTCCCCACTCGACCCCCCTTCTTCTAGCTTAATCCAACAGCACAACCTCAACCTGTCAATCAACTTGCCCCAAGGCCTGTGTGTGTGTGTGTGTGTGTGTGTGTGTGTGTGTGTGTGTGGCTGTTTGTCCACATGTGAGCTTAGGGGGTGCATCAAGGGTGAATTCTGGGCCCAAGTCCTGCTCGGATCCAGATGAGGGCTAAGAGGTGCACCCTCGTGAGTAAGTACACAACTCTAATCAACTCCACATGATTCCAACTGAGACTTTTCAGCAGCACCAGGAACACTTACAGCATGACCTACTGCTCTGGGTTCCAGACACAGGGCATTTATGAGGATGGTAATATGCCTTTTGTGCCACACATGAGAACAAAAGTGAACTCTATGAAATGGTATGACAGTAAATTTCTCAGTGATTGACTTCAAAATGGCACTACAAGGCTAAGTTTGTTGTCTTATATGCATTCAGTACAAAAGCAGTGTTTAGAAAATAAGATTATTTTATATTTTACATAAACTGAAAAATGTGCTGATCAGTTATTTATCTCAGCGTTACAAAGCTCTACTAAAGCATGAGTAGACCAATAAATCACTGTGCTGAACTGAAGGGTGATCAAGAGGCCAAAAATAGGAGTCTGTGCCCCTCACACATTATTCTCTCTCCAACCGTAAATTCCAAATGATGAAAAAATCAGCAGAATAAAGCCAACCAGCACAGTCACTTGTCCAGACTGACAACCAGGGCTAAAATTGGGCTACAAATCACCCTGGCTTAAAGCTTGAATAGACTGATAAATCACTGCAGATCAGTTAATTATCTCAGCGTTACTAAACTCAACTAAATCATGAGTAGACTAATAAAACAGTGTGCTGAACAGTTACTTATCTCAGCGTTACTCAGTTCTGCTAAAGCACCTGCAGCAAAAAAGAACTTAGGAAAATGTTTTTTCATGAGGGTTTTTTTCAATTTTTCAATTAAATATATATCACGTATCTAATATATATTATTCCTAGTCATTACTTGGTCCATTCAACAGGGAATGTTCACCCAAAAACCAACATGTTAAAAACCAAACTTACATCCAGCCTTGTGTTCTCAGAGGAGATGTTTGAGAACACACAAGTAAAGTCTGGAAATAAATGTAAATCTAGGAGAATAAGTCTTTTACTTCCTTGCTAAAAGGAACAATATTTGCCTTCGGCCAGTTAAATTAGGCCATAGCTTCTCCTTTTTCACCATATCGCTTCCAAATCACTGCAATTATGCATTACCACACACCTACTCAGCCCCTGAGGCACTCTTTTAAGAAATTTAGACATTAGTTTCAAAAAAGTCTAAAAATATCCTAAGATAACATTGGTGAGCATCAGAATATTCACTTCTTTTACAGTTTTTCTTTCTGCCATTTGGCTTATCAAGTTCTCAAAACCATAACTTCTTATGTCTGCTGTAAGTTTGATTTTTTTTTTTTAAAGAACAGTATTGAGATATTTGAAAGGACTTTAAAGATGACCCTGTTCTTTTTTTTTTTGCAGTTCTGCAGTGACACATCTTCAGGAAAAGCAATAAACTCGTTGGCATGACTAATATGTTGGGTATTACAATACCGTCCTTGCTTGTCTTGTCTCTATGTTCTCACACGTCTCTCTTTTCTTTTCACCTGCATGCTCTCTCACTCTTTCTCTGTCCGTTTTAGGAGCAGTCAGAAGGAGGGAGCATTTATTAGGGTGCAGTTATTGTGATGAAGTTGATTTATGAGCAGACCTTCTCTTTCCTTTCACTCGTTCCCTCTATTCTCGTAAATCAGACAAGTGCTGAGCTCTTGGCACTTAGCCACCCTTACCAAAGAGACACCTTGGGGGAACATTGGAAGTCAAAACGCCCTGAGACCTTCCCTCTGCTTTCATATCAACGCATTTTATCCTCCATTCAATCACTGTCCACAAAAGTTGTTACAAGCAGCTATGGGTATTTTGCTTCTTTTGTGCATCCTCCTGGCCTCTTTGTCTTTACACAAAGGAAATGTTACAGTTTACTGCCTTCCTGTGTCCTGTTTGGAAGATATGTCATCTGTGAGAAGTAGGCCATGCAATGGTCTATATGAATATGCTGCTGTCTGACTATAGGAGGTGTATATTGTAGGCTTGCAATTACTTACTAAACACTGTTCAATTTCAAAATGCTACAAAGGGTTCTTTCAGTGTTTCAATTGAACCACCATTTAAACTGTTTTTAACTCTAACTTTTCCTTTCTCGCCATTTCCTTTCTCTGTGCTCCTTCGTGGTTCTGGAGGAATGGCTGCTGATGATATGATGTAATCATGAATGGATCATTTTGCAGAAAAGCACTAAAAGGTTAGCTAACATATGCATTGCTTAGTGTTGCTCTCATCTCATCTAATGTCCAACGGCATTATCTCACCGGTTACAGGCCTTGTCCAAAATCTCTAGCACTGCATTTGCATGCCGGATATGAGCCTTGTCCCACATCGTAAGGCATAGCATTGGCATGCCAGCTTCAGGCTTCATCCAAAATCACTAGTGTGACATGCTCTCTATGAGCCTCATCCGACATCACTACGACAGAGTTAGTGAGCCAGCTACGGCTCTTGTACAAAATTGCTAGTGTGGCATTAGCAGGAAGTGTGTCGTCTGTGATGGACTGGTGCTCTGTCCAAGGGGTATTCCTGTCTTGCGCCCAGATAGATCTGGATCCACTGTGACCCTCTTCAGGAAGAAGCTGATAAGATCAACTGATTGATTCTATATTGTAACTTACTTATGTATGGAACTAATTCTACAGTATTCTATGGCAGTGGTTCTCAATCATGGTCCTAGAGTACCTCTGCCCTATTTGTTTCATCAAGGGCTTGTCAGTTACTTCATTAGTTGGAACAGGTGTGTTAGAATTATTGAGAATACTAAAACAAGCAGGGCAGTGGTACTTCAGGAGCAGGATTGACAACCACTGTTCTATGGCATTACCTAAAGAACCCTCAGAAACACTTTCATTTTTATCACAAAATTTATTATATACCCTCTAACCCATTCATAATAAAAAAGGACAACCACAGCACCACTACTGACCAGATATTGTTTGGGTGGTGGACAATAAGTACAGCACTAATAGCAACAACAGGGTAGTGTGTATTTCTTTGATAATAGTGCATCAGGAGAAGTATTTTTGCTGACCACTGTATTAAATATGTCAACCTTGTTGGCAGACCTCTGTTCCTCATCCTCTGTCTCATCATCAGTGATCAGTTTCTGACTACAGGTCTGCTTTAGACTTGATGTTTTATTTAATGGAAAACTATTCTAAAGTGCCATTACTGTGTTTGTTATACTTACTGTGTTGTGAAGAGTCTACAACCCAAATGTTGACAGTGTTTTGTTTCGCTCATGGAGGGGGCCACAGGCAGCTGATAAAGTTTGATGAAATAGATGTATAGAGCTACAGCCAGTAACTGTAAAATCAGCCACAACATCCTAATCATAAAGGAAGACTGTGTGTCACCCTAGTTTTTCTGTTGTACAATACAAACATTTTGACACAGTTTTCATTTTTTTATTCTTCTACGGTAAAAACTGTTCTTCATTGTTTTTTGAGGGTTCTTTACTAAAACCAGTAGTTCTCGACAGAACCATGACAACCATTTGATATTTTTGTTGTTAATCATGAAAAAGGTTTCAACTTTATTGATTGTAGAAAGAAATTAATAATTTTTAATAATGATATGCTTTTAGTACCACTAGCTATAATTCCTAATAGAAATCATAATAGCAACAACAAAAAAATGCTCTAATTGAATCATCATCATCATCATCATCATCATCATCATCATCATCATCATCATCATCATCATCATAATAGGTATTATTTATTTATTTAGTGCATTTACATTAGCAGTGAAACCTCTCTCTCTCTCTCTCTCTCTCTCTCTCTCTCTCTCTCTCTCTCTCTCTCTAGACCGTGGTGTAAGTTCATTTAGCTGGCTCAGATACAGTCCTTATGAGTGGTGCAGAGGCCTCTAATAACTCTGGCAGTCAACATGAGATTGTTTGACAAGAAAAACATTGTTTTATTTGTTAAAAATGTTGTCCTTGTGTGTCCCTGTAACTAGGAAAAAGTAGCAAAAGAGAAAGAAAGAGTAAATTACAGCCCTTATGCAGCAAGAGACAAAAAGTGGAGGTGGTTTGGCCAGCAGACATAACCAAGGGCTTTTCCGTGCCATGGCACAGAAGCTAGTGCCCAGATCATGAAGAGCTGCACCTCTGCTTCTGACAGCATTATGCCAGAATCAACATGGCAGAGATACATAACCAAATCCAGCCACGGACGCTCACCACCGTTCCACAGCAGATACAGAGCAGAGATGACATGGGCTGTCTGGGCTTTTGGGGCTTGCCATGACTGGTCCTTCTCGCCAGAGTCTTTATGGAGGGCCCCAGCAGTTATTATTTCTATTAACAGGCATTTTATTCTCTATCCCTGATGCCAGCGTTCATTTTCACACAGCTGGTTCTGCTCAGACGGTGCATGTTTGCTTAACTTAAGAGGTGCTTTGCAAAATGCCGACTGATATTTTCCCTTCAGCACCCCCCTCTCCTCCCCTCCTCTCCTCTCCTCTCCTCTCCTCTCCTCTCCTCTCCTCTCCTCTNTTCCTAATAGAAATCATAATAGCAACAACAAAAAAATGCTCTAATTGAATCATCATCATCATCATCATCATCATCATCATCATAATCATCATCATCATCATCATCATAATAGGTATTATTTATTTATTTAGTGCATTTACATTAGCAGTGAAACCTCTCTCTCTCTCTCTCTCTCTCTCTCTCTCTCTCTCTCTCTCTCTCCCTCTCTCTCTCAGCCTATCAGAATGAGCCTGTATTGGACCTGAGCCAGAAAGCTCCAAGGGGGTGGGGGTAAGTCAGCTTGCAGACTGGCAAGGCCGGTGGAGAGCGTAAATGGATTGAGTTGTGACCTTCCGAGGGCAGCGCTCACGGAAATCAATCCACTTTAATGCATCAGCAAATGGTTGGCCAGCATGACAAAGTGTTCCAGCGCTCCGGATTCCATCTTTGATGTCCTAGCGAGAATCAATGGCTGTAGAGGAGGTGGAGTTAATGTTAAAGATCTGTAATATAAGTTCATTTTTACTCAATTCTTATAAAAAACCTTATAAAAAACAGTTGAAGCTACTGGAATAACATAGGATCCACTGTACACTCGTTCACAACATAAATAAGGCAATGTNCTGGGTGAGAGTGAAGAGCAGGATCAGAGGAGGTGAAGACAGATCAAACCTCTCTCTCTCTCTCTCTCTCTCTCTCACACACACACACACACACACACACACACACACACACACACACACACACACACACACACTCACTCACTTCCAGCTACCTTCAGCACTCTTTCCTCTGCTGTTATTATCACATTTATTAGAGAGAAATCAGAATTCCATTTATGCTCCAGTAAAAGAGTGAAGTATGAATGTTTCAGTGAGGCGTGCAGACAGGACTGCGCTCCAGCTTCACAGCTTTATTTCTCCCTGCAGCCCCATCAGTCCACTCTGAGTCACTCCCCAAATTTCCTCTTTGCCTCCCCTCTCCTCCTCTCATCTCTTCTGCTCTCCTTTCTTTCTCTTCTAATCTCTATTTCTTTCATCTCTGTAATTCTCTTCTCCTTTCCTCTATTCCCTTCTTCTTTCTTTCTCCTTTCCACTCCTGTTGTTCTCTATCTTTTTTATATAGAGCTGGTATAGGGGTGCTCTTTATCCTATTCATACTATTATTGCTAAATATAAAACACAATCATAACCTATCATACATAATTATACCCTGTGATAGACTGGCATAGGGGATATTCCTGCCTAGAGCCCGATGACCCCAGATGGGCTCAAATAATGACTGACTGATATTATCTAATAAAACACATATTGACAAAAAAGTCAATCAAGCTTTCAGGGGGCATTTAGATATGTTGTGCAAGGCACATATACCTCAAAAAGTTCAAGTACGTGGCCAACCTCAATCTACAACATGAGCTCTTCAGAGGCATCATGCTGTATACAGTTGTACTTTTGTGAATGGCACAGATTTTACTGCCTAAGTTTTAATGGTGGCAATTTGTATTAATTCTAGATTGTGAAGAGTGATAACATAAATTGCAATTAACTGCAAATTCATGCATTTAGGAAATGAAAAAAAAGGTCCAGCCACTGCATTTCAGCCCTAAAAAATGGCATACTAACATCATGTCAGTGATGATCTTGTGAGCTCAGGAGAAAAGGTTAATGAAGACAAGAAGGCTGATATCACTCTGCCATGCTACTTAGAAGAGCAGACTGGTTGCTTTAAAAGGGTAGTGGTGCTTTTAAGTTCTTTTGTTATGTCCAAGGACACACATGCAGTCATTATAGTATTTCATCAAAAGTGTTTCACAGGCAAGAACATTGCTGCTTGTAGGATAGCACCCCAATCCAATCATCAAAAATGTCAAGGAGAGTGGTTCAATTGCAGTGCATAATGCTTCAGGACATCCAAGAAAGTCAAGATAGAGTCAGAACTGTCTCCTAAAGTGGATTCAGCTATGAGATCAGTTCACTACCAGTGCAGAATTTGCTCAGGAATGGCAGGAGGCAGGTGTGAGAGCATCAGTGACATGAAGGTTTTGGAGGATGGCTTGGTGTCAAGAAGGGCAGCAAAGAAGCCACTTCTCCAAGAAAAATATCATGGACAGACTGACATTCTGCAGGTATAGGAATTGGTCTGCAGAGGCCTGGGGTAAAGATATTTTCTCTGATGAAGCCATCAACAGACTGTTTGGGACATCTGGAAAAATTATTGTCTGGAGAAAAATTACCATGAGTCCTGTATCATGGCAACAGTGAAGCATCCTGAGACCATTCATGTGTGGGTTTGATCAAACCTTTGTCTATGAACACTGCCATGAATAAGGAATGGTATCAAAACATCCCCCAAGACCAACATTTCCCAGTGATCCAGGACCAATTTGGAGATGAACAATGGTTTCCTCTGTATGATGGAGCACCAAGTGGCTCAGTGAAAGAAACATTGAAATTTTGGCTCCATGGCCCGGAGGATTGAGAACCTGTGCTTAATCCTCAAAAAAGAGTGTGGACAAACAAAAACCCAGGAACTCTGATCAACTCCAAGCAATGATTAGGCATGAATGGGTTGCCATCACTTAAGATTTTGCATAGGAGCTTCATGCCATATTCAGCATATCCAGCATGCCAAGGTGAATTGCAGAAGTAAATAATTTAAAAAACAATGTAAATATTAAGTCTTTGCTTAAACTGGATGTATTTGTCAATAAAATGTTATACCAAATAAATATCTGACAAAAGGTTCTAAAAAACTGAGCCAGCAAACTTTGTGAAAACCAAAATTTGTGCCATTCTAAAAACTTTTGACATTTGCGGCATTTAGCAGATTGACCACAACTGTAGCATAGCATAGCATTTTTTAAGGTGAGGGCAGTGTTTAAATCAAGTAGTCACTCTCATTTCAGTCATTTAGAAGCTCCTTATCCTGTATGAATTGGTCATACATTTTATACACATTCTGTAGTAAAATATCATTACTATATTACTATAATATATTATTATAGGATTTCTGCAATACATTATTAAATGTATATATTATTAATATTTTGTAGTGCTGTTTAATAGTGCTTTTTGTTTCTATAATAAATAAAATACCAAAGAAACAAATATATGAAGTGATGTAAGGGGCACCAACCATTATCACAACCCATTGTCTTTTTTCTTTTTTTTTCTGCTGTCTCTTCCATTCTCCTTCCATTCTGTCTTTTCCTTAGTCCTAATCTCATCTATTCTCTCTTCTGTTTCCCTCTCATTCTGTTCTCTCTTCTTTTCTCCAGTGTTCTGTCTCACGTAAAGTCTTATATGCTTCCATTTTCATCTCTCATGTGCTTCTCTCTGCAGTTCTCTTCTGCTCTCCCATTTCTTCTCCTCTCATCTGTGCTGACAGCAAATGTATTGAATTCCAGTATTTAATTTAACACAACTAAAATAACTAACATGGGTATGCTTTAGTATTTCTGGCTAGTGTGATGTAATTGATTTTTATATTTATTGCATAATGATGTAAATATATCAAGTAACTTAAAACCTACTGCAAATGTGTGAGAGCTTTATTGTTCAGTCTTCTCTGGAAATGTCCTTTGAGGGAGGTGTATGAAGGCCTGCTGAATGTTAACCCTAAAATGTATGGGTGCTTTACCATCTAATCAATTTAAAATATTCATACAATCAATCAAATGCATAGATATTTATTATAAGTAAAGACTTTTAAAAGGAGAGATGTGTGAGAACATTTATATTGGAAAAAATGCTACATGAAGTGAAGCTTCTTCTGCTCTTTAAAAGGTTTTTCAGACTTACACATTTATATCACTGACTTTTTACACCAACTGCAAAGAAATCTCTTCTTAAAACATACTTAAATACTGCATTCTGTATGAAGATTCTGACATTCATTAATGTTTTTCTGGGGGGGGTTTGTTCACTTTATGAGGACAATAGGATCCATCACTGTGAGAACGGAGCTGTAAACATGTTTGTGGCTTAGAAGCACATCATGAATCTGCCATAGATGTTTTTTCATTACTTTTCTCAGGAACAAATTCAAGAAAATTCTTACAAAGGTGTGGTTCTTTAAGAAAGCAAAGTGGTCCTGCAAAGGCATCACAAAGGCAAGTTTGAAGTGACCTTTAGTTTAAAGATGTGAGTAAAGAAAACACTAGTTACAAGAGCCATGTGTTAATATCAAGAACTGACTGATCTGGCTTGTTTGCTTCAAAAGGAGAATCCAACAATAATAGCTCCAATCAGAAAGTCTATCAATTCAGGTCTTTTACCAGAGGTGTAAGAGTGGAGAAATGTGAACGTATCACATCCACCAGAATGCAAACTAGGCATGTTCATTATCTGCCCTGTTTGAAAACCTGTGATGATACTGTTTCAGTAACGGCCTTTGGCTTTATACCAATACTCCAGTGCTTTTCCACCTAATGTTTAACTGCTGCATCTGGAGTGTGCCACTGAGCAGTTGTGGAATTCTGTAACCGTTTATGCAAAACGTGAATTTCTTTAGGGGAAAACTTTAATTATTTCTTCAGAAACCGACATTCATAAATAAAGCTGTAAATCTATTGTCACATAATTCATTCAAACAAATGAATGTCTGCTTTTCTGATGGTTTGATACAGATTGAACCTTGAACCTTGAACCTTGAGATGCAATAAATAAACGATTGGAAAAATACTGGAATATTCCATTAATTACATAATTAGTAACAACTTTCCCAAAGCAAATATTATTTAAATTATTAAATTCAGCCAATCTGTAGGAGAAACCTCTAGACCCCATCCTCCATATCCTGCTTTAAATATGCTCCTCCCATACACCCACCTTCCCCCCACCAGTTAACTTTCAGTTAACAGCATTCCAAAGGCTTATCAATAACTGCATTCTATTAATTTAAAGATCTGGACCTTAAGACCATTTTACTTGTCCCATAATTAACTACAGTAATATGGTCCTGATGACAGACCTGTGAATTATTGATGAGGTATCAGATTTCTGCTGACTTTGGGGAATTATTAATAATAGATAGAGTCCATCTGGTGGTAAAGAATGGTTGTTAGATTCCCATTGCAACCCCCCAGTGAACACACATATACAGTAGATGCACACACACTCACACAGTCTTGTAATACTTCACAATACTGATACTTTTAAGAGGGTGGATCCACTGCAATGTATCAGTGTGGTACATTTGAGCATAACATGCTGAGTAAAGTCTTATGGATTGTCACACACACACAAACACACACACACACACACACACACACACACACACACACACACACACACACACACACACACACACACACACACATTTACACTGCTGATGCAAAGAAAATTATATTTCAAATTAACTAGCATGGGTGAATTTTGAATACATATGAATTAAACAAACAAACAAACAAATAAATAAAACTCCTAAAAGTGGAATATCTCTCCCATCTCTCCCATATGTCCATCACTTGCTTTCCACTCAGTTCACAATTTACACCTTCCATGTCTTTAAAAGACAAAATAAATGAATATATGAGCATAGATGTAATACCAGCACCATCCCATTTGGGTGACTATTATATTATGCTATCACCATTTCTGTACTGTTGAAAGTGTATATCATGGAGGAAGGTCCGGAGGTCCTTAAACTTGAAACTGTGGAGGAACCTGTTAAGGTGCTTCAAGGAACCTTCAATAAAAAGGGCAAGGCTCTCGAAGGTTCCTTGGAGCACATCAAAAGGTTCTTCAACAGTTTAAAATTGAAAAACTTTCAAATATTCTTCAGTGATCTTGCACTTGCACTAAAATGACTTGGTTTATCAGCATCAAACTAAAACTAGTTGACGGTGATGTACAAAGTGAAATGAGCCATGTGGTTCAAGAGAGAGGTACAGGTAAATATAGGTATTCATGTCTGAATAAAACAATGTTCACAAGGATTTACTGTGTGAGGTTGGGAATGTGTATTTTTGGGAGATGAACGTGATTTCATTTTGAGGATTTTTAAATTAAAAGTGTTTGCTCTTTACTAAAATATAGAAAATTGCTATGTGGACATGGCGCATTTTTCATAGCATGGCTCTATGTAGTGTAGAATGAAACGTCTACTTATACAAATGTATATACATTACTTTGCAGTTATTTAATCAATAGACTTAATTCTGCATATATGAAACCTGGCCAATCCAAAGTAGTCAAATACAAAGTGCCCTAGAGCTTGAACCCAATGCAGACAAACAAGCTGTTCTGGAAATTTGGTTTCTTTATAATCTATTCCTAAAGACTTCAAATTGAACCTAACAGAGGCTTGAATTCATGAAAGATATGAAGAACAAAATAATTTCCAGTTTTAAAAACCCTCAAAATGACATATGCTAGCATAAAGGAACAAAAACACAACAAGCCAAGCCGCCTTCCTTTGGGGTTACGCTGGGTAAGCCAGTAGGCCTCGCAGCCTTGTTCTGATTATGTGTGGTTTTAGCTGTGTTCCACTGTCTGCTCCTCTCCCCCACAGACAGGCCTATAAACACTCGCAACACACACTCATACACAGCAGGTACATTTGCACTCCCTCTATACTCTGCTTCATACACTATAAAAGGTCAAAGGAGACCATAAAATGATACAGGACAGAAATGTAGATTTGCAGCTAGATATTAATATGGTATATTAATAAGAAAATGATAGCTATGTTTGAACTGGATTTATTTTACCTGGGTGGGTATTTTAGTACCTGGGTAGCACTTTTGTGACTATAAGACTTGAGCTGTATTCAGATTAACTCGTGAATCAGTACAGTATAGTTTAAGGTTGCCCAAGCTTAACCACGTAGGAGACAAAGTGACCTGGAACAGAAATCATCATTGAAACTTGGACATTACACATCTTACATGTAATGTTCAAGGCTTGTTTCATTCACATATACCTACTACAATGTAGCTCACAGTTAACAGTTCTTGGCCTACTTTGCATGAAAAGACAAAAGTTCCTTCACCCCTAAATTATGCACAAAATAATGTGGGCTGTGCCGACTTTTCCTCTCCTGGCTGGAACACCCCCCAACCACCAACCCCCAAATGAATCACGCTCACATATAATTTTCACTCATTACACTACACTAGCCGTGTCAGCTTTACCAGGATTTGGACTCTGGCTCACATTCACACTGACCCAGTTCCTATTTAATTACCAGTAAGTACCAAGGTAAAAGTTTGAAAGGGACTTAACAGTATGTTTATTGTCTTGTTGGGTGAGGAGGTTGGATTTAAAGCAACTTAAAAATGTCCTCATGGGCCAACTTTCACCTGCATGCCATTTTACAGTATAAACATTCTCAATGACAAATCTTTCAGTTATTCTATTGAGTTACTCAGATTATTGCTCAGTCTGAACATATAACAAACATGACGGAATGAGACAAGTGAACCACTCTGAACACAGTGAAGGTGAAACCACTAAGTTAATGAACACATGACGCATGAAACCTTTACATTAACTAAGACATGTTGACACAGTTTCAATAAGGGCTCAATAAGGGCTTACTGTAAGACAGAAGATAATGTCACTGTCATGCAAACACCTGGTATTTCCATTTTTTGACTTTTTGATATAATGTGAATCTGGCAGTTGTTTATCTGTGAATCTGGCAGTTTTTAAGATGAAGATGAATGAACCAATAGGATGCTAAGATATGACCAGAATTAATAGATTTTTACAGTGACTTACTCTGATGTTATTTTATTTTATTCCATATTGGAGATACAAGGTTTTCATCTAACAGTGATGATTATACCACATATGTACTTTCTTTTTGTTTTCTCTTGTCATGTGCATCTGTGGACTATAACAATTTAATCTTGCTTAGCTGACCATGTCCTCTTTTTTCTGGAAATGTCTTCTTTATGGGATCCAAACATGTCTGACCTGTATTTTAAAATTGCATAACATGTCCATGATTTCACACTGATTTTACAGCCACCAAACACTCTGCACGGAGAGACATAGATTGTTTAACAAAAGTGGAGTTATGTCAATAACTTAATTTTGGGAGAGGGACCATACTGCAAACTCACCCTCCTCAGCCCTAGTGAGGACTAGATGAGTATGTGAGGACTAATATGTACATATGACTAGATGTGTACATATGAATGATTTTTAACAAGGCTGAATTGTTATAGAGGTATTTATTTGTCTACTATAAGAGGTGAGAGCTGATAATAATGCCATATTTGACTATCCATATTTGCTGATTTTAGTTTGAATTATTAGTTTTTAGACTCATTATAATGCTTAATGCTGTCAATTTCTTGTGAAGCACTCTGAAATTAAATCTGAAAAGTGCTATAGAAACAAAACTCCCAAAACCAAAACATGGTCACCCACAATTGCATAACTTTGGTTTGAGTCCTACAAGAGGCTTTAACATTTGGGTTTGGTGACAGTTGACCTCAACAAAAGAAGACCTTTAAGATGATGCCTAGTGTTTACCTAGCTGTTAATAATCCCATAGCTAATCTTAATCATGCTACTGTGTAAACTATACTTACTGTGGCCTTAACAGATTTTGATAAGTTATCAGTAACCCTAAACTGCCCCATTGACAGATATGCGTATTACATTTATCACTAATGGTGGTGAATCATTCCCATACAGTAGTCACCTGCCACTGATCCTCAAACTTTACATACTATTTACAAGTGACTGCTGCAAACAATTTGCTGAGCAAAGAAACTCTACATATGACATCCAGCTGCTGCACATCAACCAGCCCATAAACTCCACAAATCATATGGCACAGTCCCAACTGAGAAGAGGGGCAAAGTACAGAGGAAGTCTTTTTGACGAGTAGTACACTGCAGGTGAGCTAAAGAAAGAGAATGAGTTAAAGAGCGAGAGACAGCAAAGGAAAGGAGGGTGGAGGGTGGAGGCTGGGGCTGGGGGTGGGGGATTCTTGAGAGCATACAGGTTCTCATGAGTTTAAAACGTCTCTGTGCAGTAGGAGGAGTTTTCACATAGCTTTGAGTGACAGCACAATACCAAAGAATGAGAGAGAGAGCAAGAGAGTGACAGAAAGAGAGAGAGAGGGGTTGGAGAAATGCAGGGCCTGAAGCCAGTTGGCGAATAGGAAGAGAAAAGGAACACACTGGAGCCTCTTTATTTTTTTTCTCACACCTTCTCCACCTTCTCTCGTCACCTGAGGCTACAAAAAGCTCAAGCCCCAATTACCTGCCCTACCCTCCTCTCTGTTTCCAATAAGAAAAGAAAAGAAAATTCTATTAGGAATCTGTCTTTCTCTTTCTCTCTCTCTCTCTCTCTCTCTCTCTCTCTCTCTCTCTATCGCTCACTCTCTCTTTCTCTCTCCTCCCACCCTCCCTCCCTTCCTCCCTCTCTCCCTCCCTCTCTCATTCATTCTAAAATCACCTGAGGCACACTTCCTGCTTCTCAGTAAACAGGTGTCCTACCTGCTTTGCCTCACTGCCCAGTCTAAGGCCAGCCCCAACCCCCGCAGCAGATCAATATCAACACATTAAGCAAATGACCCCAGCATGTTCCCTCTGTGCTCCCGCTGAACCCCAGTGCCTAGATCTATAACAGCATATGTACTTCAGCCTGGATATTGATGAGAAATCACTTAAGAACACGCCACTGTCTCCAAAGACATCAATAAAGAGGATGTAGCCAGAGATCTTGGAGCACATCAAAATCTGCACTGTGTTTAACCTTTAAACTCTAGCCTTGTTACTCGGTTACAAATATTAATGCCTACTATCCAGTAACTGCACCCTCTTAAAATAACCATTTTGGTTCCCAAAAGAACCTTTCACTGAATATTGTTTTTGAAATAAAATCATTGAACACATTCTACTGAAAGCCTCTTTGCTCCAAGCAACACTTTGGCACCTGGCAGACTTTCTATATGTAGGCATACAGACATCCCATATGTGGGCATACAGGCATGCACTCATTCACACTCAGGGCAATTTAGACACAGGAGGGATGTGGAACCTCCCCCCAGACAGGGATATACCAAAGACTCCATCTATAGAATAGAAATGGGCCAAGAAATAGTTCATATCATCATTGTCATGCAAAACACTGATGTCATTTTGGAGATTTTTGAGTGACAGCAGTGTTTTCGTCTGTCTCCTACATCAATTAAGACAATTGGGGACGTGTAGTCAGGGTAATAAGGACAGAATATTTAGACCATCTGACATATTGATATACTTTACTTTTTAATAGCATACTTTCAATTGTATTAAATATAGCTATTAAATGCAACAGTGTCTAGACATTTATGCATGTCTTATGTGTGTCTATAAATGTCCCAGTCGGCTGCACTGTCTTTGTCTGTTGACCCTGCGAAGGGAGTGCCCTGCACCTCTGGCCTCATATAACAGCGTGGACTTCATTTCCTCTATAAAAGTTGCTTATTTTCATTTTTCTGCTCCAGACATAACAGTGCACTGTAATATTACAGTACGGATTTAATCAAAAACCCAACCCAGAAAAACAAGCCTTTTAATTGTTTGTAGCACCGAGCGGTCAGGGGACTTCGGCCTGAGTGACCTCTAGACCACAGCCTGTGGCTAATGAAACCGAGAGGAGGCCATTTTGTTTTCCAGCATGTGTTTTGAGGACTTGGTGGACAGTGCAAAGAAAACAGCGGCGCTCTCCACACCGAGTGCACAGCAGCGGGCGAGGAGCAGGCCATGTTGTTCTAGAAGAAAGAGAGAGAGCAAAGAGAGACATTGTGAGGGGCAAGAATTTGAATGTGCTTATTGTTACTGATCTAGTGTGACCAAGATATTTTTGTCAACTCTGAACCTTGTACTGTGTGACCCCTGAGAAAGAAAGAAAGAAAGAAAGAAAGAAAGAAAGAAAGAAAGAAAGAAAGAAAAAGAAAAAGTGAATCAGTCTTGGTCTTTCTCTCCCTCTTTCCCCCTCACCCAGTGTGTCAAATCTGGTTCATATTGGGACACAGCAGGGTTTCTCAGTACTGGACATGGTTCATCTTCATAAAAACAAGAGACCATCTTTTAACATCACATCTGAAGAACCACACCATAACAGTGTGCACAGCTATGCAGAAAATTAGGGAGAGTAAATGATAACAAGAGTGATTTGTTGCTTAAATCCTGGCCTCACAGTTATCGACCACAATCCCTTATAGGATTGTGGACTATAGAAGTCTGACTCATAATACTGATATAATGTTATACTGTAATATTAAACTGCTGCAAACAAATACAGCAGTTAATATAAAGTATTGTCATGTAATTCAATGTACAAAAACACCTTTCTGTCTATAAAGTACCAGTTCAAGACATGTGAGTGTGAAGGACCTTGATATTAATAAAGAATCTTTATATCAAGGAAGGTTGATGTTAAGTCTATAAAAGGTTCTTCATACTGCAAACATGGTAATGGATTGCTTCATTAAACTTTTATAGCATCTTCCTTTGTTTGTTTGTTTGTTTCTTTCTTTCTTTCTTTCTTTCATTCTTTCTTTCTTTCTTTCTTTCTTTATTTATTTATTTATTTAATGTATGTATTACTTTTTTAGCCTTTTGTATTATATTTTAACTTTAAAGCACAAAAATCTATATAAAAAGTAAATCTATTACTTAAAAAGTAACAATAGTTGAGCCCGTTTTGATATAATGAGAATGATTAACGAGTGTTTTTTCTTGTGGGCAAATGTGTAGAACTAATTTAACAGAATGTTCATGTATGTGTATATATATATATATATATATATATATGACAAGTAACTGACATGTTTTCCAGCTAAGAATAACATATACAACTGTATTACATATAACATATAATTGGAATTACAACAAATTACAGTAATTGCTGTAAGGGTCAATTTAGCTGGCAGTACTTCACTTCAATTACAGGCAATGTTTACTCACTCGTGTGAACTACCACAGTATGAATGCTGTATTTATACAGGGGGCTTTTAGTCAATGAGACACATATACTGGTTTTGCTCATGACCAGCAAATATAGCATATAGTACACTGGTTGAGAGCTGGTTAACCAGATAGATACTAGTGTAAGGAACTTTTTCATCTTTTGAGCTTTTCAACCACCTTAACCATGAAAAAAATTCTTAAACCAGCTACTAGAAAAAGATTGTCTCAAGCTGTATTTTCAACAATGAGATGATATCTTCCAAATAGACGAGTAAGCCTCAGTGCTGCAACCAATGTAAATAAAGCAGTTTTAACAATAACATCTGTTCTGGTAACTTAGTTTAAAACCTGCACCTGCTCCAATTTACATGAATAAAAGCAAAAATATGTAAGAAAATATACACTGTTTGGAAAAAGTATTGGCAATAATAAAATTCAGGTTTTTCATTCAGTCCTATTGTCACAGATGTATAAAATCAAGCAGCTAGCTGTCTGTCATTACAAACATTAGTAAAAGAATGGGTCATTCCATAGAGATCATTAAATTCCAGTGTGGTACAGTAATAGGATTCCAGATAGCAGACACTTTTGGGCCAAACCTGGGACACCTCTGGAACTTATGGCTTAGATATGGGCCAAAAGTTCACTACTGCCTGCAATGCGACCATAAGCAACAAGTCAGTTATTACACAATCAAATGTGAGCGGTATTATTGAAAAACATGTAGGAAACACAGCAAGTCGGCCACAAAGTTACAGATCAAGTAATGTTCCAAACATGATGTTAGAGCTGCAAAGTGGAACAATGGCAGATTATTGCTTATGGATTTAAAATGGGATATCATCAGATCTACCACTATAGGTGTAATGTGTTGGTGTCCCAAGACCTTTCTCCATATAGTGTAAATAAATGAACACAAACAAATCACCCACATGTGCTACAGTTAGAAAATCATGAAGCGTCCTTTATATAATATTATTATATTATATTATATTATATTATATTATATTATATTATATTATATTATATTATATTATATTATACAAAAACCTAGAATCATTTTTGCTTATCTGTAGTTTTTGTGTAATTTGAATTTGACAGTTGTTTCTTACATTGTCAAAAAATTATGATGTATGGACCAATAGAAATGCTTGGAATAAAATATTTGCTTCCACAAAAATATTGACTCCCACTGAAAGTTAAGAAAGCTATTTTCTTCCCCTATAAAGTTTGTATTTTGGAGAAAGCAACAATTTTTAAAGAAGGTGAAAAAGCTGCTTAAATTCAAACTAATCTCCCCCATTATCTCTTCAAAGACTTACCACACTCAAACACACAGCATGTTTATTCTTTTTATTCAGCAGCCTCAGAGTAAATCCTTTCTTATGAAGATTCTATTTTTGATTACTATTGTGATGATCTGCCTTCAATGTCTAGCCCACAGTTCATGATGTTCCAGAACTTTTCAAAAGCTGTTGAAAACACTGAGCTTTAGACTGTGGTTGCGTGATGTTTACCAGTGATCCACCTCAGGCAGCCATCACCAGTCCCCAAAGAACACTAGGGGGATTTTCCCCTTTTGTTGTATTGCCATAACACAGAATGAGGCCTTGTTATCCTAACCAGACATATTCTTCTCTCACTGAGTTACTATATGCATCTTTCTTATGTATATTAAACACAATAAAAGTCAGACAGCATGTGTGGCCATGTTCATTTGCAATTGTGCAACATTTTTGTGGCTTCATTTTTCATGTTTTGTTTTGTTTTTTCCCTTAAATGTGCAATTTTTTAGAGGGAGTGGAACAATCTCTTCCAGTATGCTCTAAACCCCAGCCTCTCTCCGGTTACAGCAGCGTGCTTGTGCTTTTGTTGGCCTGCTGACTGTTGTTTGGTGGTGGCTCTCATATGGAGATGCACTAATACCAGGAGCTGCTGCATTGTTTGGCTGAACAATGCTTTACCTCCTCAGGTCATTAAAGCCCCATTTTTCTCAGAGCCCCTCCCAACTGCAGTAAGCTTATGGAGGTGAAGCCTGGGTAGAAAAGCAATGCTATTCACAACTTGCTCTGTTATTCCACTCACAGCATCGCCTTTGCCTGAAGCAGGGTTCAGAATGCTCTGTCTCACACACAGGAGCATCCCAAGGGTGATCCTGAGAGGGTTCAGCAACACATACACAACATCACACACACACAATGCTTTGTCATGAAAACAATGCATGCTGATACTGAAGTATCTCTCTTACACAAACACATTTGTTTCCATGCCTTATCTGTACATGGGGTCAAACCTACTGTATATCCCATATCCATGAAAGGAATTCTATTATGGAATGTATTTTGATTTTCTTGCTTTTTTCTTAATTAAAGAAAACCTGTGCAGTTGATCAATATTGTTAAACACATATGGATGCCACAGCATTTTGGGTGGTCTCTAAAAACAGTATACTTGCATATAACTATCTACGTTTGCAGTTTACAGCCCAGATGACATTTTAAATAAAGCACAATAGAGAATATTAGGAGTGCAAATTGCACAGCAACTATATTCTTATCTGATTTATTTTATTTGTCTAATTCTTCTTTTTCTTATTTTGGGCTGAATATGCTAAACTGGCCTGACTTGATGCTGGCAGCTGCCAACTCAATCATTTTATGGTTTATTTTATTTTAATATCTGATTTCTAATTGTTCTAAAAAAATCTTCCCAGCCTCATCCGTATCAACAATGCTCTTTATAGAGGCCTTTTATACTTGAAAGGTACTTTTACTTTTTCATTTTACTTTCACCTTGCAGTGATTTCACTAAGGTAAGAACACTCCTTCACGGACATGTGACCCACTTCTGGTCTTGACATTGTTGGTCAGCCCTGTTTTCATTTGATTGGTCTTTCGGCACAATTAGGGCATTTACACTATAAGAATTTATGAACCATACAAAAACATGCTCATACAAAGACTTCTAAACAAATACAAGTGCAAATGACTAACATGCTCCCACAAATAGACTTTGACAGGCACCTAGAGTCGGATATATCAAGAGAATGTGATGGCGAACACATGCTGAGCCTGTAATCAAAGTAAACACTCTCCACGCTGTGTGAAACTCCGCCATGCCTCATTGGCCCACAGAGACAGCAGAAACACACCATTTACACTGCTGCTTCTTAAAATGAAATTAAAAAAAGACCACTCTGTACGTAAACCCTGAGGTCAGGTGCACATCTCACTGTCGTGGGAACCAAAAAAATGAACGTGTGAATTTCTCTCTCTAACCTCTTGGGTTGAACAAACGAAACTGAATGTGACTCTCTCTTTACTGACTCTCTCTCCCTCCCACCCACACACAAAACACAACACCCTCTCACACAGCCCCTATCCATCATAAAGTGCTCAGTCTGCTCGTGGCCTTGCTTTATTACAAATCATCTGGGGCCTATTAATCTAAACAGGCCAGAACATATGTCAATCAAATGCTATCACCACAAAAACTATAGGGGCCTTACAAGAGGGTCAAATGTCCATTTGTACATCAATGCTGACTTTCATTTCATATATATATATGTATATATATATATATATATATATATATATATATATATATATATATATATATATATATATATGTATGTATATATTTTAGTCCATCTCTTTGTAGTCCATACTTTGTTATCCTCCTTTCACTCCATTCTAAAGTGGTTAGGACCCCGCAGGACCACCACAGTGTAAATATTTTGTGGGTGGTGGGTCATTCTCAACACTGCAGTGACACTACAGTGGTGTGTCTGTGTGTGGTTTGCTAGTATGAGTGGAGCAGCAGAACTGCTGGAGTGTTTAAACACTGCTCTACATTGTACAAAGATGTAAAGTCAGAGACAGAAGCTCATCTGTGTCTACACAGTTTGTGTGGCTAACAAAGTATGTAAAGAAACAGATGGACTACAGTCCATCAGGAGGTCATATGGTTGATTGGTGTATATGAACACATATTGTTCATATCAAATGTTGTCAAAGGTAAAACAAATCTAAAATGACAAGCTTTCTTTAGGAACCTTTGTTTTCTTTCCAGCATTCTGAAGATAAACTAACAATAACAAATTAAAATAAAGTTTCATACACCAGACAACGTCCATGTGATAACATTCTGTGACATACATCTTAGAGACGTCTGGTTCCTTTCTCCACTATTGCACTCTCTAGGCTGGCACATTTCACACCAAGCCACTCTGAATACATCTTAACCACTTTATTATGCAGACATTTTTGAAATATTCCCTGATTCCCTGAAATATTCCCTGCTTACATACAGGCAAAAAAGCAAATTATCATTCATTCTTATCAATGGAACAGTTGTTATGGTTGTGTGTGCATGTGTGAGACTGTATGTGATGACTTACTACAAAACTGCAGTAACCAGTCAGATGAGAAATAGTTCACAAGTTGACGAGACAAGATTCAAAAGGAGTCCATGGGAAAATCAGACAGCACCATCTCGAATGCCTGCCTGCAGGTCAAACCTGATCATGTCTGCTTCCGACAATGCATAGTTGGAAACGTTTAGGATTATGTGGTTGTTTATTAATATGCTGAAGTATGGGAATGTAGAGCTAAACTATCAAATGACTGCAAAGATAATTATGACTGCTTAACTGCTTCTGTATTTATGTAACCCTCAAAATGTTACTTTACCTATTATATAAAACTAAAATTCTAAAATTTAAAACACAATGAATTTTGGAGTTAAAATCAATTGCTTTCCTCTTATTTTTTCCCACTGAAATGACCAACTTTGCCAACATGGTTAACGCTTACAAGCCATGATGCAAATTCACACTGACTGAACATGAGCATGAAAGCTTCACAAGTCACTTTCCATAGTGGAGCTTTGTAAAGGAGTTGAAAGTGAGGTGTGTAGTAAGGGTGGTCACGCAGGGTCGGCCTCAACTCCCGAGAAGTCGCTTATATCCAAGGTTTATGGTCTGCAACATCTGTTGTAATTTCTGTCAAATTGAACTTTTATTACCTGATCATTAAAGGCTTGGCGATGGAAAAAACAGATGTCCGTGCTGTTCTTACAGCCGCTGCTTTTTTTATAGCGTGGGTGAAAATTGAACCAAAGGGAGCCCCCCGCGTTATAAAATTAAAGGGGAAATCATTTCCACATTCCTGGGACAAGGGGAGCAGTATTGGGGTGCCCAGCAAGAGGTTTAGGAACGAATGTCTGATGGGTTAAAGGGGAAGGACTGCCCACCGAACTACTGACAAAATCACCAGAGAAAGAGAAAAAGAGAGAGAGCTAGGGAGAGTTTATTACTGCAGAAGAATGGCCTGCTGTGAGGGGTTTCAGAGTGTTTATTGGCACTGCCCTGGTTCACTGTTTCTCCAAGTTGTACTTTATTAGCTTGTGCTCAGTCATAGAGCTGGGAGAGAACTGTACTGAGCCTGGAGTAACAAATTCATAATGACAGGGTTAAATAAGGTAGGCTAAGTTATCAATTTAGTAATTCAGTTAAATATATTAGTTAAGCAATATATGAACATTGTTTAGTTGAAGAAACATTAAATGAGAAATACTTAACTCAACCTTTGTTCATATTAAGCAATGTAGGCTTTATTTTATATGAGGCTAAATATGCTACCAGTATTACTGGGCCATTTTCACATTCATATTTATACTACACACAACTCATAGTGAAGCTCCCCATGCTACAAAATATCACTATATATATATATATATATATATATATATATATATATATAGAGAGAGAGAGAGAGAGAGAGCTGGAGTTCTCCAGGAGCAGGGCTGGTGACCCTTGATACAGTACAAAAAGTAGATTCAATATGTTAATTCCATTAAGCAGTTTCACCTTCATTTTCAATAACCTTATCCTTGGCCCTAATTTGTAACCTAACCTTATTCCAAACCTTAACCTCCAGCCAAAATCTAATCAGAACTCTGCCCCTAATTGAAACCTTATTTTAAAACCAACCAAAACTTAAAGAGCAACACCAGCAGCCTTTTACCCGACCTTCCTTATCTACACTTTTTCAGGGGGTGAATTGGTCATTTTAGGAAAAACACTGCCCAAACAACACTACTAACACATTAGCTAAGTGAGATAGCATAGATATATTGACCTCATCCAACATTGCTACCATGGCTTTAGCATGCAGGCTGTGGGTCTCATCCAACATCGCTACCACGGATTTAGCATGCTGGCTATAGGCCTCGCCTTGTCCTACATTGCTTTTGCAGCAGTAGTGCATTAGCAGTCTAGAGTAATTGTCCAAAATCACTAGTGCTGTGTTAGCTTGTTGGCTATGAGCCTTGACTAAAATTGTTCATGTGGCATCAGCATACTAGCTAACGGCCTCACCCAACATTGCTAGCATGTTGTTTATGGCTGTGCCCCCTGTCCCCAGTGACAGCACATGTTTTTGCTACATCTTTCAGTAAATTTACTGGTATTGCTCTTTAACCCAAACTTTGTCATATTTCTAATCATAATCCTGACTCTAATTTTAACCTCAGCCCTATCCCTAATTAAATATCAACCCCAAAACTAACATAAACCTGGCCCATTTTCCTGACCCTAACCTTGACCTCAACCTCTGAGTGGCTGGTGTCAAAATAAAGTGTCACCAAAATTCTGATTGCACACCTGGTTCATACTTCATATATCAATAGATGTTTTCTGTACTGTTTGAGCACAGACACTTGCTCTTGGCTATAGATTTGCATGGCGCAAAATGGTATTTTGGTTCAATTTAAAATGTGTCTCCGGTGTCAGTGTACGAGGCTGGTGCATGAGGAAGACAGAGACAATGGCTGCTTTTATTTTCCTCAGCCACAAATTCTTCCATAGAACTGGGGTTCGCCCACCCTCTTTGCAAAATGATTCACAAGCAGACAAATTCATGTCTGGGTCATGTTGCTTAACTGCTGGCACAGTTAAGGTTACAGAGTTCTTCCTCGTGTCATTCATGAACTTAATTTGATATTCAGTTTTTATAAAAAAAGAAACTATTACTGAATAATGTCTATAACTGTATTAAGCTTCATGTACCTAGATAACAATCCCCATGCAAAGCCCTTTTTGTGTAGACCATAATGACAAGATAATTTGATGACTGGATTAATTTTGATTGGGTAATGCATCCATATACATCTTTTTGTGAATACATTCACAGAAGGTTATCAACCTTTTTTGAAGTTAAATTATGCTCATATGGTGTGCTTACACTAAATTCTTAATAGTAAACCTGTTATAAAAGTTATTTTTACTGCAATAGAAGAACCACCTTTGATTCCATAATTTTGGTTCCATATCTTGAGATTTGGTTTCATGATTGCTCTTCATTTATTTGTTTGCTACTTTGTAGTTTTGGTTAGATGCTAATGGCATTCCATTGGTTATACCTATACCTTTCAATGAAAATAAAAATGAATATAATCTAATTTAATGTAATCTAACCTGGTATAATATAGAACCATTTTGTAAGAGAAATGTGTGGGTGTAAAGAACATTTTAAAAGCTGTAAGCCCTCCTTAGTTCTTTGCTCAAAGAACCATTTCACCACCTTTTAAGAGCCTGATGATAAACTATACATATATTGGTAGCAAAAACTATTGAGCAGAAAATTCCTGATTTTTTTTTTACCTTTCTGTTCACTAATTTGCTTTCAGGAACCAGCTTTTCAAAAATAATGCACCTTTCTTCCACAACAACCCAAAGCTATTTTTGTTCACCTCAACATTGGAAAGTGTATACTGCTTGTAGGAAATGCCTTTAACAGGTAGTCTGCCTCTAACTTTCCCACGGTAGGCCTGCAGAGCCATGCTTGGGGGAAAGGAAGAATCCACACCACCTACATTACATAATCCGCCCACTCCCTTCTTATCCGGCCTTACTATCTGCCTTTGGCTAACTGGGTTAAAAAAACACAGACTCTGAGAATAGGAATAATTTAACACACGACAGCTTAATTGTGGTTTTGAAAGCAATATGCTATTGGCTGCATATCTGTGATACGGAGGCCATCCACTTGTCTGTATAAATTGTGAAGTGGGGCCGCCATGGACTGAACTTGTTTGTCTCATCCCAAACTGGAATGAGAATCTGAATGTCACATTTTGGTAGGTACTGATAACTGCATACTGGGAACAGCCAACAAAACCTACATGATGTTGTAGAGATTTCAATTATGTCTAGTCATTTGATTCTTTACAAAGTTGCCCAGAATCTTATGCTTGCCCCCTTTCACATAAACATAAACACAAACTTCAAGAATTGACTGTTTGAATGCTACCTAATATGTATATACCACCCCTTAACAGGTGCCAGTGTAACCATACATTCACCAACTCTAAGTGGTTTTAATTTTACCACTAATTGCAAGAATGTCTTCTAATGAATTGGTTACTGACTGTGTATAGTTTACTGACCAAGTCTCACTATTTACCTTTAGCTTTTTCTCAGGTCTAGTCCCTGATTCATGAGTGTTTTCTCATGAAAACAGTAACCATCTAGTGTGTGCAATATAATTTACACTTTCAGAAAGCTGCTGTTGCTGGTCTATTGTTTGTGTTTATTCAATACACTTTTTTTCCATTCGGTAAATTATGTCTAAAGGTAAATCTCCATAAATTCCTTTAATTGGCAAAAAGTGTGATTTTAAAAACATTTTGTGGGAACTGATGCATAATGAAATGTTGACATCTTGAACTGCAGCCTATGAGAATAATAATAAAAAAAAAAAGATTCACATAAATCAACATTTTGCTGTCTTGAGTCATAGAAAAGTGAATTTCCTTGTTTGCTTTTGAAATATATTTTTTATTCTGTAATCTTGATCAATCATAACATTTAAACCCACTTACAGGCGAAGAGGATTTATGGAAAAACAGGCCACTTTGAGCCACTTTGACAAGATCACAAATTATGATGTCTAGACAACTGGGTCAAACTGGGTCATTGGCAAAACAGGTCTTGTGGGGTGTACTTGGAATGCAGTGGCCAGTCCTTACTAATAGGACACCAAGAAAGGTCAAAAGACACTTCTGAGGCACCTAAGACTCATGGAGGGCTGATATCACAACATGCATATCTAAAAGGTTCTGCTGTTAACATAATATTTGGGAGGTGTTTTTAATGTTATGGCTAATTGGTGTACTTCCACCTAGTAAACCTATATTATAATGTAACACTTCCTGTGAAGTTTAGTTTAGCTCTACTCATTCATGTTGTAATAAAGTTAAGGTGCATTCTCATTACAGCAGTAGTTCCATGTGATGTGGACTTTATGGGATTCAAACTTTTTCAGAAGCAGTAAAAATGCTCGTTGGAAAGGAAATTCAAATGATGAAGGGAGCAGTGAATACTATTTATAACTTTATCCCTGTAAGAACGTTGTAACTATATTTTGTTGGTGTCCTCGCTCAGTCATCTCAATGCATCTCAATGTTGATAGCTAAATGAAGAAATTCGGCTTTTATACTTGCACCCATCTATCATCTGCTCAATGGTTTTGAATCATGAAAGAGTTATTTAGGCTCTTTTAGAATGCAATGTAGAGGGTTCAGTTTTTGTAAAATCAAAAATTCTACAAAAATTTTTGTAGAATCAAAAATGTGGGTTTTACTGTTGTTTTGATGTAGCTTGTAGCTAACAACAGAAGAACCATTTTGGTGCTATATGTCCTTGCCTGTCTCTGTTTTCCTGACTTGTCTTCCCATGTCCTTCTCAGCACATGGCTTTGTTGTGTCTGCCTTTGCTCCGTCATCAGTGTTCCTACCTGTGCCTCCTTTGTAGACCTGCCCTCATATAAGGTATGCCTTGTCTGTGTGTGTTTATCCCTTTTGTTTCAGCTTTTCTTTTGTTTGTTTAGTGTCAAGTATTTTTATGTTTGTGTTTTGGTTCCTTTTGTTTATAGTTTGGTGTAGTTTCTTCTTAAGCTGCATTGACTGCTCCCAAACATGACACTATATAGAACCTATTCTTAAAAGGTCCTATATGGAACCCTCTACGGCTCATTTTCAAATTTGCACAGTTAAAGGGTTCTTGGCATCATGAAAGGGTTCTTCAGATTAATGGGAGGATGTGCTGTAGAGGATTCCATATATAACCTTCTGGAAAAGGGTTCTATATGGCACCAAAAGGATTCTTCTGTTACATCATAACAATAGTTGAACCATTTTTGGTGCCGTATAGAACCCTTTTTTAAAAAAGCTTCTGTTTAGAACCTTCTACAGCATATCCATTAACCCGAAGAACCCTTTAACCATGCAAAAGGCTTCTTTTAGTGTTCTTGGTTCGATATAGAACCATTTCCTTTACTGAAGAACCTTCATTTTCTTAGTGTGTATCTAATGAGGCAAATCAATTGCTTTGAATGAACAACAGCCAAGAACCACAAACACATTCATTTAGTGTCACGCTGACAAAGCTTACAAACACACAAGCCTGACCTGCACTCCGCCCACACACACACACACACACACACACACACAGGGAGCAGGGACTCATTGTGTTCTCATGCTGGCGCAGAGAGGACACGCGGAGGAGGAGGGATCACTTCTCCTTCATTTATTTAGTATTTCTTCTGAACAGCTCTCACACTGACACTGTACACACACACACACACACACACATACACACTCTCCCTCTCTCACACACACAGTGCTGCTCGGAGGAGGGACGGCGACTTTGTGAGCGGAAGGTTTATTTCACAGATTGAACTACAGGAATGGAGATCCTACTCTGAAGACCGTTCTTCACCCACTTCACTACAAGTATGGTGAGTCCTGTTTCTTCTGTTTGTAATGGTGGAGAATCCAGGTCCTCAAAGTAGAAAGTAGGATTTTCTTCTGGCTGCCAGGGTGTCTGTGTGGATGAGCAGCAGTCTGAACAAGGTCCTGGGACAAATGTGGACTTTGTGGACCTGGATTCTCCACTCTATCCATTGCTGTCACTGCTGTCACTATAAACCAGAGCAGAGCTGGAGGCAGAGCTGCTGTCTGTCTGTCCCCCAACTTTCACTCTTTAACTTTAATAGTATTTTATGACTTTATCTACTTTTATTTCTAATTATAATCTTCTGCTTTTAAATTCTTTCTTCTAATTCCTAATTAATACCAAATAAACCCAACTGCATCCCTTTTTTTCCCTACTTTTTCCTACAATACTATTTAGGGTTTGATTAAAACATAAATAACATCCAGTCTAATGTAGACACTCATTTGTGCCTGAAGTTCTCAGTGTTCATAGAAAATTGAACTGATTTACATTAGATTTTTGATTGTGGTGTAATTGGCTTATCTGAAGAAAATCCTGTTAAAGGTAAATACAGCCTGATTCTGTTGCCTGTTATAAAGTAAAGAACGAGCCAAATGGTAATATGCATCCACTTTTTTCCTTAATATTCAGTGCTTGAAAATCTGTGACCTGATGTTTTAAATATAAAAATCTTACATAAGTACTTTAAGGACATTTTATATATTTAAAATTTGGCAAAATGTCATTGTTTAAATTTTATAATGCATGGATCAAAATGAATATCTTCAAAAAGACTTAAGACTTATAATAATATATTTATTATATTTATTGTTATTGTTATCTCCTTATATCTTTCTATATTGTTTATTCATATTTGTGTTTTTTTATGTGTTGCGTTTTTGTGTGGACGTTGACCTCATGTACCACACACACACACACACACACACACACACATATATTGTCTTTTCCTCTAAGGGCTCCATATATATATATAAATATATATATATATATATATATATATATATATATATATATATATATATATATATATATATATATATATATATAGTGTGTGTGTGTGTGGTGTGTGTATGTCTGTGTGTGTGTGTGTGTGTGTGTGTGTGTGTGTGTGTGTTCAGGTATGTGTATTTTAAAAGTCTTTAACATTTTTGTTAAAAGATATATCAAAACAACACAAGGGTATTTTCCTTGTGAAGGTACTGCAGAGCGATGTGATACATGTTTTCACCTTTTATTGAATTTTTGCCCCAAAGTTCATGGTTTGGGCTGTTGGAAATAGTTTACTTAAGCTTGAATTCAGGCAGAAGATTCTGGTACAAAGATCATGTTTAAAGGATTTTAGGGGTGCCTGTTGCTACATTTTTCAAAGAGGACCAGTCTATACCTCGTTAGTCTTCACAAGCCCCATTTAAATGCATTTCACCCTCCTCTGGCCAGCACTCAAATCACTTTTGCACAATTACACCCACCCTCAACCACCCCCAGTCCATATCCACAGAAGCCCATTTAACAGACAGAAAGCTTCCAGAAACAACAAAAACCAAAGTTTCCTGGTCTTTTTCTATTCTGAATTCAAGACATTAAACAGAAACTAAGATACTTTTTGGTTTCCTGCTTTTTTCTTGAGTATATGGCTTCTTTCACCACTCCAGCTTCACATGCCTGTCACGCATAAAAAACGTCATTCCACAGTTACGGACATGTTTCATCAGTAACATATTTGTTTATTTAAGAAAGAAAAGCTTAATATTATAAACCGAACATCGCTGCCCTGACAGATTTTTTTATAGTTTATATTGTCAGCTTTAAAAATGTAATAGTATAGCCATATTATAGATCTATTAGTATCAGAAGTGCCAGGTACTAGAGCCTTATACTTTTTGTTTACTATTTTTTTTTATTATTCTATGCCAATTTGTTTGCATCAAAAACATATAAATTAACTAAGGGTGTGTGTGATATGACTTAAACGTAGTCTCGGTTCAGAAAAGTGTCTCATCTAATCTGGTCTGATAAATGAAACTGGATTATTATATCTCTTCATCAAAACCTGTAGTTTGTGTGACACACAACATCCAAATTATGCTCAGAAAAGAATATTATGACAATATTGTGATGTACTACCAATAATATAAACAATCTGTCCTCAAAACAGCTGACACTCCAACATTTTTGTTGATATTTTTGTTGTCCAAATATTGTTTGAGAACATCAAAAGGACCTGTTCCCTGACAAGCATAAAGCTATTATTTCACCTATTTCATCACAGCCTGTTTTTACCTTTCAAACCCTTCCCATCATCATGGTTCTTATTACTGACCCTAATAAATTGTGAATACGTACGTTCTGATGTGGAATCAACGAGTGTGGAGAATGCTTCATCCATGGCCCCAGCACCTCTATGAAAACAACGAACTCAAAGTCCTTCTGTAGCCAAAGGTTCCTGGAATGATAACTATTTTCATAGGAAGCACGGCTCTTCCTGACTTTATCGGTGCTCGTTTCATTATTGGGCGGCCAGTTTTAACCCCTCACTTTCAGGGTGAGGCTGAGGGCCTTGACGCATCTTTGCTTTGAATAGTCAACTGATCCACTGCTTCCAGACCCCAGATGGAAGATAACCTCAGTGGTAATGAGCAAAATATTTAGCTGGTGCCCAGTGAGGTATACAGGGAATCCAGCAAGATTTGACAAAGGGAATTTGATGCATTTTGAGAGGCTGTTGTTTTGAGTTATCTCTGTGCCATATCACACAATTATAACTTATATGTCTCTGAATTCCAACTTATGTTGCAATTAGTGAATAAAGTTAGGAACAAAACAGTGTAATCTGTAAAGTTTGGATACAATATATTAATTAGGATTCTTCATTGGATAGAAATTTCAATGGGAACCATATCAACATGCCATTTTTAAGCTCATAACGATTCTTATAAATTAATAAATTGAAATTTAGAAATATATTGCACCTGAACAACTTGGCAAAGAGTGCAAGCAGAGTTCTGTTGCTTAATTCCCTGTGAAGGAAAAAAGGAAATTCCACAGTAAAAAAAGAAGAACAAAGCCCAACCATTATGAGTACTGGAACTTTTTTCTTAAACCTCTCTCTTGATCAGACTTACTGTTTGATGCTGCTGTCAGGTCCTAAAGCTATACCTGTCTTAAATCAAATTATACCCTCACTTCTACTTCCACACTAGCGATCTGAGCTGTCTTATGATGAATTGTCCTTTGACTTATTTTCAGAGAAACCATTAGGTTTGATAATGTTTTGGCTCATTTCTGCAGATTTTTAAAAACAATGATTTACTGTTTTCACTTAATAGCAGCAGATAAAGATATGGCTAGCTTCCGAGTAATGGGCCTGTCCACAGTATACTCTTTATTTCTTTCCTCTTTTTTCCTTCTTTAGTTCCTCAGCTTACTTTTCCCTCAGACCTGCCTGGGTTCTGATGATCCCTGAGTTTATAAACACACACAAAGCAAAACATCTATAAACCACTCTATAATCCTAATCTAACCCCCTCTTTCTATGGTCCCCTTCGCTGTGTTTCAGCCCAAATATGTTGTATAAATTAAGCAGTGCTATATTATAATATAATAAAACATAGCGCTCAGACTAAATATTTTTAAATTGCAACTATGGTAATGTTAACTATCAGTGTAACTAACAATGTAAAATGCAAGTTATTTTTGATCATTTCTAGTGGCACATATTGACACAAAGTAAGAACAATAGATTCACACTATGTCAAAACTTAAGGTACAAGGTTTTACATTGCAGTGATCAAATTTGTTTCAATGATTTTAATTCATCCTATGTAGCATCAACACCACTATTATTCATATCAATGAATAATAAAAGGTTTTATAATATAAATATATTATCATTATAATAAAAATGTATTTAATATAATAATTTTCTCAAATGCTGGCTAAAATACTCACCTCATTCTCATGAACCAGGTAATGAGATTGTGATTTATTCTTTTCACTTCTGTCTTTCACTTGCTTTTTAATTCAGTTGTGAAGGAGACTGAAAAGCTTGTTCCTATACACCTTAAACAAATTAGTTTGCCTGAGTAAGCTTTTTTCCCCCACCCCACTTCTTCTGGCTTCTCAGCAAGTGTGGTCAATAATACAGGCACCTCCCAAGGGCAAATAAGCAGGCCATTTTTTCAACAACAGCTCTTGTCTGATAAAAGTAATAAATCACTCAGTCAATGTCTCTGGCAGATTAGAGTAAGCCAAGGTTCACAGCCCAGTGCGAGAGCAAGTATGTCAGAGAGGTTGCTTGTCTTGTCTTGGAGGCCAGTTCAGTTAAATTTCATGACTAAGAGAAACTACTTTTTGTAGTTGTACTTGAATTGTTGTACTTTTTACTGTATTTTTGCACTGCATATCAGCAGAAATACAAATCTTCTTTATAAGACAAAACCTTGTGTTATACAAATGTCCATTTTATTTGACCCATTTTCAATGAGGTTTCAGTTTAAAAATACCTATTCCTAAGTAATCTTTAGCATTTGTATTCAACCATACGTTGTTCACATTATTATAAAGTCAAAAAGTGAAACATGGTATTTTATGTGATAGTGACAAAATACTGTTTAGGAGATTGAGCAGTTTGGTCCTTTGTTTGAATTCATAGAACTCCAACACGTATAGTGGCAGCATACCGTGAGCCTAGATAAGTTAATTATTGCTTTTGTTTTTTGCATGTTAGAATTTAGCAGAAAGTACATATAGATATATATAAGAAGATATTTATTAAGAAAGAGGAATGTAAAACAGCTAAAAAATTAATCAAATAAACAACTGGCATCTTGTTTTTGTCCTCACTATATACTGGTTGTTGTAGTTTATGGACTCTATATTATATATTGGTCTAGATCTATCTTTTAAAGGTAGATACATTCTAAAATTGACCGTGATTATTTATTTCAAAATGTATTCTGTATCAGGTCTCATTCATAAAAATACAGTTTAAAGGTCACACCTCTAGTCCATTAAATATGATAAATAAATATAAATTGTGCTCTAAATTTGTTGGCTTATTGTCATGTAGGAAATCAATATAAATGCATCAACATTCATTGAAACTTTAGTCATATAGAAAACCATATTGTTTCACAATTTAATATAACTGCGATAAGAATAATGTAATGTCCAATCACTTGCCACTAGTAGTGCGATATCATTGAGTAATTGCATTCTGACTCTCTGGCTCAGAGCACACCAGATGTGTTACTCTGGGAACAGACCACTGGCTTATCTGAACAGGCTCACCCCCTACTCCTCCGCTCACGTAAGATGGCTTCTGGGAGGTCTGCCAGCTGTCCCTGTCTTCTGACCCACGTCTTGGGGCAGTGCTCTGAGGGAGAGTGGTCCGCCAGTCTAAATGGGATGGGGGTTAGTCTGAGTGGAGGGCCAGAGGCTGATGGGACACTAAGAGGGTTGAATGCGAAGGGGTCGATTACAGACACCGGCTGAGTTAGTCCTGAGATGCGAGTAGAGGGGGTGCTTGTCCACCATAGCTGGCATGAAAGCAAGGCATTCTGCTTTCGGAAGCCATCATGTGGAAAAGGAGCCCACCATGGCAGACGGCTAGTGTTACACACACACACACACCACAACCAGAGAGAATGGTAGCCAAAGCAGTGCATTTTTAATAACAGGAGCCAATAGATTTACAGGCTGTTCAGGAAAGGAAGTTGATAGCTTGTTGTGAGTCATGAGACATAGAAAATGCTTTTTTAATAAAATATTTCTCACTTTTTTTCTGATGTGTGTATATATATATATATATATATATATATTCATTACTCTGAACACACACACACATATATACAATATGTTTGTGTGTGTGTGTGTGTGTGTGTGTGTGTGTGTGTGTGTATGTGTGTGTGTGTGTGTTGGTGTCTAAGTAGAAGGAAAACAGGTAACAGAGACATCTTCACCGAAACAATGACTGAAAAGATCAGCTGCCAGAGCCACAAAAAGTAAACAATAGCAAAAATGTACTGTTATGCTGTGCTAAATGTAAAGTAATTATATGTTGTTAAACAATGTGCTATATTGTATTTACACATCTAGTGGTTTGTTTGAACTGCATGTTTATGAATGAAAGGATATAATATTTTTTAAAAAGTTAGTTAGAATAGAAGTTAAGCCAATTATATTTTATGCATCATTTTTAAAAACTTAGAATTTGAAGCAGTAACATATATGTATATAAAAGAATAAATAGTATGTCTACAAAAAATATATATTTTTGTATCCAAATACTGTTTTGCAATTGCTTTTTGTCCCTTTTACTTTCAAACAGTCAAAAATTGAGAAGCAATGACATGAACTACATATTATCTGTGAGAATCTGCTATAATTCCAATATCTAACCATAATAAGTCATTTTTCACCAAACAATACATTAGACTATGATATATTATCTGACCCTGCAAACAGTAGCAGTGTAGACAGAGTAAAAATAAGTAATTGTATTTCAAAGAGAAATACTTAAAGGAGAAAGCTCAAATATCTGTATGGTATAATCCCCAAACAGGTCATCCATGCAGCAGTAAGTACATTTGTATGTATGTCCTCATTGTCACAGTGAGAGAGAGTTCCTATGCTCCGCTGTCCTCTAGTGTTAATGAAATCTCCGGCGGTAGAGGTAAGCGTGGTGGCAAGTCATCTCAGGAGGCCACTACTGGGCCGTTATCGCCTCCCACATCTGCTCCCATTAGCCGCCTAAAGAGCGGACGTGTGCGGCATGGTCTCTTTATTTATGGGAGTCTGGGTTCAAAGGCTGCAGACGAGCAGAAGCCCAGAGGCGCCATGCAGCCTGGCGGCCTGTGTGTGTGTGTGTGTGTGTGTGTGTGTGTGTGTGTGTGTGTGTGTGTGTGTGTGTCTTTCTTTGCATACTCTGTGTATATTAGGTTCCAGTTCATAACAAAGTAGGAACTGAAATGTAAGCTTTGTAAATCACCACTAATAAACATTCAATAAACAAGGCCACACAAAGAGACAGAAACTGGGATATAGCAATAGTCATGCCTTAATAGTTTCTAAAACAAGAAAGCTTTATAGTTATGTATTCATATTTTATATATTCATATATATATTCATTTAATTTATATACCCCTTTTTTAATTTAAAACATTACTAGGAGCAAAAGGAGCTGTCTGTATGAAAACGTAGTATAGCCTAAACCCATTCTTTTAAGAACAGTACATAGCATTTTACATACATAGTGCACATTAAGTACTATAAATAAACCTTTTAAGTATTTTATGGTAGTATGGAGTTCTAGGGCATGAGTTCAAATGTTTGTGATGCGCCTTCAATATTAATCTACTTTAGTTTGCTTTCATTGCTGACACAGATGTGCAAAAGCACACAGACAGATTATCTAGTTACCTGTGGAGAACTATTGCCAATAGACTAGGACTCCCTGGAGAAGATAAACATGAATCTATTGGCCCTATGCCTAATGCCAGGCATGTGCTGGAGGTGTATAAACCTCCCTAGCACTGAGCTGTGGAGCAGTGAAACTGTCTTCTCTGGAATGATGTCACTCCATTTAATATATTTGGGTAAATGATGAAGGACTTCTTGACCCCACTGCTCTGTCTCTTGAATACATTGAAAATCTCACATCTTCACAGTGCTTCCAAATCTAGTACAAAGCTTTTCGGACAGTAAACAGTAGTAAGTTTGGAAATCCATAGTTCCATAGTCAACAGAACAAAAGAACAGGTCTACACTCAACAAAACAACACAAATGCTATGGGCATCCACCTGAAATGTACAAAGGTACTGTAGGACTAGAGGCAGGCATATTATATATATATATAAATATATATATATATATATATATATATATATATATATATATAGAAATGTTATGATGCACAGTATATCATAAATTTCTTACAGCTTAACTAATTAATCACATATTTCATTATAAAGAGCAGAATTAATCCAATTTAAGTGCACATAGAGCAGCACATTTTAAATGAACTGCTGTAACTGCTGCAACAGACAGAACAGTACTAGTGCATTTCTGTGCAATATCTATAATTACGGTGAAATATCTACAATTTCTGTGCAATACTTGGTCAGTACCTGTTCAGGAACTGTGCAATATCTATCCGTACAATTAGATCTGTAAACTGGTGCACTTGTGTAGTTTTTACATTTATATTTTTAATATGTTTCTGCTGTGTTTATTATTTATTTATCTGTATGTCAAAATACAATGAGATGTGTTACACATCTTGGAAATGTCATTATTATACAATAAAAACCATAGTCTTACACACAAATTACTGTTGTGTAGTGACTGATTACTTCACATTGTACCAAAAATAAATCTGTGGCTAACCAAATACCACCAAGAAAATGAAACAAAACAGCTATAGTTAGACTTTACATCTTAATATCAAATCTCCTAAACTGTTTTGTCATCTTTAGAAACATGGTTTATTTTTCTTATCTTCAAGAACAAATGACTGTAAGTCATCTTTTGATAATGATTAAATGAAAGCATACTTCGTTATATTGTATGTGCTTTTTCCTTTGCATTAATACCAGATGGCTCCTCTGACTGTCTGGTGTATGCAGACACAAGGGACTAGCATTGTTCAAGGAGGGACATCATGCCCTAGTCTATAACCTTTTAAGAAATGTGATGGACCTCTGCTCACCCAGTGCTAGAGGAGATTGCCATATGTGCTTTTTCTGTAAATGTTCAGATTGAGGTTTAGATAGAGAGCCATGGTTTTAGACCAACCCATAAGGATAGCTCTATAGAGCACCATATGGTAAAGTCACGGGTGCTGATTCACCTCAGAGCTATCCAGCCTGCCCTTTTAACCTGCCTCATAATTCTGCTGTCAGCACAGAACTCTTTCAGAGTAATTGTCAAAGTGACGTCTTGTTTTGCCCATGTTTTGCTTACATCTGATAGTCTAAGAAATGGGAAAATTGAACATTAATTTTCATGAACACAAAACAACATTTATATATGGCAGAATGGTGAGCAAAATTATTATATCAAAATGATCTTAATCAGATTTTACAATGTCTGCATATCTTTTTGCATTTTAAAGATTGGATAATCTTGGTATCATTTTTAAGGCGAAATTAATATATGCTCTTATCAATAAAGATGCTTTAAATAGTTCTTTGTTTGACACCATTTTTGATTGCATGAAGAACCACATTTGTTATATGTGTGAGTGGAAAGAACCTTTAAATTGGTGACATTTACATTCATTAGATTTGAGATTTTTTTAAAAGTTCATCCCATTTCAAATAACTCAGGTTCTTTATGTAAATAAATAAATAAATAAATAAATATCTTGGTTCTATGGCATCAGACCTACGTGTTACTTAAAAAGTCAAATAGTGCCTGAAAAGTAAAAGTACGTTGAGTAAGACATTTTAATGGCAGCTAAAAACCCTGTTCAGACCAAATCAGATTTTTAGGCAAAAAACAAAACAAAACAAAAAATAAGCCAATATGTTTGCCTTCTGTGCTCTGTTAAAGGGACTATATACTCCAGAGCTCCAGAGCACTTAGTTTTTACTAAGTAAAATCACTTATTTTAAGGCCATACATGACAGACAAAAATATACAATTAAAAACTGCAACAATAAAATACTGTGGAAGTTTAAACCATGTTCATTTAGACACAAACAGCACAAACTACTATTTTGCTAATGATAGTAGGCTTCCACACATCATCACTCCCCAAAGACACTGTTTTGATTTAAGTAAACCTGCATACTACTCGGTAAACTCACTATTATGGTCAGTAGAGCCAAGGCGTCATCAATATAGATGATTAAAGAAAATGTTTTTATATTCTATTCTTTCTTGAATGTAGAATCAGCTGTAAAGCTGTTATATAGTTCCAGTCTTGAAAAAGGTATATACTGTGAAACTGACAAAACCGTGAAAAAATATCGTAATACACATTTCAGTTGACCCTTTCATTCCTCCAGATGTCTTCACCAACATACCTAAATTCATTCCTAAGTTCATTCCTCCAAAATGTACGTGAATAAATTCTTATTTACCTGAAGTTCTAAAATGTAACAATTAAAGACTGAGTGGCGTCTGACTAATTGACCAATTGACTGAAAATATTTATTCAGTGTTTTCGTGACAACTGTATGACATTTATCTTATTAATATGTCATCATTTTTGACTGTTGCTAATTTTTGATAAACTGGAGTTCAGGACGTGTCAGACAGTGGTGATGTATGATGTGAGGCTGTGTGTGTGGAAGGTGATACCCGTGAAAAAAGGCTGCTCCAGCAGAACAGGGCTAAGGCCAGGTGAAGCGCTTTGGACTGGCCTTGCCCCATACAGGGTTTGTTTTATCTCAGCTTACCAGTGTCCAGAGCGGGTAGCCTGATCTTTCCCATGCCCCATCACTCCGGGGCGGGCGCTTACCAGGAAACACGCTGAGCATGGTGGGAATTCTGGGAGGAAGTGAGGATTCCACAGTGTGTCCCTCACTCCCTTTTTTCATCCACGCTGATCTTGTTCACTTTATCTACAATTTTTGGCTCTTTCTTGAGGCCGTGCCCTGCTCTCTCACTTTCTCACTGGTGAATCAGCAGGTGTTGTATTGTTGTAAAAGGGTCAGAGTGTGAACCCCCTGCATCCTCGACCCGGAGATGAGCAGATTTTCTGTGTTGATAAGCCAGCTGTTTGAAGCTCTGTGTGTGTGTGTGTGTGTGTGTGTGTGTGTCCTTCATTAAAATACATGCTGTATTATACTGCTGGTGGAACTGAACTATTTGAATAATATATTGATTATTGAAGTAAGAAAATAATGAACCGAGGTGTGAAAGTATAGTTCCTTAACTAGTTGCTTGTTCGTATGTCACTGTAACAAACTTCACTCACTCACTGCACAGCTTACCCAGCTTACTCAGACCAACACATTAAATTTCCCACTCACCCTATTTCCTTTCCTTTTTTTGTGGACATTAAGGGAGAAGAATGAGTGACTGATCAATCAAACGAGTCTGAGACACATAGACAATATCCCTGTGCCATTTAAAATGTATCTATTCATACTTGGTATCTCACAGACAATTCCCAAACCACAAACATAAAAGGAACACTTCCCTGAGCTACAACAAGCCCTGACCCGATCGCCGGTTTCTAATCAAGTCTCTGTCTGAGCCAGCGAGGGTTGAATTTAAAGAAGTTGTTGTGAGAGTCTTCCTTCAGTGGCTGCAGCTGCACCAAAATCAAGATGACACGAAATTGGTAAATCAACCCCCAGGTCTGCCACGTAGGCTTAAAGCTTTTCGTTTTGTATTGCTATTTTGCTCAGGTCATTTACATTATTAAAAGAATTTCTGCTGTTATTTAATTAGCAGCACCGTTCAGTGGAGTGATAGGGTTTGTGGCAATATAACATCATATGCTTCTCAACCAATCAGCTTGCATGACGAGAACGAACTGTTGGTATAACAAAACTAAATCAGTTTGACTCACATAATTTCCCATAATGTCTCAGACAAGCAAAAATAAAAAAGTGAGGCAAGTGTGAGAAACAAATTTCTTTCATTCTGAAAGTATTTTGTATTGCTTCCACATTTGTATTAGCGACTTTTATTTTGACAAAATCTAGCTGGAGCCACAGTATTGTTGACCCCTGTTTGTGGTGTAACCGGCAGGCTGATTGGCTCTTTTTGTTAAAGATTCAGACATGATGTTGAGTATTACAAGATACTTCCATTCATATTTCAACCAGTGATATAATGATCTTATAATATTCACAAGTCTTTGGGTTGACTTGTGTCTATATGAGCCTATGCCTCACACTAATATAACTCCTCACTTACACACGAGAGTGATGGCGCTGAATATGTGTGGCCATTTCCAGATGACTCTGAAACAGTATTATCTACGTGCTCTATTCACATGATACACAGCTGCACAGGCTGTATATTTTCACTGCAGCCCTTCGTCCAGACTAATGAAATAATTAATCTAAAAGTAACAGCAGCAGTAAAAATTCCATACCGTTATAATGCAATTGTGGCTATGAATCTGCAGTTTACATGTGTCCAAAACTGTTTCTAGCTAGAAACATGATGTCTGATGACATCACCAACAATTTGTTATTCAGTTAGTAGCCAAGTAAGCCGTGTTGTTATTTCAGCCCTACTAAATATACTTAGTTTGTTTGAATGCATATAGTTTTATGATGAGTGGAACAATAAAAATGATATATATTACAGGAGAAATCAAACCTCTTAACTTTGTAACTATTCCTTGTCGTGTCTGTTGGCCATTCATCACACAATTTTGGCAATTTAAAGAGCAACTGTGAACAATGCAGAAAAAATAGAGATCCAAAATGTTTGTGTGATAGCAGATGATATTGAACCTGAACTTTGTGCAGATTTACATTCAGTATATTAGTACTGGAACATTTGTATCATTATTGCAGTTTCTGTGAAGACTTAAGCGTGTAATCTGTTCTTTACGGATGTTATTATTCAAACCCAAACTCCCTCTTGGTGCCAGTAACACTGATGGTTGTATTATACCTACTCTGCTCACGCTCATTAATGTACTCACTTACTGGTTTCTGGGCTTAATTGTTGATATACAGTAGTTCCATAGACAACAGATCAAACAAAGTTGAGTTACATTTGTGTGTTATTTGGGTCAAAGGCCTCAGCATCCATTCTGGCCAAAACATATTGTTTACCTTATTTGCATAATATGCGTCAAAACAGGATAATGAAGAAAAGAAAGAGGGAAAAAAACACAGGCTCCTAGTATCTAAGTAGCATATGCATGCTCAAGCTTCCATGAAATAAATAAAGGGTGTGTGCATAAGAAAATATAAATGTTAGCGTATGATATCTTTTCTTTCTTGGAGGCTTCAGTCTGCTTTTGCTCTCATTCTCTCTCCTACCTTTTCCCTTTTCTTCACTTCAGTCTTCCAGCTGTTTAACTTTGCTGAGCAGTAACACTAAATTCACATTTATTTATATAGCTGTTTTCACAAAAAGTCACAAAGTAACTTTACAGAGATCTGGATATAAGCCATTTTTGAGCAAGTCAGTGCCGGCAGTGACAATGAAATTGTTACCTAGTCAAGACTCTCCCTGATGCTTTTGGCCCTGCTGCCGCTCATATTGCTCATGGCTAGAACCGCTGTCTGTGGGACTCTGCTGTCAGATCAGAGGCCATAGTGGCCTGACCCAGCCAGATTGATTAGCCCTGAGGGAGGGGCAGCTTGAATAGGACTGTGTGGGATGAACAGTATTCTGCTTGTGTTCAAGACAAACCTCAAAGTCAACCACTTCTGATGACTTTACACACCTGATAGTGCTACATTCTGTCCAGATTTCCTTTTGATTGATTTGTCTGTTTGGTGGACTCTTGGTTTGACTTTTCCATTAAGTATTAAGTATTATATTTAAGATATAGGCAGAAAGTTAACTTACACTGTTAAAAACACTGGTCCTACAAAAAGGCTCTTCCATTTTTGTTCCATAAAGACATTTTTGTAAAGGAGATGTGAAGGCAAAGAAGCTTTAAATTAGTAAAGAACCTTTATTGGCTTCTTTAAACCTATAGGTCTCTTTTACAAACACCTTTTTTATAAGAGCATAGATAGTTAGATATCAGGTAGTGATGTCATTTTTTTTAAATCGTAACATTTTTAAGATTGTACCTTATTTTATTCTTCATTTCAGCTCATGATGATGACATTGAACAATGCATTCCACAGACGGGAGCATTTTAATTAAATTCATTTCATTTTAATCATGCTGATTATATAGAATTAAATATACTAAAACTGAAACATGCAAGCCCACAGCAAGGGCAGACCATCCCTCATAAGCATATTAGACTAAAGTATAGATCAAAATGATGTGAAGCTGTAATAATATACACAAAATACAGAAAAGACAAGAGATGTATAGATGTATAGTAACAGGTAGGACACAATACATTTTAGCACTTCTAAGACAGCCTCCCCCACCACACACACACACACACCTTACTATTTTCCACTGACAGTTTGCTTTGTCACAGGACGTACAACGCTCCCACTTGCAGTTGCACACAACATGGGGGTGGTTGTGTTTCAGGTATAAGAACAGCAGTGTAGTGACTTGTCCCTGTCCATCATTATTCACTGAGTTGTGAGCATGTCAGAGTGCCTGTGGTTTCCTGCCAAATTATGCCAGGTTAGAAAAGCAGGTCAACACATTGTTCTCTTCCAGGAACATAATCTCACCCAGCAGGTTTATGCAAACAGCCATTGTTGTCTATGTGACAGAATTCTAATTATGTAAACCTCAGGTGCCTTGAGCAACACTGCCTGTTGTCATTTTTGTTACTGTAATTCTCTGTAAGAGGTAAAGAAGGTCATGAACCTCCATGAATGTTTAGAGCTCCAACTCTTTTAGGAGTGAGTTTGTGCAGTTTGGAAAACCCCAACATAAATAAGAGTACTGTGATTGTAGCGATAATGTACATGAATAGAAGTCAAAGTTTTAATTATGAACATTCCAATGACAGGTGGTTAAGTACACTTTCTCACTCACTGGAAAGGACTTGAGTGACTTGTAGGCTAACTTGGTAACTCTTGTGTAGGTTAAATGGGGTGATTGATATTCTGTGAACTTATCTAGTATATCTAGAATATCTAGTTTTTATCACATTTTGTTGATGAATGTGAATTTGATAGTATTTTTGGTAAATGGTAAAAAAGATGACAAAATATGAGAAATATAATGACAAATAAACTTTTACATTGGCTTCCATTAAAACAACAAATTTTCCTTGTTAAGTTGACAGTTTTGATATTAGGTAGACGGTAGCGCTGAGATTATGGCTAATTGCTTTCTCAAGATGGAACTTGTGTTAAAATAGAAATAAACTCAGGCAAAGCAAAATGACTGGGATTTAAAATGTACTCACATACTGTAATTACTGTAGAGCAGTTGTAGTTTATTATTTTCCATGTCTGTGCATGTGAGGGATCACGGTTACATCCGCTTGACTTTTCGTTGATGGCCTGACGTTGTTTCCTCAGGAAAGCTGATGGCAAGGAGCTGAGAGTAGGAGAGAGGAAGAGGAAAGAAAACAACAAGTCTTCAGTGCCAGGTTAGATTTATCGCTGCACGTGGCGCCTGTCATATTTTTTGTTCCGATACATTTGCTCTTTATTATCACCAAATGTTCCAGAAGTTATTTTTCATCTTTCTTTTTGTACATTTAGTTCCCAGGGGCGCTATATAACAGATTCAACATATTACTGCATGTGAGTATTTCATGCTTCTGCTGTGCTTTTTTCTGGATGAACAGAATTCATTTGTGGAGTAAATTGAAAAGTAACTTAGTGGGATTTAAGTGGGACTGGTATGAATTGCAGTGTCTCTGACATTCTTGTTTTGTTTTCTAGTGCAGCCGTGCCAAGTGCAAGTGATGGCTGCTTACGGACAGACACAGTACAGCCCTGCCATCCAGCCCGCAGGCCCCTATACGCCATACACACATCACACCCAGAGTTACAGCATGCCTTCATACAGTGAGTGCTCTATTTTCTAAATGGCCCCAAGAACTGCTAAGCTTCTTCAAATACTAAGACCAGTGAACTCTTATATCATGGGAAATTCAAAGTTTTTATGATACTAGGAGTTGTTGGAATCAAATTAAGCTTTATGTGTGAATGTAGTATATTTATATTTATATATGTGTGTGTGTGTATGTGTTTGTGTGTGTGTGTGTGTGTGTGTGTGTGTGTGTGTGTGTGTGTGTGTGTGTGTGTGTGTGTGTGTGTGTGTGTGTGTGTGTGTGCAGGCATGTGTGTGATTACAATATTAGATCCAAAAGATACGTTTATTGGGGAAAACCTTATAACTGAAATGAGTCTAAGTACCCTGTTGAACCTCTTTTAGCTTGAATTCAAGATTAAATAATGTTTTTGGATACTGTATGGCATCCTGTGGCATATTTGCCCACAGATGTCCTATCACATGCCCACTGTCACTGCACTAACTCCTCAGATCATCACACCAGCAGTTGTGGCAGGATGTTGCTCCTGATCAAAGACAGGATTTGAACCTGCCATCTGCCATGTTGTCAGATACCAAACAAGCCTGGATATGTTGCTAAAGGCTATACACTTCCAGTCATGCTTCTGTATGTTCATGCCCTCATGTAACGCCTGCTTCCAACTGCTTGATCAGAATGGCGTAGATGGCGAGCATTTCATAAAGGAATTTCCAACCTCTCAAAGCTGATTAGCTGGGCAAAATGTTTTTGAGTGTGTCATAAAGGCATGTCTAGCAGGCAGTAATCTCTCACCAAGAGGTACACTACACAAAAGGAGCCTCTGAGAGCCCTTATATAGGGCAGGAGTGAAAGCACTTCTGGACCACAAGTGCCAAGACTTACAGTGTAATCGGACCACACTGTAATCGTTTACATATCTGCCTGAGACATAATTGCATGCTGATATGACATCTATCTGGGTTATTATTTTTGTCAATGAATGCATATTGATAGATAAATGAAGATCATGTAGTACAGTCATAGTAGTACAATTGTAAATATATAGACTAAATATACTGGAATAGAGGAAAAATTAAATAAAACAGAAAATTCATCTAAATGAAAAATCCAACTAAATGAAAAGATTTGTAAGGAGCATTTTTAAACTGTTGAGAGATGTTTTTTTCCATTTTTAATCACTAAATCCTAGTTCTGCATCAGTGTTGTACATGTGGAAAACGTTCCTTTATGTTTTGCTTTCAAACATGACTGACTGGGAAGTACTGTTTCATTTTATCAATAGGGGCTGTTTAGGAAACTATTTGGTCATCTTGAAGATTGTTGATAATGTGTCCTTGGCTTGAAAGGAAGAGACCGGCCAAACATGACTTACATTTTAGTTGCATAATGCTTAACTGGTGTCCACCCGCTCTCAATCATCGTTGTCAACATTGGCTGTTTTAACTGAAGTACTTCTTTAGGTGCATGATTCTTCTTTGCATGATGTGCTCTCTTTTGTTGTGTAGATATTAAAACAGAAGATGGCTTGAGTCATTCACCTGGACAGAGCAGTCTGCTCGGCTACACATCCAACTTCAGCGGCACGCCTCCCAGCCAGGCCCTTTACAGTTACTCCACACATGGTCAGTCTTACAGTCAACCCACTTTCCTTAACCTCTGTGTACATGTGTGTGTCTGATCTCTACATGGTGCCCTGGTTTAGTTAACGAGGCCTCTAGCCACTCTCCCCACATATATGCACACTCGTATATGCAGCAGTGCTGTACGCTTACATGTGCATACACATGTGCACACACACACAGTATATACACTTTGTACTTCTTGGCAGTAATAAAAGCTGTTTGGTAGGTGGTTTATGAGGTCCGAGCCCACCTCCCCTACCTCCCACCATCACACACACATTTCCAGGTGCTGGCTATGGCCCATCCTGGCCACTCTCTCTCTCTCTCTCTCTCTCTCTCTCTCTCTCTCTCCCTTTCTCTCTCTCTCTCTCTCTCTCCCTCTCTCCATCCCCCCCACCACACCTGTTCCCCATTAGCTGCGGTCTGGGGCCCTGGCGTCAGCCGTCTCTCTCTCTCCTCTCTCAGGGGGTCAAGCCCTTCTGTGGCTCCCCGCACAACATGCAGCCCATTGGTGGATCGTGTTTGTGTGGGTGTGAGTGGCACATGCTTCAGCATCACCCCAACACCCCAAAACCCTGAAGCCCCCAACCCCTTAGACCAGCCAGTCCACAGGCGCCCACTGCTAACCTCAGCACAGCACGTTTTATGGCCACTATCACACCGTGAAATTGACCTCAGCTTTGCCAAGGTCAGAGCTGATGAGGTATTAGGATGTTTTCATTCTTTAAGAGCTACTCGAAGTGGCCGGCATGGGATGAGGACATGAGGACAGCCTTTTAAATAGTGATTGCTGTTTAATTATTTAGGTACTGGAGCCATTGAATATGATTTATTGCACGCAGAGTTTTACTGTAATTTGTAAGGGTGCTCATTTACTGTAATATACTGTACTCAAGTGTAAAAGATGGCTTTCTAATAGGTCTGGGAAAATGTGGTTATTATGCCTTATGTTGTATCTCGCTAGTTTTGTGTGATTTATTGGCAAATTTCAACAGGAGACCTGGTGTAGCATAAAATAAATAACCCGTCTCTGCATGTCAAAGGTCCCTGCGTTTCACCGCTGTGGAGAAAATCAGAAACATAGCCCACCTCCTCCTTTTTGCTTTCCCCTTTTGAAGCCCTTTTGTTTGCTTCCTCTGAGATTTCTCTATGCTTTGGCACACTCATTCATCTGAGGCAGGTCTGAAAAAGGGAATGCAGAGACAGAAGGATAGAGAGCGAGAAAGAGAGCACAAGGGAGGGAGCCTGGAGCATAGCATTCCCTCTCCATGTCTGATAGCAGTGATGGATTCTCTTTCGTCTCTACTTTCTGCACACTTTCCCACCTGTATTGTTTTTTTTAGCCATAAATCCATCAAGCTCTTCCAGACATGAAGTGCTAAAAATGTCTATATATTACTAACAGTCCTGCACCCATTCTGTAACTGCTGCTGGTTGCAGTTCTGGTGCGTCGCCCTGTTTATGTTGGAGTTGGGTCTTGCAGGGAATGTGTAAGAGTGTGCCCTATGCCACACTCAGCTATGAGTTTTCTCTTAAAGGCTGGCTATGTGCTCCTTTTCCAGGCGGCAGTATTTCATCTGGAATTTTCCAGGGAAGCAACTCTATCACAGGCTCAACGCCATTCAGTCCCACACAGCAGGTGAGCAGATCAAATATAGAAGAACACAACACACAGCATCATACAGTATGTAATATAGCATCTCAAAGCCACCTGTGAACTAGGCTGTAGGTTTATTGGTATGGTGATGAGTTACCAATCAGTTCCATAATAAATAATGAATAAAGGAGTCCCGTACCTGTTACAGATTCTGATGAGAGACTATAATCAAAGGGTGCTAGTGTTAATGGATGTCTTATTGTAAGCATATTTGTTGTTTCCATTAGGATTTCTCTGCATATTCCAGTTACGGCCAAAGTCAGTACTCGCCATATTACAACACACACTACAACAACCCCTACCTCACAACCAGTAATATCAGTCCATCAACCATCACCACAGCAATACCGTATCAGCATCCAGAACATCCCACTGTCACAACAAGCCACAGCCCAGAGTCCCACCCAGGTAAGCTTTTGATGTCTGATGTCTTGACAGGTTTGAAAGGGGGATGGTTTTATATATTATATAAATATATAAGCAGATAAATATATAATAGATATATGGAGAGAAACAATTGTACATTGTACAAGTATAAATAAGAATAAAGGCACCTTACAATTATATGTATTTGAATATATGAACTACATGCCTCAGTATATTAATGAGTACCTTACTGAGAGACTCATGTCATCATGTGACCAAGCCAAGCTTTGCCTGTATGCAAGATGCATGCTTCTAGCAGTAGGATAAATTCTTGTACTATTGGACGTTCATGCTTGCATAGTACAACATTCAGGAAGCTATGTGGTTCGTTGGAATTCACATAGATACTGGTAATGGCTAGCATTAATTACAGACATGCCTTTGTTTCAAAAAGGTCTATATTAGAAAGTCCCTTCAAGGGTATGGCTTAGCTGGAACCACAGAAGTATGATTTTAATGCTATTCATAGTTATATGCAAATCATGAGGCAAGTGAAGTTGATAAAATCTTGGAAAGGCATGAGTCCACCATTTCTTTTCAACATCCAAGCAAAACTGAGAGAAAGCATCACTGTAATGTTATCAAAAATGGTTTACATGATATGTCCAAATGTTTGTGGACACCCATTTTAATAAATGCTACTTTAAGTTGCGCAGATTGCTGATGTGCAATGCACACATAAAGCTTGTCTAGTGCTTGTGAAAACGTTCTGCCAATAGAGTAGGACTCTCTGGGGAAGATAAACATGAACTTACTGGAACCATGACTAATGCCAGGTGTGGGCTAGAGGGATTGAAACCCCTGGAATGTATGTGTTGGGATGAGTTGAAGAGTTGGGGATGAAGTTGGGTGGTAATCATCCAACATCCTGACCTCACTAACACTCTTGTTACTGTCCGTGTAAATTATGTATGTATTGTATGCTGGGTATCATACTAGAAATTAAGGTCTTGGTGATACTGATATATTGACATGTTTGTGAATGTGTGTGAAATAGTGGAGTATCACGCGCCCCCTAGCCCCCCGACCCCAGGAAAGGAGCAGGAAGGAGCTCCAGCCAGACGGGGCTCAGATGGAAAGCTACGGGGAAGGAAGCGGACCAATGACCCTGTGCCCCCACTGGATTCAGACATTGAGGTATCTACTGTGCACTGGCCTCTTTCACACCATCAGAAAATACTGCATCTGCTATAACAAACACTTATATTGCAGTGAGGGCTGCTTTCCCATGTGCAGAGATCTAAGATTAGACAAAAAAAATCATAAGTGGATTTCATCAGCAACAGTGAGGTCTCTGCTTGATACTCAACAAAGAAATCTTGCTTTGGGATTGTTTGTTTGTGAAGACCAAAATTAAAGCTTGACTCATCATACTTTTTGGTGTGTACAAAACAGTGAGATGAAATGTGTTGTTTTGGCATAATCACACAGTTAGACAGCCAATGATTTTGCTCTCATGCTTACTAATGTTGTGGTTTTGTGTGTGTGTGTGTGTGCGTGTGCCCGCAGAGAGTGTTTATTTGGGACCTGGACGAAACCATCATCATTTTCCACTCACTCCTCACCGGGTCTTTTTCCACACGCTTCAGCAAGGTACAAACCTGTTCTCTTACTTACGCTCTGAGTAATGGAATGTCCCTTCTGTCCCAGACTCAGTTATCTGACACTAATTAGTTGTTTTGTTGTTTAACACAGTTGCACATAATGTGCTGCAAGTTCCTTTAGTGGTTAGTGATTATTTATGAGTAATATGTCAACAGCATCATTCATCACTTTCCTATCAAAAACTCAAAACTCCATTGTTTCATTTGTCTGTTTGAAAACTTCAGTAGCTTGTATGAATATTTCATGATGAACAGACCAATAGGAGTAGTCTAAACTTAATTGTGTTGTGGCAGCAC